>CM066594.1:13422500-13797500 GCA_033816785.1 Picus viridis
GTTTGTGACAACCCCAAAATGAGCTGTCTTGCTCAGCCATTAATCCAATTTCTCAATGGCCTTCTATTATCACTTCGCTCTGTGCCATTCTCTTTGATGTCAGTCAGGCTTTCCAGATGCAAGCAGCCTGAATTTCCTCTTCAGCTTCCTTTGCGCCACTACTCTTTACACCTACCACCTCTCTACAACTACCTGAAAGGTGGTTGTAGCCAGGAAGGGGTTGGCCTCTTCTCTCTAGCAACCAGCACCAGAACAAGGGGACACAGTCTCAAGCTGTGCCAGGGGAAGTTCAGGCTCGAGGTGAGGAGGAAGTTCTTCCCAGAGAGAGTCGTTCATCATTGGAATGTGCTGCCCAGGGAGGTAGTGGAGTCACCGTCCCTGGAGGTGTTCAAGAGGAGATTGGATGTGGCACTTGGTGCGATGGTCTAGTCATGAGGTGTTGGGTGACAGGTTGGACTCGATGATCTTTGAGGTCTCTTCCAACCTTGGTGATACTGTGATACTATCTTCACTCAGCTACTTCAGCATCACCTTGTTTCTCACTGCTTTTTCCCCCACAGCCAAGCTCCCAACCCACCTTTCCCCCCCCCAACATTCCCAACATACAGTGCAGCTCATGCTATTATCACTCTGTTTCAATATTCATATGAGGGGTAAGAAGTAACCAGCCCAAGATATAACCAGAACATAAATTTAAGGGATGGCTTGTGAAGCGTGCAGCTTTTAGCAGTCATGGGCAATGACATTTTGAGGCTGCTCTGCTCAACCAAAAGGCTGGAGGCATCTCCCCTGGGATGGTAATTGAGGAACTGATGCTGTCTTGCCAACAGACTCTCTTTCTTGGTCTCTGCCCAACAGACATGACTTGGACGTTATCCTTCCTCAGCGACTTGAAATCTGGACATACTAAGCAGTCATTTTCCCTGTTGTTCAGGTTTTAATTCAACCTCCCTGACCACAACAGGTGGTGATGTTGGAATCACATCCTGAAGAGGTGCACGTTGCTGTTCTCCCAGGACATTGTATTTATAATACAGGAGCAGCTGTTTAGTAATACTTATCTTTTCCCCCACTCATTTTAAATTCCTATTTAGCATGAGGCATGGCTCCCCTTTCAGTCTGCCCTTTTGCATTTGTTCATTTTAAAATCTGCTTAATCCTGCACTGCTGCATTTGCCATTCCTCCATGTCCTACCCAACTCATACCTCCATTCACACATGCCTGTGCCTTATTCCCCCTCCAACCACTGACCCTTGCATAAAAACAACACTGATGTGAGAGAAGCATGGGGAGAGCATAGGGACAAGGGAAAAATAAGGAGAAAGTTTCTCTGTCTCATTTATCTTTTGCTTTTAAGCAAGCAGGTGGTGATGGGTCACAGGTTCAGTTGCATTGCTGAAGTTATTGGCTGGATGCATAAAGAGTGAATGAGGAGAGGAACAAAAATAAATTGGAATGGTGCCTGATGGCAAATCTGTGTAATGGGAAATCTTTCCAAATCAATTTCTATAGCCATATTTCACCAAGGGATCTTCAAATACTTACTCCAGGATAATCAGTTTACTTCTCCCTTAAAGGGCTGGAGCTCTCTTCTCAATCTCCCTCTCTGTAACAGCTCCCTACTGAGAATCACAGAATCAATAAGGTTGGAAAAGACCTCAAAGATCATCAAGTCCAACCTGCCACCCAACACCTCATGACTACTAAACCATGGCACCAAGTGCCACGTCTAATCCCTTTTTGAACACCTCCAGGGATGATGACTCCACCACCTCCCTGGGCAGCACATTCCCATGGCTTACAACTCTCTCTGTGAAGACCTTTCTCCTCACCTCCAGCCTAAACTTCCCCTGGCACAGCTTGAGACTGTGTCCTCTTGCTCTGGAAGAGCTACCCCTGCAAATCCCATGCACAGTAGGAATCAGAGGGCTGGACTGGAGTGTCTGCACAGGCCGGAAGAGTTGATATGGCTGGTAACAAGAGGGTTCAAACCTGTCCTGTGGTTGTGTGGGGTATCCATCCCACACTGCCGGTTGTGGGAGACAGGCACCTCTTACAGCAGAGAACAGAACAGCAGCTGCCTCTTCTGAAGTGTGATTAAGGCCATGAAAAAGCTGCAACAGTGCTCCTCTCTTACTTTGTAGACCTGCTCCTTGAGTACTTGGGTTTTTTTTTTTTTACACTGGCTCATCTATTCAAACAAAGAATGGAGCTCTTGTGTTTAGTTGTTCCTCTTGCATTTTTGTAGTGTATTTGTCATTTCCTAGGCTGGTTTTGCAGCGAGTACAGAAACAATGTGAGGCAATTCAATCAATTTTTTTCCCAGAGTAACTGGAAAATTGGATTTGTTTTTTATTTACTGATGTGGAATTCTGAAGTCTTGACTGAATATATACACATGTATGCTGTGTGCTTCCAGAGTGTAAGGCTGGAACAGATTTATCTGATATTCCTGGGAGGAGAAAGATTTTATGTCTTTTACCTTTGCCAGGTCAGCCTAGTAGAAGGAGAGGGATTTTGCAGTGCCTTTCTCAGCCATGAGTACCAATGTCAGGTCCATTAGCTTGATCTTAATATTTCCCAATTCAATTAGAAGTGCTGGCAGCTGGGGAAAAAAGTGTCCTTGGACTAATAAACAGGAAATTTGTTAAGGGAGCAGCAGAAAGACACTTGCTGCACAGCCTCCCAGGCAGCCCTTTCAGAGATCATTCTATACTTTGTTTCAGTCTCCATAACTGTAGGTGGAATGTGATTAATATTTAGTCCTTCATGATGATGCTGAGAACCTGGACTGTTGTCTAGAGTAGCTCAGTCTCTGAGGCATGCACATTCATTTGCTTTGGCTTGCATGGATTGGGGTTTTTTTGTTGGTTGGTTAGTTTTGGGGTGTTTGTTTGTTATAGAATAGAATAGAATAGAATGGAATGGAATGGAATGGAATGGAATGGAATGGAATGGAATGGAATGGAATGGAATGGAATGGAATGGAATAGAATAAACCAGGTTGGAAGAGACCTTCAAGATCATCGCATATAACCCATCATCCACCACCACCTAATCAACTAAACCATGCCACCAAGCACCCTCCAGGAGTTGATCTGCTGGAGGGTAGAGGGGATTTGCAGAGGGACCTCAGCAGGCTGGACAGATGGGCAGAGGCCAACAGCATGAGATTGAACACATCCAAGTGCCGGGTTCTGCACACTGGCCACAGCAACCCCATGCAGTGCTACAGGCTGGGGTCAGAGTGGCTGGAGAGCGGCCAGGCAGAAAGGGGACTGGGGTTACTGGTTGATTGTAGGCTGAACATGAGCCTGCAGTGTGCCCAGGTGGCTAAGAAGGCCAATGGCATCCTGGAACAGTGGCATAAGGAACAGTGTGGCCAGCAGGAGCAGGGAGGTCATTCTGCCCCTGTACCCTGCAGTGGTTAATCCACACCTTGAGTACTGCTTGTGTCCAGTTCTGGGCCCCTCAGTTTAGAAAAGATGTTGAGGTGCTGGAATGCGTCCAGAGAAGGGCAACAAAGCTGGGGAGGGGTTTGGAACACAAGCCCTATGAGGAGAGGCTGAGGGAGCTGGGATTGTTTAGCCTGGAGAAGAGGAGACTCAGGGGAGACCTTATTGCTCTCTACAACTACCTGAAGGGAGGTTGTAGACAGGTGGGGGCTGGTCTCTTCTCCCAGGCAACCAGCACCAGAACAAGAGGACACAGTCTCAAGCTGCACCAGGGGAGGTTCAGACTGGATGTGAGGAAGAAATTCTGCACAGAGAGAGTGATTGCCCATTAGAATGTGCTGCCCAGGGAGGTGGTGGAGTCACCATCATTGGAGGTGTTCAGAAGGAGACTTGATGGGGTGATGGTGCCATAGTTTAGTTGATTAGATGGTGTTGGATGATGGGTTGGATGTGATGATCTTGAAGGTCTCTTCCAACCTGGTTTAGTCTATATTATTTTTTTTAACCTCTGCTTTATTTCTCCCTGTTGAAACAAAAGGGAAAAAAATGAAGCCAGCCCCAAATGCACACCTAGCATTTAATTTTTATTAGTTTTTTTAAATTATTCCAGCTCTTGGTTCCATCTGTGAAAATCAAACCCCATGGCTGGCTAATACATTAAAAAAATTCACAAAGAAAAGCTATTCAAACATACTAAGCTGAATTGTATGCAAATGAAGGTTTCATTGTCTTTCACCTCATCGAGGCTAATAACATTCCAGATGACAACCTCCTTAGCAAAAAATAGTTTCTAATATAAATTGCCTTTGACTGTATTTACAGTGTCACTTTTAATCAAGCAAATTGTCAGGCTACTGCACTTTTGCAATCTACATCATACAGAAAAACCAGAGATGAGGAGGGAAACGGGTACAAGTGCTCTCAGCTTTAGCTGGCTGCCCATTTCATACCAATTGCAACCTATTTAGTAAGCTTAGCCTTCTGTTCTTAGGAAAAAAAAACCCACCAGCTACAAATGTACAGGTTCCTCTGAAGGAGACACTGTGCAGGAAAAGCTTATTCCACTCACCAAGAACATTTGTCTTTGTAATTACACTTACTTGCCTTACTGCTATACAGCTAGCAAATACAGGCTAAAAGTAGCCACTTGAATGCCGATACAATCCCCAACTGTTTCTTTATTATGTCACTTTTAGGTTAGTTCAATGCTTCCATTTACTTGTAAGTTAACAACTTCATTCAGAAGAGTTTATCCCTGGAGGTGCATTTTCATGCAGTGCACACACTCTGGTCCACATGAGCACCTCCCACAAGGACACCGGTAGCACCAGCTGTGCTAGGCTCTGTTCTCAGCATTCAGTGGCCATCCTACAGCTCAGCCACACACCCTGGCTTCTCCCTGGGCACATTGAGACAAAGGTTTTTAACTGCAGATGCAAATGCTTCCAAAGTTTGTGCTTTTTTTGTTGGTGGTGCTGGTTGGGTTTTTGGTTTGGTTTGTTTTGAGCTTCTGTATAGAAGCAGCAAGCACAATAGAGTAGGGTAGGGTAGGGTAGGGTAGGGTAGGGTAGGGTAGGGTAGGGTAGGGTAGGGTAGGGTAGGGTAGGGTAGGGTAGGGTAGAATAGAATAGAATAGAATAGAATAGAATAGAATAGAATAGAATAGAATAGAATAGAATAGAATAGAATAGAATAGACCAGGTTGGAAAAGACCTTAGAGATCATCGAGTCCAACCTATCACCCAATACCATCTAATCAACTAAACCACAGCACCACTTAAAAGCAGAGCACTATCATTGAGGCTGAGCCTATCAAGGGCAGGCAATGGCCACAGTCTCACAGACTTACCTCAGCTGCCTGCTCTAGCTCATGATGTCTTTAGGAGACCACACCACCCAAACCCTTCATCTGCAGATGCTGCTATTTCAGGCCTGCATAGCACATCAAGGGCACGAGCTCTCTAGAATGCCAAAATGGGAGGAGTTACACTTCCAGCCAAAAGGAGAAAGTGCTGGGGCAAAAGCTGCTGGGCAAGCTGCATCACTATATAGCCTGGTGAGGCCCCAGATGGGGAGATCCTCACAGTGTTTTCCTTCAACATTAACTATGGAAGTAGAGGGGTAGAACTGTAATATTTTCTGAGTGCCAGAATGGTGTGGCTGGCTCCTCAGCTGGTGGACATCAGTGTAGTTTCACTGGCAGAAAAGGAGGTGGGCTGATTTACACAAGCTGTGGAAGAGAACACTCAGGAATGATGAGTCCAGACCTCCACTGGCATTGTTTAAATAGTTCTGACAGCAAGAGAGCTACAGTAATCTAGTTTCCATGTGTGGATGCTCTGATAGCTGGAGTAAGTGAATTTATTAACCATTTCCTCTGTTCAGAGTTAACAGTTTCTTCCCTAAGGCCAGCTGTCTGTTGTCTCAAAAGGCGTAGGAACTTAACACAATTCCCTTGTCAAATGTAGCTGGAGTCGGCTGTTTGGTTTAAGTGGATTACTAAGAGACTGACAGACAGAAAGACAATGTGGCTGCATACATCTTAGAAGCTGGTCTAAAAAGCAGCAAAATTGCTAGAATATTTCAAGTCATAAAAAGCATTATTCTTTCCTCCCTGTTCAGTCTTTTCTTTTGCTCAGAAGACAGGTTACTGCCACCAGAACTGATTTCAGCTGGAGAACTAATATGCTTAAATTTAGGCTTGTTCTTGAAGTTGCTCAAAGCCTGAATGAATGATTAGCCTGTGGAAAAGAGCACAACAAAAATGCAAAGAACAAAGGGGAGGGTCTAAACCTGAGGAAATTAGGGCCAAACCTCAAATGGTTCAAATGGAACAGAGGACTCATTCCCAGGTTTTGACCCTCTAGCCTATTTTTCAGAGATATCTATTAAAAGCTCTAGCCCCTTCTGACTTCTCAAAGCAGAATAGAATAGATTAGAATAGAATAGAATAGAATAGAATAGAATAGAATAGAATAGAATAGAATAGAATAGAATAGAATAGAATAGAATAGACCAGATTGGAAAAGACCTTTGAGATCATCAAGTCCAACCTATCATCCAACACCATCTAATCAACTAAACCATGGCACCAAGCACTCCATTCAAGTCTCCTCCTGAACACCTCCAGTGATGGTGACTCCACCACCTCCCTGGGCAGCACATTCCAATGGGCAATCACTCTATGAAGAACTTTTTCCTAACATCCAGCCTAAACCTCTTCTGGCACAGCTTGAGACTGTGTCCTCTTGTTCTGGTGCTGGCTGCCTGGGAGAAGAGACCAACCCCCACCTGGTTACAGCCTCCCTTCAGGTAGTTGTAGAGAGCAATAAGGTCTCCCCTGAGCCTCCTCTTCTTCAGGACAAGCAACTCCAGCTCCCTCAGCCTCTCCTCATAGGGCTTGTGCTCCAAACCCCTCCTCAGCTTTGTTGCCCTTCTCTGGACACGTTCCAGCAAGTCAACATCCTTCCTAAACTGAGCATCCCAGAACTGGACACAGTACTCAAGGTGTGGCTTAACCAGTGCTGAGTACAGGGCACAATGACTTCCCTGCTCCTGCTGGCCACACCATTCCTGATACAGGCCAGGATGCCACTGGAGCAGTTGGCTTTAACTTGGAACTTTGTCCTTGAAATAAGGACAGCTTCTGTCCTTATATGTCCTTCTCTCTTTGCCTTCTGTCCTTGTTCCCTGTGCTTTTAGACCTGCTCGGGTTTGTGCTAACGGCAGTTAGCAGAATGCAAGTGACCAAAGGCTGCCACCAGCCCTTGAAATGTGAAGAAGTAATATTTTTGTAGTCTCATGGAGGCTCTTGCAAAGGACCTAGTTTGTGATCCTTGGAAACAAGCCTGGATGTCAGTTTGAAATAGATATCTTTAGGTATTGTTTTTTGGCATGCAAACAAGTGGACTTGAAAGGAACTAGTAGAAGGCCTTTCACTAAGAGTTGAACAATGTCACTAGCTGGTTCCATGATCCAGGGCAGCCTGTTCCTGTGCTGTGGCCCCCTCAAAGTGAAGAAGGTTTTCCTTAAGTTCAAATGAAATCTCCTGTGGTCTAGTTTGTACCCACTGCCCCATGAAGGAGAGTAGCCTCCTGACAAAATGCTACTCATCAGAGAGCGTCTTTTCCTCCTTCCAAAGACTGGAAAAGGGGAATTTCTTCCATACCCTCTGAAGGCAAACTTTCAAAGTCAGGTATGCAAAGGTCACTTCACATGCAGAGTTACTGTCCTCCTCCCAGCAGATCTGGTCATAAATCGAGAGCTCCAAAATGAGGAAATAAAAGGTTTGATTATATGCACTAAATTTCTATGATAGTTTTCATCTCTTTCCTATCATTTGGGCTATGTTTCCTGAAAACTACCTCATAAAACCAGCAGGCCTATCTAGTCTTGGGTATTATCCTCCAAGACATGCTGATCTGGCCCCAGACACCTTTGTGGTGACAGGATGAGCAGAAACACCCAACCTAATATTCTGGCCCCATCCTGTCTTGGACCACCCCTGTCTTGCCCTATCAAACAGCCAAGCTCTTCTCTAGCAGGTCATTCCTTTTTCATGTAGGGTCCAGTTGTCCTCCAATAGCATTCCCTCTGTCACTGGGGTGCCAGCAGTCACTATAAGGTCCTTCAGCAGTCCTGATGTGGAGGTCATCCACAAAAAGCTCTCAGGGCTTGCATATGGGACTGGGAAGACAGACATGTCACCTTCTTTGTGTTCTGCCTGAAGTGGCTTTCTGTTATTTTATTAAGATCAGTAATTCTCCTGCCCCCTTTAACACCTCTACCAATATCTGCTGCAACCAGTTAACTTTTAATCTTCCTCACTCCTCCTCACCTTCCAGAAGTCCCAGAACCACAAAATAATGCAGATTAGGGTCCTTAATGAGGAAGGTCTCTCCTTCCTCAGGTCCAGTTCTCTGAGAAAGTGACCACCAAGACTTATTTACACCTCATGCTAGTCCCTGCCGGCTGCTGATATTCCCTGTGGTAGAGACAGCAGTTCTGGCCTCAGGAAAACGGTCTTGTAGCTTTAGTTTTTCTACAAATTTCCTTTGGGTAAGTCCTTTAATTTATCAATGTCTTGGGTTGCTGACAGCTGAGTAAGGATAACAATTGCTTTTCACACTCCCTTGTACATGCAGATTTAAGCTCCCTGGGCTGGTTGCATGCAGAGCTGTGTGAGCCAGAGGTGGCAGCAGCAGCCCTGATGGTTCAGGAGCACTAGCAGCCCACTCTTGTACAGCCAAATGTTGTATTCCCATATTCTCTATACAATAAACAATCAAATTTGACTGAATTAAGGAGCTAGAAAACCTACAAGGAAGAGGAATAATAAATATTAAACCCCACAATCCTCTAACTCCCTTGTGTGTTTAACCACCAAAACACTCAGGGAGCTGAACTTACACCCTTGTCTGGGAATAGTTTTTGCTTTTAATCCACCAACAATATCTGGGAGAAAGAAAAGTTTGCAACTACAACTATTAAGTACTAGCTTGATCAGAATGTTAAGATGTGCCTCATATAAAAGCACACCCACATGCACACCTCGCCTCTCACACACCTGCAGGCTTTTCACACAGGTCTGTTGTGTGTTACTTCTGCTTTTTATAGAGCACTTATTTTTACCTACAAGAAACTTGCTTTGCTTCTTGAGAAAAGTATCCTGCAGAACAAATCAAATGCACATTAAAATATTAGAAAATGAAGTCAGAAATGGAGTATCAGTTCAAGAGTTGGATAGTGCTTTTTTCCCCTAAATACAAATAATCTAAAACACTAAAGATCAAAGAACAAGAGCGTTCACAGAATCAACAAGGTTGGAAGAGACCTCAAAGATCATCAAGTCCAACCTGTCACCACAGACCTCATGACTAAACCATGGCACCAAGTGCCATATCCAATCCCCTCTTGAACACCTCCAGGGATGGTTAAGTTAATGCAGCTAACATTCCTTTTCATCAGGAAAACAATACTGCAAGACTAATTTATAGAACAGAACAGAACAGAACAGAACAGAACAGAACAGAACAGAACAGAATAGAATAGAATAGAATAGAATAGAATAGAATAGAATAGAATAGAATAGAATAGAATAGAATAGAATAGAATAGAATAGAATAGAACAGAACAGAATAGAACAGAACAGAATAGAATAGAATAGAATAGAATAGAACAGAACAGAACAGAACAGAACAGAACAGAACAGAACAGAACAGAACAGAAGTAGTGTAAAGTAAACCAGGTTGGAAAAGAGATTTGAGACCATTGAATCCAACTTATCATCCAACACCATCTAATCAACTAAACCATGGCACCAATTTTCTCAAATCACAGTATGTTAGGGGCTGGAAGGGACCACAAAAGATCATCTAGTTCAACCCCAGTGCCAGAGCAGGGTCACTTAGAGTAGGTCATACAGGAGAACTCCCCAAAATGTCAAAGCTCTTTCCCCGCCTCTCCCTTTTCTCAATGCAATTGTAATTCTATTGATAAATTAGTAAGACTTCAATACCTTTTGTCATTATGGTTTGAATTCTAAACACAGGCATATGCTTCTCAGGATTACACATGAAACAGAAAGCCACAGAGACTGTGTGTGGCAATTCCAAACTGTTAATGTGCAGAGGGGGGACAGCACTGCTGACGCAGAGGTCAGCCAGCAGCCTCAACGCGGCTGGTTACTTCCTCTCCTCCCTCTTGGCTCACTGGACTCTGCAAATCCTTCACTTACAATTTCTTGAAGTGGAAAACAAGTGACTTTGCCTCCTTTCAGAGAGCCTTGCCACTGCCATTCCTTGCAGAGTTCTGCCTCTATGAGCTATCTGATGTTTATCCAATGCCTCAAACCCTGACAGCTGGAAACCTGCCTGTGCCACGCTCTGCTTTCTGTTGCTGCACTGAGTTCACTATCCTGCTGCTTGTACAGTAAAAGAGTTTCTCCTTCTTGAAGAGATTAGACTTTTTCACCTCCAAATGTTTCTAAAGGCTGGAAACCAGTTCCTGAACCACCATGCTATGGAGTTTCTTTTTCTCAAATTATAACTGCTGGCTATAATACTGGGCCTGACCTGCATCATATCAACCTCTCATTATTTTAGTAATACACCATAAAAAAACCATTAGAAATAACACTAGAAATGTGCTGGCTCCTTCAGGGGCAAAGCCACTAGCTTTCTAATGAGTTAGATACTGAGTTTGGATTTAAAACTGAAATCTGACTTAGAATAGACTAGGATAGACTAGACTAGAATAAACCAGGTTGGAAGAGCCTTCAAGACCATTACGTCCAACCCATCATCCAACACCATCTAATCAACTAAACCATGGCACCAAGCACCCCATCAAGTCTCCTCCTAAACACCCCCAATGGTAGTGACTCCACCACCTCCCAGGGCAGTACATTCCAATGGGCAATCACTCTCTTTATGAAGAATTTCTTCCTAACATCCAGCCTAAACCTCCCCTGGTGCAGCTTGAGACTGTGTCCTCTTGTTCTGGTGCTGGTTGCCCGGGAGAAGAGACCAGCCCTCACCTGTCTACAACCTCCCTTCAGGTAGCTGTAAACAGCAATAAGGTCTCCCCTGAGCCTCTCCTCTTCTCCAGGCTTGCTCCAGGACTTGTAGGTCCTTTTGGAAAAGGACAGGCCGCAAGGGACTCAGCAGCACATTGCCAGCCCCTGTTAAAGGGTAGAGAGATGATCTTAAAGAACTGATAGTTTGGGAAAGGAAAAACGGAAAGAGGAAGGTGACAGACTCTCCAACATTGTGAGATCTGCCTGCTGTCACGCAGGAACTGCATGAGGGTGAAGGAACCCTTCTCAAGCACCTTCACTGACATGCATCACTGGCCAAATCTGCCCTCTCTAAAGAGGCTCTAGACTCCTCTTCACATCATGCATTTCTACATGGCACTAAGCGAGAAAACACCTATTTTTAGCCCTGAAAAATGCACTATTTCAAATATTCATTCCATATTTGCAAGCAAACAGATCAATTTGTTTCACAGGCCTGCTCCTGTCTCCATTCAGCTGCCAGAAGGATGATCTCAGGATAGAGCGCGCCAAGCAAGAGGGAATATTTGGAGGGGGAGGGGGAGCAATGTGAGTATAGAAATAGTCATGTTGGCTTGCCCCCTCGAGCTTTTTAATCTACTAAAGTCTAATTAGGGAAGACAATGTATAGCATGCATAAAGAAGCCAAAACTTCTAACAGAATGCATGCTGTACTATACTTTCTTCATGCTTCATTAATAAAGAACAAAATGTCTCTCGACTTTCTGCAACATATGCACGGAGTGATTTCAAACCAGACAGATTCTTTTCAAATGAGGGTTATAATATACTCAGGCAATAACAATGCATTTCTTTTTATTGCTTTGCTTGTAAAGTTGTTTCCCTGTTCTGCTAGGACAAAGTTGTTTGTCTTTTCTGAAAAGTATAACTCGCTGTTTTGATGGGTTTTAGGACCTTGCTATTTTAGCTATTGACTCAAGGTTGAGTGTAGCCTACAGCAGAGCTGAGCCTGGGGAATTGAGGGCAAGAGAAAGACTTGTATTTTTCTATAGAAAGGATATCTTTTTGTACAAATTAGAGAAACAGGGAAAGAAAGGTTTGATTCATCTTCTAAATCATATACAATGCGTAGGGCTTTGTGCCATCAGATCACAGGCAAGCAGAGAAGATTTCCAGCTCTTCCACATTTGCTCATCTAGGCTACAAATAAAGCTGTTTATTAATTGGATAAACCTGCAACAAAGAGCCTCCAAGACAAAGTCAACCTTTAGGATTTCTACCAAGGACTGTGCCAACAAAACCCATTGAGTGTCCTAATTTGTCTGTGGAGGCAAAAAATAGCCAAAAATGGCACTGTTTTACAGAATCACAGAACCAACCAGGTTGGAAAAGACCTCAGAGTTCATCAAGGCCAACCCATTACCTAACACTTAACACCTCATGACAACTAAACCATGGCTCCAAGTGCCACATCCAATCTTTTTTGAACACCTCCAGGGATGGAGACTCCACCACCTCCAGGGGCAGCACATTCCACTGGCCAATTATTCTTTGGCTCCCTGCATTGAAGAGCCATACTCTAGCAGTCTGAGCAACAGAAACACCTGCCCCAAGCCTGATAAATGGGGCAAGCACATCAGCAGACCTCAAAGATTTTCATATCCATTTCTAGAAGGAATCAGACAGATACAATACAATACAATACAATACAATACACCAGGTTGAAAGAGACCTTCAAGATCATCATGTCCAACCCATCAACCAATCCAACCCACCCAAACAACTAAACCATGCAACCAAGAACCCCATCAAGCCTCTTCCTGAACACCTCCAATGAAGGTGACTCCACCACCTCCACAGGCAGCCCATTCCAATGGGCAATCACTCTCTCTGCATAGAACTTCTTCCTAACATCCAGCCTAAACCTGCCCTGGTGCAGCCTGAGACTGTGTTCTCTTGTTCTGGTGCTGGCTGCCTGGGAGAAGAGACCAGCCCCCACCTGGCTACACCCTCCCTTCAGGTAGTTGTAGAGAGCAAGAAGGTCACCCCTGAGTCTCCTCTTCTCCAGGCTAAGCAACCCCAGCTCCCTCAGCCTTTCCTCGTAGGGCTTGTGTTCCAAACCCCCCACCAACTTTGTTGCCCTTCTCTGGACACGCTCCGGCAAGATGCAATACCCCGGGTGGTCTTTCACTGAAGACAATCCTTCCCTGTGTGGGCAAAGGGAAATGAAAATGATCTCATGAGTATATTAAAATATTTGACAGTAAGACAATCTAGGGAGGAACATTTGCCCAGGAGATTAAAAACCAAATTCAACTAGCTTTAGAAATGTGCTCCTGCTCCTACAGTGAGGTGTTAAATTGCATTGTAAGTATTGAGACATCAGCGCTTACCGATGTTTGCAATTCAAATATAAGCATAGGGTGGCAAGCTGTGAAGCTGTTTAAAGGTGTCAGTGTATGGGTTTGTAAGCAGAGGTTTGTGTGTAATTTGATAGCTATTTATTTCTTGTTAATGCTTGTGATGGCCTGACTTGCCATGTGATGCAGATTGTATCTGATGGGTACATGGCACCAAATCAGCGCTTCGCGATAACAGAATATTTTCATATTTGGTCAGTGAAACAAAAAGACTTCCTAGAGTGAGCACACTATTAAAATGCTAATAGGCTGGGTTGGAGAGAGTTTATTCATATATACCATTTACAAAGATCTAGCCTGTGGTTTTAACATACGAAGGGCTCCCTTCCCTGCGTTCAGGGCTGGAGCCCTCAATATCAGAAGGACATGGACCTGGTGGAATGGGTCCAGAGGAGGGCCATGAAAATGGTCAGGGGGTTGGAGCACCTCTGCTATGAAGCCAGGCTGAAGGAGCTGGGGGTGTTCACAGTATCACAGTATCACCAAGGTTGGAAGAGACCTCAAAGATCATCGAGTCCAACCTGTCACCACAGACCTCATGACTAGACCATGGCACCAAGTGCCACGTCCAATCCCCCTCGAACACCTCCAGGGACGGTGACTCCACCACCTCCCTGAGCAGCACATTCCAATGGCAAACTCAGCCTGGAAAAGAGAAGGCTCCAGGGAGAACTAATAGCAACCTTCCAGTACCTGAAGGGAGCTGAGATGGATGGAGAGAAACTGTTTACAAAGGTCTGTGGTGATAGAACGAGGGGCAATGGTTTCCAACTAGAGAAGAGTAGATTTAGATTGGACATTAGGAACAAGTTCCACACCATGAGAGTAGCAGAACGCTGGAACAGGAGGTGTTTGGGGCCCCATCCCTGAAGATACTCAAAGTGAGGCTCAACAGGGCTCTGGGCAACCTGAGCCAGTTGAGGATGTCCCTGCTGACTGCAGAGGAGGTTGGACTAGATGATCTTTGGAGGTCCTATCCAACCCAGACCGTTCTATGAACTGTAAGAACCTTTAGAAGAGAGTCAGGATAATGTGATAAGCCACATGTAAATGAAGAAAGAAGGAATTTCTATGGAGTGCTAGTGAAGTTAATTGTGCTGAAATACAGATATAACTGTGAGCATGAAGTATGTGCATATAACGTGATAGCAACCTTTTACGATTCCTTTGATGATGATTTTATCCTTCCTAAAAGGAAATTAGTCCAGTGAACTGCTGCTGAAAAATACCACAGGTACTCTTAGAATGTTTCTTCCCATCAAAGATTTTAATCTAAAGCTGTCTGACTTTGATTTTATTTGCTTCTGTGCATTTCTGCAAGTCAGTCTTCCACATTATTCAATACTGAGGGATTGATCAGGTGGCAGTTGTGATTTTGCCCATGACAAGAGAAGCAAACAGTAATAAAAAGAAAGGAGGCCACAGCTCTGATTGATATGGGGAGGGTCTGCATGTGCTGACCTGCCACCGCCAAACATGAGAGCTGTCAGGGCACTGAGCAGAGCTGAGATCAGGTGAAGTCACAAATGGAGGTGCTCGCTATATCCTGCAGGGCATTCAGCAGCGAACACCACACTCCAGACAGAGTTTGTGCTCAGGAGCTGCTGTGAGCTCCAATGCAAAGTTCAGAGTGAGAAAATAAAGAGGAAAATCTTGATGTGCCACTCAGTCCCTGGTGTATTTGTGAGCAAAGCTGGCACTTGCTTCAGCTTCCTATCAAATAACTGAATTGGATTGAAGACTGCAGGGTCAAAGAAAGCTGAGAATTCAAGAAGCCTATTAAAAGAGAGTCTAGATTTGCTGGAGAGCTCTAACCTTCCAGAAATGTAATTAAACAGGCAAGGAGTGTTTAGGATTGAAATCTCTGTTTAAACATCTGCTGTTATTTTATTTGAAAAGCAGAGTGGAAGATAAAGTTCATATGTTGAAAAAGGCCAGAAGATTCCTTTTGTCTTCTTTTTGTCTTATTTAACTGGGGTGGGTTTTTTTTTGTTGTTGTTTGTTTGTGATGGTTTTTTTTTTCCACTCATTCTGAACACTGAATAAACATAACATTAATTGGACTCTGTCTGATGGTCAGCAGGGTAACAGGAGTTGAACTCTTACATAAGGAAACAAATTCCTTGATGAAAACAAATTCTTTTGCTCTGGCTCATATATCTCCAGCTCAATACAAATGAAATACACAAACTCAGCTCACTGACAAACAGCCTGGCTATTAAAAGATGTCTATGCCTTACAAACAGCTAATAAGCAGCTGGTAAATATTTTATGTTTTGGCTCCACTTTTACCTTCAAATGTATGTACATAAATTAATCTATGCAAACACATCATCAGTAAATTTGCGGACGACACCAAGCTGGGGGCAGGAGTTGATCTGCTGGAGGGCAGAGAGGCTTTGCAGAGGGACCTCGACAGGCTGGATGGATGGGCAGAATCCAACAGCATGAGATTGAACACATCCAAGTGCCGGGTTCTGCACATTGGCCACAGCAACCCCAGGCAGTGCTACAGGCTGGGGTCAGAGTGGCTGGAGAGCGGCCAGGCAGAGAGGGACCTGGGGGTACTGGTTGATGGGAAGCTGAACATGAGCCTGCAGTGTGCCCAGGCAGCCAAGAGGGCCAATGGCATCCTGGCCTGTATAAGGAAGAGTGTGGCCAGGAGGAGCAGGGAGGTCATTCTGCCCCTGTACACTGCACTGCTTAGGCCACACCTTGAGTCCTGTGTCCAGTTCTGGGCCCCGCAGTTTAGGAAGGATGTTGACTTGCTGGAAGGTGTCCAGAGAAGGCCAACAAGGTTGGTGAGGGGTTTGGAGCACAAGCCCTATGAGGAGAGGCTGAAGGAGCTGGGGTTGCTTAGCCTGGAGAAGAGGAGACTCAGGGGAGACCTTCTTGCTCTCTACAACTACCTGAAGGGAGGGTGTAGCCAGGTGGGGGCTGGTCTCTTCTCCCAGGCAACCAGCACCAGAACAAGAGGACACAGTCTCAGGCTGCACCAGGGCAGGTTTAGGCTGGATGTTAGGAAGACGTTCTATCCAGAGAGAGTGATTGCCCATTGGAATGGGCTGCCCGTGGAGGTGGTGGAGTCACCATTATTGGAGGTGTTTAGGAGACTTGATGGGGTGCTTGGTTGCATGGTTTAGTTGTTTGGGTGGGTTGGATTGGTTGATGGGTTGGACGCGATGATCTTGAAGGTCTCTTGCAACCTGGTCTAGTCTAGTCTAGTCTAGTCTAGTCTAGTCTAGTCTATCCTATTCTATTCAGACCACTGCCATCAGCTTAACACACTGCCTCCAACTGATTGAACTCCCTTCCACTGTAGGAAAAATAGAAGGTTTAAGGCTTCCAGTCACTTTAGGAAATAAATAAATAAGTGAAGGAGAAAATTAGAGACTGTTTAGTTCATGGCTTTGTTTTGCCTTTCTACAACAAAATAATTCTGGATTCTATTTACTGGAAATCTGCTTGGTTAAGAAAGATTTCACCGAAAAGAGCTTTGCTGGCTTTTTGTTTAGGATGTTTTGGAAAGGTTTAGAGTGGAATTAGAAAAACCAAATTCAACAGTAGTTTAGCATTTTGCAGAACCACACAGAAGAACAAGGCATTTTGATTAAGAAGGCTAAATCCCACAAACAGAGTGCATCAGGAATTTTCTGATGAATAATTTATTGCCAGCAAATGCCAGCAAGCCAGAAAATTCTCTTTTTCTAGATATATGTAAGGTAAGAAATAGATATCTGTTTGTAAGAAATGTCCTCTCACATAACCATCCTAACTACAGCTTCCTTGGCTTTGGGGTCTGAAGGACTTCCAGGACTGATGGCTGAAGACCTGTGGTACCACCTCGGTGCCACCCAGTCACAGGCTTCGATAAAGAGGTACATCCCCATCTACTTCTGGGCTCTGCAGCATTCCTTCTGCAACCTCACCAAATCTCAACACACCCTCACTGAAACCACAGTCCTTGGAGGTACCAGGTTCCTTCAGGGAGCCCACAAAGACAGGGCTCAGCTCTTGGTTTTCACAAAGAGGAAACATCAATCATGTGAATCCTAAGTGGAGTTAAGGACATGGGAAAGACTACTTGGGCCAGCAGTGTTGGCTCAGAGCACAGCTCCAGATTATCTTCCCTGGTGCAGAGCTGGGAAGCTGGCAAAGCAGCTAACCACAGAATCACCAAGGTTGGAAGAGACCTCAAAGATCATCAAGTCCAACTTGTCACCACAGACCTCATGACTAAACCATGGCACCAAGTGCCACGTCCAATCCCCTCTTGAACACCTCCCGGGACAGTTACTCCACCACCTCCCTGGGCAGCACATTCCAATGGCTAACAACTCGTCCTCAGTGAAGAACTTTCTCCTCACCTCCAGCCTAAGTTTCCCCTGGCGCAGCTTGAGACTGTGTCAAGCCCAGAACAGCCATGTTCACAAGCTTCCATAGCTCTTAGGGTCATGACAATTCTTTGGTGTGCTGGTGGCAAGAGTGGCCATCCCGTGATCTCCACTCCTAATTCTGCCTCATCGCTACAGGAAGAGTTGATCATCTCTCTGTATTTACTTTTTCCTCCTGCCATTTTGGCGTGACTATTTACCCCGGGGAGCAGAATAGCAGTAAGAAAAAAACCCAAATGCCTGTTTGTCTTGTGGGGGCACCTGCAGAGACTAGCACAACAGAACTCTGATCTCATTGGAGCCCTCAAGGCTTATGTTCATTTCATGTAACTATCTCTTAGAAAATACATAACAAACAGACCAGAGAAAAACTAATTTTCTGCTTTCTTTCTATTTAAATATACTGCCACTTCAAAAGACAGAATCCTTTCATCATCTGAATGTCTTTCCCATGTACAGTGTTCCAGCAATTACAGGTTAAAAAAAAAGCTGAAGTTGTGTAGCACTTTTCCCCCACAGAAGTGCATGCTCTCAGAGAGCCAGTGTCTCCAGCAGCTGCCTGAAATCAAAGTGAATGAGTAGAAAATTTTCCCAGAGGCTGGAAGCCACACAGCTTCCAGGATTCAGGTGTATGTGCTGCTGATTGGCACATTTAGCTCATACACTGAGAGCCAGCGTCTCCAGCAGCTGCCTAAAACCAAAGGGAATGGCTAGGAAACCTTCCCAGAGGCTGGAAGCCACACAGCTTCCAGGATTCAGGTGTCTGTGCTGCTGATTGGTACATTTAGCTCACACACTGAGAGCCAGTGTCTCCAGCAGCTGCCTAAAACCAAAGGGAATGGCTAGGAAACCTTCCCAGGGGCTGGAAGCCACACAGCTGCCAGGATTCAGGTGTCTGTGTTAGCACATTTAGCTCATACACAGGCCATGCACTGCAATGGGAAATTTGTAAGCCTAAATGAGAGTAAATGTGTAGAATCATAGAATTGTCAGGGTTGGAAGGGACCTCAAGGATCATCTAGTTCCAACCCCCTGCCATGAGCAGGGACACCTCACACTACATCAGCTTGCTCAGAGCCACATCCAGCCTGGCCTTAAAAACCTCCAGGGATGAGGTTTCTACCGCCTCCCTGGGCAACCTGTTCCAGTGTCTCACCACCCTCATGGTGAAGAACTTCTTCCTAACATCCAATCTGAATCTACCCATTCCTATTTTTGCTCCATTCCCCCTAGTCTTATCACTCCCTGACACCCTAAAAGTCTCAAGCTGCACCAGGGGAGGTTTAGGCTGGAGGTTAGGAGGAAGTTCTACACAGAGAGAGTGATTGCCCATTGGAATGGGCTGCCTGAGAGAGATGGTGGAGTCACCATCACTGAAGGTGTTCAGGAGGAGACTTGATAGGGTGCTTGGTTGCATGATTTAGTTGATTAGGTGGTGTTGGATGATAGATTGGACATGATGATCTTGAAGGTCTCTTCCAACCTGGTCTATTCTATTCTATTCTACTCTGCTCTACTCTGCTCTGCTCTACTCTATTTCCTAGCAATCTAGGAAAGACCCTAGAAAGATTTCCTCAACCAGCACAATCATTTCATCTCTTAAATTCCTGCACTTGAATATCCTCAAAACCTTGATTGGCAAAAAAAAACCAACCCCAACACACAATAGAATATTGATTTGAGTTATTATTTTGCAAGAGGTTAGTTCATTTATCTTTTTTTTTCTTCAGCAGGCTTAAATTATCCTGGTAAAACAGCAATAAGAAGGTGCTCATTCCACTTCTATCAGTATCACATTATCCTGGATGTGATTTTTGCCAAGACTAGCAGTACTGCAGAGAGAAGGCATCGAGTACATCACATTAACCAGAAGGCATTCCCCTAATTCAGATATTCCTTCTACTGTGGAAAAAAAAACAACAAACCACTTCAGAAATAGATTCAAATTAATTGTGTTGCTAAGATGTCAGTGCAATCTGCCACACACACATGGCAAAAGTGAGCAAGTCTCAGTTTATACCTTCCAGGCTTTTTGGAATGTGTAGAATTGCACCAATTTATTGCTGCTCTTTAAGGCCAAGAAGGCCAAGAAGGTCAATGGCATCCTGGCCTGCATCAGGAACAGTGTGGCCAGCAGGAGCAGGGAGGTCATTCTGCCCCTGTACACTGCACTGCTTAGGCCACACCTTGAGTACTATGTCCAGTTCTGGGCCCTTCAGTTTAGGAAGGATGTTGACTTGCTGGAACATGTCCAGAGAAGGGCAATGAAGTTGGTGAGGGGTTTGGAACACAAGCCCTATGAGGAAAGGCTGAGGGAACTGGGGTTGCTTAGCCTGGAGAAGAGGAGACTCAGGGAGAGTCTTATTGCTCTCTACAACTACCTGAAGGGAGGTTGTAGACAGGCAGAGGATGGTCTCTTCTCCCAGGCAGCCAGCACCAGAACAAGAGGACACAGTCTCAGGCTGCACCAGGGCAGGTTTAGGCTGGATGTTAGGAAGAAGTTCTATCCAGAGAGAGTGATTGCCCATTGGAATGGGCTGCCTGGGGAGGTGGGGGAGTCACCTTCATTGGAGGTGTTCAGGAAGAGACTTGATGGGGTGCTTGGTGCCATGGTTTAGTTGTTTAGGTGGGTTGGATTGGTTGATGGGTTGGACGCGATGATCTTGAATGTCTCTTTCAACCTGGTGTATTGTATTGTATTGTATTGTATTGTATTGTATTGTATTGTATTGTATTGTATTGTATTGTAAGAAAGATGTAGAAAACCGTTTTGACATATACACTGGGTAGCTGTGGGTTAGATGCATAGGAGAGAGTAAGTGGTGGGAGTTTCAGGTGACTGGTAATAGCAAGAGGGTAGTGATGTGTAGTCTTTCACAAATCAGAGGATAAATTATTGGCTTGCATAAGAGATGACAAGGGAGAAAGAAAAATGAGCCTAATGCTGCAAGACATGGTCAATTAAGAGCTGGTTTACTAAAATAATGCTGATGTTTTGTAGCTAAGTGAGTCTCATCACATTCAAATGACAATAGCAAATAAACAAGCTGATTCCCCTGCTGCTTTTGTGTAACTCTCTTGCATGCAGCCTTTTTTACCCCACTTTTAGAGCATAGTCTATCAGGTAAGTGAAAAAAGGAGATTAGCCTTTTGTGGGATCCAAATGCTGCCTTGAAGAGGCCACCATCACAACCAGCACACATATAACCTCTCACTTGGTGCTGCTGAGGAGATAAAACTCAAATGGTCTGTTCCTCCCCATGGTTCTTGTGGGATGTCTAAGGCAAATTGTTTCTTACCCCTGCTCAGAAATACGGGAAACCAAAACTGCATAACCTGGGGGCTCTCAGTGAGCTAAGACCTCACTAACAACTTCAAGTTCACTGTTTTGTAAACAGCTTAGGTTTGGGGTTCTATTTTTTTTGGTTTTCAGTCCATGATGGCATTATCCTTTAGAGAGAATTCACTTTTTATGTTTCATCTCACACATTTCTCATTCAAGAAACCACCCAGTCCAAGAGAAGAAATATTTTATCTCAGTCATTACTGGCCCCAGTTTACAAGAAACAGTAATTCAAGTATCACCACCAAGTATTGCACAGATCCTAGAAGAAGCCATTTGCTAACACAGTTCAACTTTTAACCTTCATTTTATAAAGGATGACAGAGAAGAGTTTGAGCCTTCTACAAGTCACACCAGACAAATTATGTACTTGAGACAAGAACTGTACAATTTCTCCCTGGTGCTAAAAACAGTTCTTGCCTGGCCTGCTCCTTTCTAGCAGGGGCCAGATGTCTTTGGCCTTTTTCAAAACAGGAATAACCCAAAACTATTGATTTCAGCAAACTAAATTTTCAGCAGTTTACTAGTGATCATCATCTCTGCTGTTGCACAGAGGAGCCTGCCAGCATTCCTCTGCCAGGCTCAGATTATGGTAGAATAGGATAGAATAGGGTAGAATAGAATTAACCAGGTTGGAAAAGACCTTTGAGATCATCAAGTCCAACCTATCACCCAACACCATCTGATCAACTAAACCATGGCACCAAGCACCCCATCCAGTCTCTTTTGAAACACTTCCAGTGATGGTGACTCCACCACCTCCCTGGCCAGCCCATTCCATTCTGAGGGCTGGGTGTCAGGAGGGAGAGGACAGGCTCAGCTCACTTGCTCCCTGTGATAGGACAAGGAACAATGGATGTAAGCTGCAGCACAAGAGGTTCCACCTCAACACAAGGGGGAAACTTTACTGTAAGGGTCACAGAGCACTGGAACAGGCTCCCCAGAGGGGTTGTGGAGTCTCCTTCTCTGGAGACTTTCAAGGCCTGTCTGATGTGTTCCTGTGTGACCTGAGCTAGACTGTACAATCCTGCTTTGGCAGGGGGTTGGACTCGATGATCTCTTTGTGTCCCTTCCGACCCCTGACATCCTCTGATCCTGTGATATCTGCTGTCTTCAAATGTGATTCAAAGAGAAAGTAATGTAAAACTCAGTGGATTTTATTTAAGCCGTGCACAGCAGTGCTCATGAAGAGTTCTACTTAATTCATACTGTAAACAGAAAGGTGAGAAACTGAATGGTTCCTTCACATGCATCTTGCCTTTCATCTACCAAAACTGTGTTCCAGCTGCCTTTTTACCTAGCACTGTAAAATCACCTCTGGCATCAAGCCAGCTTTTTTTTTGCATGAAGTCACAAAGATCTCAATGCAAATGTTAATGTCTTGTCCATTCTTGCCTAAATCTAGGCAATGGGTATAGAAAAAGCAATTACTGTGTTGCTGTGTAAAGTTACCCCATGAAGACACCAGTGAGTCTATGGAATGTATTGCCACAAGCTGTCCTTAAAAATCAGCATTCAGACAGGTCAGTGCTTTGTTTTCTGAACAAGAACTGATGGAGATAAACACCAAAAAAAGAGAGACTTTGCTGGAGAACAGGAGTCAGTGCACTTCACACCAAGACAACACTGCATGGTTGAGACTTGGAAAGAAATTGGGAAGGAAGGATGGAGTCCTGAGAGTCCATTGCAAGCTTTTTCCTATTTCAAAACATTTGCCCCCCCCAAAGCCTTTGCTATCCATTGGATGGATTAGATGGTTGGTTGCTCTGCACAAACAGAGCAATCTCCACATCCATAGAGCATCTTATTGCTCCCCATCAACTCTTGGCACAGTACATCTGGCATGTCTGCAGTTGGATAGCACTCTATAAACAGGTGAGCCAGACACGTGAAAAGTTAACATTCTGCTGTTGTGACAGTGTAATTATCTCTAATAATAAAGGAAAGCAGCTGTTTCAAATAGTCTTCCACTTCCAAAGTGTTTGCATCATTATACTTTGACTTTTATCATCTGTTTCCTGGATAAACTCCCAATGTGCTTTATGGTTCTGCAAAATGGTAACATCTCATTTTATGAATGACAGACAGATGGGGTTTGAGCAAGACTTATTTATAGTAGAGGACATAAGACTCTTCAAGATACTTAACTGCAAGAAATACTGAAGATAACAAAATATTGCCTTCACTCATTTCTTAAGCACTCCTGGTGTTTGTTGCCAATGGTTTCAAGTTTGGTGGCTTTCCCCCTCCTTTCCCCCTCCCCCCTTCTTTTTTAGTTTGGTTTTTTTTTTTGAGTATTCAATATCATCACCTGGAAATCCTAAAACTTTGTTAGTGTCTTTGTTTCAGTACCCACAGAGGGAAAAACAGCTGTTTTACCATTAATTGAAAGCCAGCAGAGATACAGCCCAGACTTCGGAATAAGGTCTGTTGGCAGGAGATTTCTATGCCATTCATCTCTTCCCTTCCCTGTCTCCCTCCCACCCCCAGCAATCATCTAATTGGATTTTCATGTCCAAATCCTGTTCTCTTAATCAAAAGGCAAACAAAATCAATCTTTTGGATTCCCAGAATCCGAGTGAAGCATTTAGTCCTGAAGAACCGAGAGACTTATGCCACAAAGCTCTGTCAGACCCAGCTTACTAAATTGGTTAACCCTTGTCACTAAAACCACAGTAACCATCCTTGAGATCTGCTGCAGTAATGTCAGCCTTTGTTATATTAGCAAGGGTTTTACTTTCACAAACCTTTGCAAAAGTTCCAGTTCTGGGTCCCTCAATTTAAGAAGGACATTGAGATACTTGAACGTGTCCAGAGAAGGGCAACGAGGCTGGGGAGAGGCCTCAAGCACAAGCCCTACGAGGAGTGGCTGAGGGAGCTGGGATTGTTTAGCCTGGAGAAGAGGAGGCTCAGGGAGACCTTATTGTGGTCTACAACTACCTGAAGGGTGGTTGTAACCAGGAGGGGGTTGGTCTCTTCTCCCAGGAACCAGCACCAGAACAAGAGGACACAGTCTCAAGCTGCACCAGGGGAAGTTTAGGCTCAAGGTGAGGAGAAAGTTCTTCACTGAGAGATTTGTTATCCATTGGAATGTGCTGCCCAGGGAGGTGATGGAGTCACCATCCCTGGAGGTGTTCAAGAGGAGATTGGACATGGCACTTGGTGCCATGGTCTAGTAGTCATGAGTTCTTGGGTGACAGGTTGGACTTGATGATCTTTGATGTCTTTTCCAACCTTGTTGATTCTCTTATTCTAAAATCCATGCAACTTATGCAGGACAAATGGTTCAGGTTTCTTCTATGGGGTTGGTTGTTTGTTTTGTTGTGGTTTTTAATTATTTGTTATCAAAACTTAAGCTTTTGGAGGCAGGAACTTCAAATATGAGGTGATGTTATGCAACACTTGACCTAGAAGGCAAAAGTATCTAAACCACATTTTTGTGAATTGCTAGACACTTGCTCTGACAGACCTAATGCTTGAAATCAGACATTTAGCTCTGCTACCTGTCATCTACTTCAGTAATTAAAAGCAAGGGCTCTTGGATGCTTCCCTATACTGCTTTCCTTCAGCTGCACTCTTCCAGAAGTGCAGAGATGCTTCAACCCTGCTCCAGGACCCTCCAAGAGTGATGCAGCAGAAGCTGAGCACAGATATGCTCCACAATTTCCAGATTGGAAAGCCTGGGACAATAACTGAAACTCCAACTCCCAGTTGCCAGACAAGCTTTCCAAGGTGCTGGGAATCAGTCTGGAGAAGATTATGGTCCCAAATCCATCAGCCACAAAGAAAAGACAAAAAGGAAATTCATCTTGCTCAGCTTTTGTACTGACAAATCTATACAGAACCTTGTGAGACAGGGAAAAGTACAGCACTCCATGAGCAAAGGCAGTTTTGAAGGCTGCACCATTTCCTGCAGAGCACTGTTTAAATCATCTCTATGCAGACTGAAGCAAATAGTTGGAGACCATTTTCCAGGTAGGAAACAGAAACGTCTGTCAGTTAACCAACAGTGGTGAGCACAAAGCACAAAGCTATTTGGTAAAGATATTTAGTGGTGATTTACTGGGTAAATTCACAGCTTCCAGATTCATCATTTTCTCTGCATGCAGCTGTGCTTTCCAGGACAGTCTGCACACTGGCCTGTGACATCCACACTGACTGGCCAGCAAGCTGCAGAGCACCCTGGGAATCTCTCTCTTTTTTCTGTGTCTTCACCCAAGAAAGACAATATGTTGCTTTTAGCAACAAAAATACTCACTTGCAAAAGTCTCTGGGAGTTTCTGGCATCCCAAAGCAAAGGACTAACACTGGACACAGGGGAAGGAGCACAATCACTAGCAGCAGCCCAGGTGAATGCAGTCCTTGGTGTTCTGTGCATTCAAACCACAGTCAGCACCCCTCAGCATTTGGATATGGCCTAAAACACATGCCTTTAACTGGGGCTGTACCATACACACATGGGTACACATTAAAAAGCACTTTGCTCTCCTCCAGCCCTCTCTTCAGCTAGTGATAAGCACAGCTGAGCAGATCTCATTTTAGGTCCTACCCAAACCACAGTTACCAAACCCACTAAAGGAATATTACAAGGGAGAAAGCAATGACACTGTCAGGCAGGAGTAACTCCTGCACATCACCTGCTATGATTTAGGGCAACCCAGGGATCCAAGCCAGCGTTTGGAGGGGTTATTGGGAGGTTAAACATTGCTAATCCATATTTATCTACAGCTTCCTCTTCCTTCACGCCCTCTGTACTGCCAGGTAGTGAATACGATGCCAAGTGTTTGCCCCATAACAGAGGCAGTTTTAAAGCTCAAATCTGCAGGGCAAAGCTTTGGGCTGGTGGACACAATTTTTCATAGGAATGCTTCCCAGTGTCTCACATTTGACAAAAGATATGAGCTGGCACAGGACATAATTCACTGGGTCTGCTAAATTCTGCAATAGCTGAAAAATTGCTCTCTCTTACAATTCCATTGCTGCATTTAAAAATCTGCATATCCACACTATGAGCTATGACTGTGCTGAAAAGGGAATAATGATAGCTTGCACTATCCTCAGTGTTGCTTAGGAAAGAAGTATGCTGCATTTTAATATCAACAGTTTGACAGAGATTATTCTGTAGGCACAAATTCAGGCATATATACCATTGATGTTTGACTGAAATATGTCCTAGCAGCATGGAAAGTATGTTTTAACTTCCCCTTTTGTTTTCACCTGGAAAGAAACAAGCTGCTTCTTTTGCTCTTCCAAATCTTTGAATATTCAAGTTGCTTAGCTCTTGGAAGGAACAGACAGCAAAAGAAAATTATGAGGTTTGGACCTTTAAATAGGGGGAGATCAGAATCATAGAGTCAATAAGGTTGGAAAAGACCTCAGAGATCATCAAGTCCAACCTATCACCCAACACCTCATAACAACTAAACCATGGCTTCAAGTGCCATGTCCAACCCCCTCTTGAACACCTCCAGGGATGGGGACTCCACCACCTCCCTGGGCAGCACATTCCAATGGCAAATTACTCTTTCTCCAAAGAACTTTCTCCTCACCTTGAGCCTAAACATCCCCTGGTGCAGCTTGAGACTGCGTCCTCTTGTTCTGGTGCTGCTTACCTGGGAGAAGAGACCAACCCCCACCTGTCTACGACTTCCCTTCAGGTAGTTGTAGAATGCAAAGGGAAAATTTCAACATACTACCAGCTTCTCTTTTAGAGAACAGTAGTTATCTGCAGCAACATCAGTGCTTCTCTTCTCCTCCAAGGGACCTCACAAACACTGTCAGGGAGCACAAACAGCGACAGCTGCAATTTTACTTGTCTCCTGCCATCAACATGCAGCACAAACTCTGTCCCATAATGCCCACATTATTTTTTTGCAGGCTGGAACAGGAAAATTGCACAGTTCAGAGAGTGGAGCTGAGGTGGACACAAACAATGCAACAGTGCAATGCAGATTGCAAAGCTTGGTTTAACAAAACCAGAGACCCTTGGCAGTGTTTTCCGCAGGCCTGCAGCTTCTCACAGTTGCTCCAACATGGACATCCATCAGCCAAAATTAAAATAACATTCACATAAAAAAGCTTAAAAATGTTAAAAGGTAACCTTTATATCACAGAATCACCAAGGTTGGAAGAGACCTCAAACATCATGAGATCCAACACATCACCACAGACCTCCTGACTAAACCACGGCACCAAGTGCCACGTCCAATCCCCTCTTGAACAACTACAGGGATGGTGACTCTACCACCACCTTGGGCAGCCCATATGGTTATCTTATAACAGGGTCACCTTGAGGGTCACCTATGTTGCAGATCCTAGTTAGGGTTTGAGGGAGTTTTGCCTCCCTTTGAAGGTCTGACTTATCCTGAGGCCCTACTGGCCTTCCTGGTTGTGGCCAGGAAGGGGTTGGCCTCTTCTCCCTAGCAACCAGCACCAGAACAAGAGGGCACAGTCTCAAGCTGCGCCAGGGGAAGTTTAGGCTCAAGGTGAGGAGAAAGTTCTTCACTGAGAGTCATTCGCCACTGGAATGGGCTGCCCGGAGAGGTGGTGGAGTCTCCGTTCCTGGAGGTGCTCAAGAGGGGACTGGATGTGGCACTTGGTGCCATGGTCTAGTCATGAGGTCTGTGGTTACAGGTTGGACTTGGTGATCTTCGAGGTCTCTTCCAACCTTAGTAATACTGTGATACTGTGATACTGCCATCTGAGCAACAAAGAAAATCATCTCCTCACACACAGGTTTTGTTGCTTTTTAAAAGCTGATGCCAACATGCTGTCTTTCTGAGCTTTCACTGAAAGGATCACCAATTCCTCTATTATTCTCTCCATCTCTATGGAATGGACACTTGACATTCCACCTCTCCAATGTTCAGTCTCTCTCAGACCAATACTCAAGTCAGAGCTCCACTACACTTCCTAGGCTGACGTTTCCTTTTTGCATCTGTAGATTACATCCAGCTCCAGACATGCTAGCCAGGGTCCACCACCACAAAAAGCACTTTTAGCTGCCCCACAAGAGTGTTTTTAAAGACATCACAGCGGCCCTTGCTCCTGCACTCCAGCTGCAATGAGTTCCCTACTCACTACAGGAACACAGAGGATGCCTCTAGTGCTGGAGGGAAGATTCCAACCAGGACCTACCTAAGCAGTCTGTAGCTCCCTGTCTCAAATTTTTCAGTGGGTTGTAGGACAGCCTGCTTGAGCAAAGCCAAAGAAAATGACCTTCAAAGAGAAACAAAAAGAAGCATAGAAATTGCTTGTGTCTCATAGCAGACAAGTGAGGCAGTTGAGTGTCGTGTTGACTACTGGTTGCAGTTCAACGTTGCAAGATAGATTCCCAGCTGAAAAAACACAGCTTGATCCCAACACAAACGTTTCACAATGATCTTTGCTGGAAAGTTACTGCATAGCTCTGGGAACCCTGTAAAATTCCTCCAGGGAAGAATTTCCCTCATGCTGCAGTGAAGCCAATGTTTTTTCTAGCATCTATCACGCACCTAGCAGCTTTATAACCTTTTAAAATGTGCAATAGCTGGGCTTGTGACAAACTTCCTGATCTTTCTTCTCCAGGAGATGTGTAATGTTTTGCATCCATTATGCAAATTCAGATTGCAAAATTATTTCTTCAGGAACTGCCTGAATAAATCCAGTGAAACAAGTTCTGAAGCACTTAAAGCCAACAGACCAGGTCAATAAGGGCAGGATTAGCTCAATCTGTAAGACTGCCTCTGCAGTTCAAGGCAGAGGTGTAATTAAAGACACAAGGAGGAGATTTAAACACTTATTTATACAGTTATGCTATGGACTCTTTGAACAGGGAGGGATGCTGAGTTGGACCTGAAGGAGGAAAAGAAAAACCCCAATAAAAAAATGAACCAGCAGAGACACAAAGTTTCTGGTCTCTTTCATTGTATCTCATAGGCTGTTTCTAGTGAACCACAGCACACAGCTCTGCAGATTGCCTTTTCTTTTGCGACCTGCATGTGTCAAGCATACCACTGACTAGGTGGCTCTTGCTCCCTGGGGTAAGGGGGACTGCAAAGCACAGGACAGCAAGACCAGAGCATGGGTGGGAAGCTGTAGGAAATATTTCAGTTCAGAAGAAAGGAAGAACATGCAACAGCTTGTGATACTGGGAAATGAAGAGGTTTGGTATATAGACCTACTGAAAACCACATCTCTACTGGCGCCAGTAGCTCGTGGCTTTTCCTCTTTGGCAATTCCTTTGCATATATTAGAGTGGGAAAACATTAACTACACTACAGAAATAAACCCCTTCCAAAGAAAGTCTGTGCTGTTTTCCCATGCCTTCACCCATGCAGGCACTATTGGATTCAACCTAACGTGATGCAGCTGATGGAAACAACCACCTCAGGTCGAATACAGTCCAGCAGCTAAGTAAGGGGGACAGCTCCAGGGCTCTGCTTAATCTTCCTATTCCCACCAGGTCCTCCTCATTCCAGCCTCTCACCCCAACCCCACGATAAAATAAGCAGATATCATATCCCAGGTTTCTACCAGGCTCTGTGTGAGCCTCATGGTTTTGCAATATAAAGTGAGCCCTTCACATCCTGAATGTGAAACCAAGCCCTCCTCCAAATATTCTTCAGAGTTCAATGATCCATATCCTCGTAAGAGCAATCATCAGCTTTCTGCTCCTGCTAACATCTGCCTTGAAAAGTCACCATACCAAATTTAATCCAAAACAAAAATTGCTTAAATCAAAAAAACCCAACACCTTGAGTAAAATAGAAGTCTTAAAAACCACCACACAAACTGCTGCTGAACATTATAATCTAACTTGGAACCAGTGGAAGAGAAGCAGAAGGGGAAGAAACAAGTTCAAAAGCCCAGAGGTAGAAGCAGAACCTTTTAAGAACTTGTTATCTAAATCCTAATGGAAATACATTTATGGGACTTCTGGACAATTTGTATTTTAACAAGGTAATATGCAAAAGAAAATGCAAAGTGCTGGTAGCATGAAAGCATCTGCAGAGTGTGAAATACTGAAGGCTCAGGGACACAGCCATTCAACTGCCCAACAGTTTTAGGGTCTGCCATCTCCAGAATGAGCCCTGCTATAACCCAGCCATAAACAAGATGTGGAAATTGGCAGCTGTGTATAAGTCTTCCCTTAAAACAAACAAACAAAAAACCCCATTCAAGACTCTTGTTGGCTCTCCACTCACAGCACATCCAGCTTCATTAGTGTGAACATTTGTGTCTGGTTTTTGTTTTACATAAACATCTGCCTGCTGAGAAGATGCACTGGAATGCAATGTTTACTTCCACAAACTGATCTATGTGAACTTAATAGACTGGTCTTGTCTTTCACCAGTCTTGACCTGGTTTACAGGGGTAGAAATCAGAACAAGTTGGATTTAGGTGGTAGTAAAAGCAGAACGATTTCAGTAGGCATTAACTTCTAAAGCCTTTGTAGTTTACAATAGAGCAGATGAGAATAGCTCAAGTTCTTTGATGTCTGATACAACACTGAAAACTTTACTGGATCTTTAAACTGATACACAAGCAAAACAGAAGATTAAATGAAACACCCCTTACTTCAATTCTATATGAGCTCATCTTCTGTTTCAAAGCCATGGTTTAGTTGTCATGAGGGGTTAGGTATTAGATGATAGGTTGGACTTGATGATCTCTGAGGTCTTTTCCAACCTGGTTGATTCTATGATTCTATGAAATGCAGTCTAAATACATGTGCAAAACCAGGCCATGTGTAAAACCATCCCTTCAATGACATACTTGGACTCAATGATCTCAAAGGTAATACAATACAATACACCAGGTTGGAAGAGACCTTCAAGATCATCGCGTCCAACCCATCAACCAATCCAACCCACCCAACAACTAGACCATACAGCCAAGCACCCCAGGTCTTTTCCAACCTGGTGAATTCTATTCCATTCCATTCCATTCCTATTCCTATTCCATTCCTATTCCATGCCTATTTCCGTTCCATTCCATTCCGTTCCATTCCTATTCCTATTCCATTCCTGTTCCTATTCCATTCCTGTTCCTATTCCTATTCCATTCCTGTTCCTATTCTGTTCTTTGTTCCCATCTTGGTCACACAATAGGATGGTTTGAAATGTTGCCTTGTTATTAGATGTGAACATTCCCCCCCCCGCTTCAGAAATACAGAATCAGAGGGTAAAACAGAATTATTGAGGCTGGAATAGACCTCTGAGATCATCAAGTCCAGCCTATGACCTAACACCATCACATCGACCAGACCATGTCACTAAGTGCCACATCCAATCTCTCCTTAAACACCTCCAGGGATGGTGACTCCACCACCTACTGTAGCATTTGCTACAGTATAAGTTTCCAGTTTGGAAAAAAAACATTGGAAGAATTCAAAAGAGAGAGAGAGAAAAGAAAGATCAATGGAGTTGGCAAAAAACTTTAAAAAACAACTATTCTTCTTGGTTGCCACTGGGGGAGGGAGGGAAAAAGTACTGCAAAGTCATTCTAATATTCATTTCTAGGAATCAAAGAGTCTTTTAGTAAATTGTATCAACTAGCTGTCAAACTATGACTTCATAGCTCTGCTTCAGAGTTCCCCACCTTCATCACTTGGTGATGGCTTTTCATCCAGTCCTTAAGATCTGGGGTTTAGTTTAAAACAATAAAATAAAATATTAAAAATCAGTGTATTTTGTGCCTTGCACATGCAGTTGCCTCCCTGGCTGCAAGGCAAAGAAGGAACAAAACTCCCTTGCGGGCTGGAAAGTGGAGAGCAATCTGGGCAAAAAAGGTCACAAGATCACAGGATGTCAGGGGTTGGAAGGCTATGGCTAACAGCTCTCTCTGGGAAGAACTTCCTCCTCACCTCCAGCTTAAACTTCCCCCGGCACAGTTTGAGACTGTGTCCTCTTGTTCTGGTGCTGGTTGCTAAAGAGAAGAGACCAACCCCTTCCTGGCTACAACCTCCCTTCAGGTAGTTGTAGACAGCAATGAGGTCACCCCTGAGCCTCCTCTTCTCCAGGCTAAACAACCCCAGCTCCCTCAGCCTCTCCTCACAGGGCTGTGCTCAAGGCCTCTCACCAGCCTCGTTGCCTTTCTCTGGACACGTTCAAGTGTCTCGATGTCCTTCTTAAACTGAGGGGCCCAGAACTGGACACAGGACTCAAGGTGTGGCCTAGCCAATGCAGAGTACAGGGGCACAATGACTTCCCTGCTCCTGTTGGCCACACCATTCCTAATGCAGGCCAAGATGCTGTTGGCCTTCTTGGCCACCTGGGTACACTGCTGGCTCATGTTTAGGTGGCTGTCAATCAGCACCCCCAGGTCCCTCTCTGTTTGGCCACTCTCCAGCCACTCCGACCCCAGCCTGTAGCTCTGCATGGGGTTGCTGTGGCCAAAGTGCAGCACCCATCACTTGGATGTGTTGAATGCCATCCCATTGGACTCTGCCCATCTGTCCAGTCGGTCGAGGGCCCCCTGCAGAGCCCTTCCGCCCTCTAACTGACGTGAGATTAGAGACTGAGAGGAACACATGCAAATTTTGCGACGGTAAAGATCACATCTAGCATGAGGGAGAGGCAATGCTGGAACATGCAGCAATATATATTTTACAGTTTATTTATTAAAAATCATAGCTCAGGAATAACCATCTGCCTGCACAGCTCCTGCTCTTCCCCAGAGAATAAACGCAGCCCCATTAGCTTCTTGCTACGCCGCGCCGCCATAATATCGAGCAGCGCTTGAATCTAATTCTTCTGACACACAGTTATGAAAAACGTAATTTTTGAGCCCTAAAATATTTACACAGCCAGGGAAACTTCCCCCAATTAAAGGCTGAATGCAATTGCCATTTATCTGGGGGAACCCAACAACAGATTCGTTAAATTCGATCCGTTCAAATAAAAGTGGCAATAAAGCATCAGCAGACGAGAGGAACCCATTTTTGTCTGCCTCCAGCTGTTTGTTTATTGATGTATTCATCTGCTTAATGAATTCCCACCAGCCTTGCGAACTTGCTCAACCTAAAGACAGTTTTGAAGAGTGGGGGGGGGGGGGGAACACAAGGGTTTTTTTTTCCACAGCCACAAAGATGATGTGCTTCATAGAATTGTTAGGGTTGGAAGGGGCCTCAAGGACCATCTGCCATGGGCAGGGAAACCTCACACTAGATCAGGTTGCTCAGAGCCACGTCCAGCCTGGCCTTCAAAACTTCCAGCTATGAAGCTTCCAACACCTCCCTGAGCAACCTGTGCCAGTGTCTCACCACTCTCATGGGGAAGAACTTCTTCCTGCCATCCAACCTGAATCTACCCATTTCTAGTTTTGTTCCATTCCCTCTAGTCCTATCACCCTCTGACACCCTAAAAAGTCCCTCCCCAGCTTTCTTAAGATACTGGTAGGCCACAATTAGGTCTCCAGCCTTCTCTTCTCCGGACTGAACAGCCCCGACTCCCTCAAGTCTGTCCTCACAGGAGAGGTGCTCCAGCCCTCTGATCCTCATGGCCCATCTCTGGAAGTGCTCCAGCATGTCCAGTTTGCATTAGCAGCAAATTCATTTGCTTCTGTTGTAGCTTTGATTATAGCATTATACGGCTGCTGAAATACCCTTTTTGGACTTGAGCATTCAGGTTAGTATTTTGAAACCCACTACAAGGAGCACTTTACTGCTCTAAACCAGCTCAACAATAGCCATTTGCATCAACATCCAGGTCCTTGCTGCACAAGCAGCTGCTGTGAAGTTTGTGTATACATTCAGGAGGTTAAAATTCTTTCCTGCCTAATCATAGAATCAATAAGCTTGGAAAACACCTCAGAGATCATCAAGTCCAACCTGTTCCCCAAGACCTCATGACTACTAAACCATGGCACTAAGTGTCACATCCAACCCCCTCTTGAACATCTCCATGGATGCTGACTCCACCACCTCCCTGGGCAGCCCATTCCCCTCCCTGGGCAACCCATTCCAACTCTGTGAAGAGCTTTCTCCTCACCTTGAGCCTGAGCTTCCCCTGCTAGGCTCAATTTGTACAAAGCCTTTAATGATTTGATTCTGTCCTGGGACTGAAGCTCATAAAGAGTAAGGGAGTAATAATATGAGGACTGCAACTGCTTATTACTAGTAATAGTTTGCCAAGCTGCTTAGTTTTTCTCACTTTGATTTCTCTTTACTGTCTGCATGAATCCCTGTGACACGCAAATTATGGCAACAGACTTAGTTTTTCTCACTTTGATTTCTCTTTACTGTCTGCATGAATCCCTGTGACACACAAATTATGGCAACAGACTCGAGTGCCTACTTGCACCTAATCTTGTTCAACAATTTCTTTTCATTAGTGGGATAAAAGCACACTGCTGCTTTCAGCCCTCCACTATGTGCTCTTTGAATCCTTGGCTTAACCCTTTTAAGATGATTGAAATAAACAAAGATCGATGGGGCCTGCATTCCTCAGCATGCCAGAGACAAGCCTAATTGCTATTGAAACTCCACAAAAGAAACAAAAAAAGCTAAAAGTTTTCCTTCTCCCTCCCTCCCTCCCCTCCCCCTTTTGTTAACTTAGTGGGAGGAAAAAAAAAAAGAAATGTCTAATTGATTGTGATTAGTAAAGCCAATACTTTGAGGTGTTGTCTAGGTTACCAGATTTATTGTCCCCTTTCAGCACTTTTGGCCCTTATTTAACTATTGGATGAATTGTATGTAGAACAAATCATCTGCCATTTCATTCTATGGCTCATTAAGCAAGGATAGCAGCTAACCATTACTGCTTTTGGTGTAAGAAGATTTCAAGACTCAGGCGCTGCTAATGATGCCAGAATTAGGCACAGCGAATACCTTGCTGCGTGCAAAGGTTGGAGCAAGCACTAATGGAATACTTATCTCCCCAAAAAAGTGAATTAAATCAATTTCCTGCACCTTGTAAGAGGTAAGAAGCTGAGACAGGAGACTGCAGGATGAAGAAATTGCAGTTCCCTTGCATGTGGCTCTCAGTGAAGAGCTAACTGTACAGCCCAGCAGAGATCCTCTAAGTCTCACCAACTTAGGAGAAACCTGGGGGAGTGAGAGGGAAGGGCTATGTCCCATAGTTTGATGTCTAGGAAAGGGGAAAAGAGACCTTAAGTGTTCACTAAGAAAAATCAAAGTGTCTCTATGGAGACTGCAAATGATGGCCTGCAGCAAGCAAAGAAATCCACAGTACAAAGGTGCCACAAATTCTTGGGAGCATGAGAAGGACTCTTCTACGCTGGGAACAAAAAGAAGAAAGGCAAAAGTGGGCACTCAGTTCCTTCATGACTGTTTCTAGCACACCTCTCTGCCTGTACAGGTGCAATGTTTGGGTGCCAACTGTGCAATCCACAGCATTGGAGCAAAAAGAAAGTTGAAAGGCTGAGATCCTCCCCTTTAAAAATGAATCTTGTTTCTTATCTCCTCTCTGCCTGGAGTTGTCATTTCTCATGTAAAATTTCAGTGATCAAAGAACAAGGAGATGTTTGGCTTGAGTGGCATCAAGGCAACCCTAGGATTAAACAGAGGAAGTCTTTGAAATGACTTAGGGTTGGTGTTACAGCACATTCTAAGGACTTGCATGTTGTTCTTGAGCCATTTGGCTTAATCCTCTCCCTGATAAATGAGTTTTCCCAGACAAACTCCTCATTTTTCTTTTCCTTTTAATAGGACTCTACTGTGTGGCTCCACTGGAGCTGGCATTTTTTAAGGGCTGTTTTGTCATTAGCCAAGTTGCTGTAATATTCTTCTTTGAATAGATCTTAAAGTTTTTTAATGCCACTTTCAATACACTTTTGTCCCACGATTCTGGATAACTGCATTAGATGGGAAGGATGGCTCAGATGGTGGGAAGGATAGAATGGAATAGGATAGAATGGAATAGGATAGAATGGAATAGGATAGAATGGAATAGGATAGAATGGAATAGGATAGAATGGAATAGGATAGAATGGAATAGGATAGAATGGAATAGATCAGACCAGGTTGGAAGAGACCTTCGAGATTATCATGTCGAACCCATCATCCAACACTATCTAATCACAGAATCAATTAGACCATGGCACCAAGCACCCCATCAAGTCTCCTCCTAAACACCCCCAATGATGGTGACTCCACCACCTTCCTGGGCAGCACATTCCAATGGGCAATCACTCACTCTATGAAGAACTTCTTCCTAACATCCAGCCTAAACCTCCCCTGGCACAGGCTTGAGACTGTGTCCTCCTGTTCTGGTGCTGGTTGCCTGGGAGAAGAGACCAGCCACCACCTGTCTACAGCCTCCCTTCAAGTAGTTGTAGAGAGCAATAAGGTCTCCCCTGAGCCTCCTCTTCTCCAGGCTAAGCAACCCCAGCTCTCTCAGTTGGGCTCGTCCAACTGGCCTTTCTTGTGGATGGGCATCACGTTGGCCAGCTTCCAGTCTTCTGGGACCTCTCCAGTGAGCCAGGACTGTTGAAAAATGATAGAGAGCAGCTTGGCCAGCTCATCTGCCAGCAATCTCAGCACCCTAGGATGGATCCCATTTGGTCCCCATGGACTTCTGGGGATCCATACAGCTTAGGAGATCTCTATCTACTTGTTCCTGGATCACAGGTGAACTATACTGCTCCCTGCCCCCATCTGCCAGCTCAGGAGGCCAGTTGTCTGGAGGACCACCTGTCCTGCTATTACGGCTCAGATATTTACAGAGAGAAAGGATTGGTTTATTGTGCTTAGGAACAGAAACAACTCCTTGCTCTGACAGCTTTCCTCACTTAAAGCTAGGAATACACAGAACCTGACAAAGTGGCCCATCTTTTGGAGACAGAGCATATTTGGGGGCTAGCAAATAGAAGGCAGAGATCATTAGTACTTTCTCATTAATTTCTATGGCTAGATAAAAGAAAATGAAAAGAAAACTGTAGACTCTCTGAAGGTCTCAGAACAAGTTTCCCCCTGCAGAGCAGCACAAACCTTTACAGTTTAGTTGGTCAATGGTTACAAATTGTTCTACACTGACAAAATTCCTGAAATCGGTCTCATTATTTTCAATATTACATGCATATTTGTTCAGGAATTACTGTTCTCTGCCTTAAGGCCACAGAAAAGCTAATCCATCGCATCACAACTCATCCTTCTTTTGCTTGATACTACCCAAACTGTACCACGGAGGGTACTGTTATTTCCCCAGATGTATCTTCCCCCCCCCCCCCCCTTCTATTTCACCTCATTTGACATACCAAGTACATGCTAGGACTACAAAAAGAAGAACTTCCATACACTGCCATCTGAATGCAGTGAGAATCCATTTCATGCTGCCTTTGCTTTGGATTTCTAGTGCTTTGAGTGCAACAGGGGAAAGCATTTTGCTTAACAATGAGATGCTATCATTAAGAAAATAACAGTTAATGGCCATATCTTGTTGCTCTAAGAACACTCAACTGCACTGAAACATGAGGCAAATCCACTCTTTTGCTGTTCTAAATGAAAGCACTACTACAGGTGAGAGATGTTTTGATGGTGCTGCCAAGCCCTCTCCTTCACTCAGAATTTAATCTCCTCAAATAATTTAAGTGATGCATAAAGTTTGTTTTTTGTCGTTTTCCTTAATTAATTGCAGACAATTACAGCTTATTACTTCATGCATTTACCAAGCCTTCTGTTTAACTCCCCTGATGTTGCAGGTCATTTTAACTGATCTCTTGAACATCTCAGATTCCCAGTGACACATCTGCTCCTGGGATTAGAGCACTGAAAGGCCTAACTAGAAGCTGGAAATCAGATGAAAGGCCTAACTAGAAGCTGGAAATCAGATGAAATAGTTTGAAGTGGAATGGACTGGCTGTAACAAGCAATACAAACTAGAGAGGTTAGCAAGTGCCCTCTCCGCAGGTGTGTGAGCAGAAGGTGCCAATCACTTCATGCTGATAACAAGGGGTGGGGGAGCAGCATGCTGTCACAACCCTAACTTTGGATTTTTACCATTATGACAATCCTGTGACAACTGCAAATCCTCCCAGGTGGCCAGAGGCTTATAGCAACACATGAGCATTCATAAATACATGAGTTCTTGTGCCTCGCTGCATTCATTGACCCTGGCATTTCCACGAGACAGGGACTTACACACTGAGTCAGTACTCAGTGGAGCAGGGCAAAGGACTCCCAGTGCTCAGCCTAAAAAGATCTGGCATTAAACAGGCCAAATGAGGCTTCTCGGCAGGGAACGAACACAGATTGTCTATCAGTCTGTCACGACGGAAACAAGCTCCAAGCAGAGGCATTATTGCTCTTATGGACAAGGATGCACTGACCTGCACAGGAAGCAGGCTGCAAGAAAAGTGCTAAATAAAATGACATGGGAGCAGCAAGAGAGGGGAAAGATGGAAATGAGAGCAGAGATGTTATTAAGGCAGACAACCGAGATAGCCTTGGAGCAACCAGCATATGTGTCAAATAGCTGGTTGGGCAAAGACTTTTACTCACTGTTCTCACAGTTCCTCAGCCGCAGACCATGACTACAGTCACTGAATTAATTCATTTCAACATCTCCATGAGTTACTGTTTGAAATGCAACCCTGGTACTTTTTATTATTATTATTATTTTGTATCCTACTTGCCAGAAGAGTTTAAAACACTCCACAGAAGTTAGGATGATCTTGAGCACCTCTCCTGTGAGGGCAGACTGAAGGAGTTGGGGCTGTTCAATCTGGAGAAGAGAAGGCTCGGAGGTGACCTCATTGTAGCTTTCCAGTATCTGAAGGGGGCCTACAGGAAGGCTGGGGAGGGACTTCTCAGGCTATCAGGTAGTGATAGGACTAGGGGGAATGGAATGAAGTTGGAGGTGGGGAGATTCAGGCTGGGTGTGAGGAACTAGTTCTTCACCATGAGAGGTGTGAAGCCCTGGAATGGGTTGTCCAGGGAGATGGTTGAGGCCCCATCCCTGGAGGTGTTTAAGCCCAGGCTGGATGAGGCTCTGGCCAGCCTGATGTAGTGTGAGGTGTCCCTGCCCATGGCAGGGGGTTGGAACTAGATGATCCTCTTGGTCCCTTCCAACCCTGACTGATTCTATGCTTCTAAGTTTCCAAGGGGTTAAAAATCTACTTCTTCGTAATGATGTAGGATAAAGTTTTGTGTTGGTGCCATATTAAGTGAAAATAATTTGGTATTTTAAACTCCTTCCACTGCCATCTGGAGCATTTTAGCACTAGATGACTTGCTAGCAACCAGTACAGAAACAAATTAAGTGCTTAGAAGAAAGATACATGGCTACAAGTTGGCCTATTAGTATTCAATGGTTGATTTTGTAACTTTTGAAGACGCCAGGCTCTGATCTGCACATGACTCCAACTAATGTTAATGGGAATTGTGTGAACATCCAGAGCAGTTCTACGGCCCTTAAACTCAACAACTCATTGTCTCCTGCTCTCAATTTGCATAAGCAATTAACGTCTCATTAATGTCTCATTAGGAACTCATATGGTGTGAGGGAGGAAAGAGCAGCAACGCCTTCATGGAAAGTGTAGTAGGTCACAGGTGAAAAGGACTTTCCCGGTTTCATCTTGGTTTGCAGTTGTAAACACAGAAGAGAGCAAAACTGCAGAGAGACACAAGCTGGCAGAGATCAGTGCAGCTGCCATGGTGTAAGGCAGACCTGCAATTGCAGATGTTTCCAGTTAGACACAAGACATTTAGGGACCTAAAAAAGCCCTCGGAGCTCCTCTGACAGCAGAGCGAGCTCAAACCTCGTGCTGTAACGTCTGCAAATTGGTAAATCCCGTATTTAAACTCAAACAATTGAGCGGTCCCATTGAAGTCAATTAAAGACCTGCCCTTTGCTGGCCTGCAGCCATCCTCCCTTGACACTTGCAGAAATCAAAACCACTTAAGTTTGAGGTGGTTTTGCTACATCTAACAAACCACCAGCCTAAATCCCATAAGGATCTTCCATCCCATAGCCTGAAATCTCTTTCTGGTTCTTTCGCAAGGCTGGAAGCTCCCTTAACATCTGTAACTCCTTGTTCACTGCTGAGCTATTCAACCCCAAACCCCTCACTGAGAAAGAAGCAACGCAGGAAGGACAGCATTTTGGTGATTTACACTTCCAAATGCATGCCCTGGATTTACAACAAATTGTGAGATGAAAGAGTAACACTTGCAGGCACAGCAGTGTACCAAAGTTGACATCAGACACTGTCTCCAGATTTTTAAAGTCTCCATGCAAATGAATTCTCCCTTCCCTGTAGGACCTCTGGTTGTTGCTGGAGGAACAGAGCTTTACACTGTGCTCTGTCGTCACATGAGATTCACAAATCTTATTGAGTGCAATCCAAATCTGAATCAGAGCACTGACACGTGAATGGTGGCATCTGAAGATCAGAATCTTCAGTCTGTCCTACAAATGCCTTCCATGAAAAGCTCAAAACCTCAGCACCACTCTGTGATGCTGCTGGTGGTGTGGTTTCTGCAGTGTATACCTGACAGAGCATCTGACAGAGCACAGGAACGTTCAAGAAGGTCCACTTCAACAACACTCAGGGACTGGACAGGGCCAGAACACAACAAGCACTGAGAAACCTTTCTGTTGCCTGAAAGAACACATTTCCTTCCCAAGGAAGGACCTTGAGTACTGTGTCCAGTTCTGGGCTCCTCAATTTAAGGACATTGAAACACTTGAACGTGTCCAGAGAAGGACAACAAGGCTGGGGAGAGGCCTCGAGCACAAGCCCTATGAGGAGAGTCTGAGGGAGCTGGGGTTGTTTAGCCTGGAGAAGAGGAGGCTCAGGGGAGATCTTATTGCTCTCTACAGCTTCCTGGAAGGAGGTTGTAGCCAGGTGGGGGTTGGTCTCTTCTCGCAGGCAACCAGCACCAGAACAAGAGGACACAGTCTCAAGCTCACCAGGGGAAGTTTAGGCTTGAGGTGAGGAGAAAGTTCTTCGGAGAAAGAGTAATTTGCCATTGGAATGTGCTGCCCAGGGAGGTGGTGGAGTCCCCGTCCCTGGGGATGTTCAAAAAGTATTGGACATGGCACTTGAAGCCATGGTTTAGTTGTCATGAGGTGTTAGGTATTAGGTAATAAGTTGGACTTAATGATCTCTGAGGTCCTTTCCAACCTGGTTGATTCTATGATACAACAGGATTCCTACTCTGAAGTCAAAGTACATCCTAACCATTAACTGAAAAGAGAACTAAACATTCTTGGTGTGTTTATAAACCCAGTGAAATCACTTACAGCTCCTTCACCTCCTGTTAGCTCTCACTTGTATCTTCAGCATCCTTTTGGGCTACTTCAGCCAAATACAGCTGTAAGGAGGAGCACTTTTATTCTGAAGAGTCCCAAAGGGACTCAGTAACTCCTATCAGGCTGTGCTTTCATATGTGCAGTGCCATTTCTTACATTACTGAAATACCATAATATTCCAGCTGAAGCAGGAGGAATCTTTAGTTCAGTGGAGTTCGGCAGCCCATCTGAGTGCTGGCTCCTGTCAGCCAGAGAGCCCTGGGCCAAAGCTTACAGCTGGCGTACAAAACAGAACAGCACAAAGTGCTCTAATTTTCAGAGGAAAATTAGATGGGAGAATAAACCAAGCAGAGTTCAGTCTAAAAAGGTGAGGCACAAGCAGTTCATCAGAAGAGCAGGCACAATGCTTAAATGTACCTGTGGTAATAGATGGAGAATACTTTGTTTCAGGATAAGCTGTTTGCTATGCAAGTACCTGGAGTTAATCCATCACTAATTTGTCAGGATATGGACCATAGCACCTGAAGAATACTCCTGGCAAATATTTCAAATCCAGCTACTCTGAAGTGTACCTCTGATACCTCTTCAAAGCTGCTGCAACTGGCGTTAGCTGGTTTGAAGGAGCATGTGAAATAAAAAAGACCTTTGCCTGAGAAATGCTGAAGATGTGGGGAAACACTGCTCCAGAGCAACAAATGGCAGTGCTGCAGGGCTGTGGGGATGAGGCAGATACCAGCAGGGAAATAACAACAAAATAATGCCCACAAATTGCCAAGCAGCTGAAGGGCCTTGCACACAAGTCTTGTGAAGGAACTGGGGTTGTTTAGTCTTCAGAAGAGAAGGCTGAGGGGAGAGGTGGAGGTTGGTTTCTTCTCCCATGCAACAAGCAATAGGACAAGAGGAAAGAGCCTCAAGTTGTGTCAGGAGAGGTTCAGATTGAATATTAGGGAAAATGTCTTCACAGAAAGCATTGGGACAGGCTGCCCAGGGAGGTGGTGGTGTCTTTTAAAGCCCTGGAGGTATTGAAAAGATGGGTGGGTGTGGTGCTTAGGGACACGGTTTGGCCATAGGGATTCAGCAGCAGTCATGGGATTGCAAGCTCTAAGCAAGAGGTTGGATGTGATAACTTCAAAAGTCTTCCAACCTCTACAGTTCTATGATTCTAATTCTCCACACAAAGTTTTATTCTCTTAGAATAGAATAGAATTAACCAGGTTGGAAAAGACCTTTGAGATCATCAAGTCCAACCTATCATCCAACACCATCTAATCAACTAAACCATGGCACCAAGCATCCCTTCCAGCCTCTTCCTAACACCACCTCCATGGGCAGCACATCCCAATAGCCAATCTCTCTTTCTATGAAGAACTTCTCCCCAACATCCAGCCTAAACCTCCCCTGGCACAGCTTAAGACTATGTCCTCTTGTTCTGGTGCTAGTTGCCTGGGAGAAGAGACCAGCCCCCACCTAGCTACAACCTCCCTTCAGGTAGTTGTAGACAGCAAAAAGGGCTCCCCTGAGCCTCCTCTTCCCCAGGCTAAGCAACCCCAGCTCCCTCAGCCTCTCCTCATAGGGCTGTACTCCAAACCCCTCCCCAGCTTTGTTGCCCTTCTCTGGACATCTTCCAGCAAGTCAACATCCTTCCTAAACTGAGGGGCCCAGAACTGGACACAGGAGTCAAGGTGTGGCCTAACCAGCGCTGAGTACAGGGGCAGAATGACCTTCCTGCTCCTGCTGGCCACACTGCTCCTGATACAGGCCAGGATGCCATTTGCATTCTTGGCTGCCTGGGCACACTGCTGGCTGATGTTCAGCCTACTATCAATCATTGGTTTGAAATCCTTTTCCAGTCTACTGTTTCAGTTAAACAATACAGCCATTTTCTGCTGAAACCACGAGTTGTAGCAGTGGATTTGTAACCAGGGATTTCAGCATTGCAGACAATCCGTTACATTTTAGGAGCAAGTACCCTTCATTATGCCACAGGACTCACTTTGGACTTTGCAATGAAAAATTTTCTGTCACCTTTTAATTAAAAGTCTTTCTGTAAGAGTATAATTTATCTGCAGTAGAGGCAACTGAGACTGTATGAATAGAGCTGGCTTTCATATCAATAGAACAGTCCAAAGCACCAGATGATGTTTTGTGAGGAATAAAAGTCTTTTGGGTGGGGAAAGGTTTTCACTTCATAGTTCCAGTCCTCAGGTCAACATACACTACTCTATCAGCATCCAAAACATCAATCACATGGATGGTTAATAGTGGTTATTTCAGTGGGCTTTGATTTACTCAAGGAAATGATCAGGGGGAAAAAACATTTGCAAAATGAGGGCTGACAATTATATATAGGATAGAATAGGATAGAATAGGATAGGACTGGACCAGACCAGACCAGGTTGGAAGAGACCTTCAGGATCATCACATCCAACCCATCATCCAACACCACCTAGCCAACTAAACCATGGCACCAAGCACCCCATCAAGTCTCCTCCTAAACACCTCCAGTGATAGTGACTCCACCTCCCCAGGCAGCACATTCCAATGGGCAATCACTCTCTCTGTGTAGAACTTCTTCCTCAAATCCAGTCTGAACCTCCCCTGGCACAGCTTGAGACTGTGTCCTCTTGTTCTGGTGCTGGCTGCCTGGGAGAAGAGACCATCCCCACCTGTCTACAACCTCCCTTCAGGTAGTTGTAGTCAGCAATAAGGTCTCCCCTGAGCTTCCTCTTCTCCAGGATAAGCAACCCCAGCTCCCTCAGCCTCTCCTCATAGGGCTTGTGTTCCAAACCCCTCACCAACCTTGTTGCCCTGCTCTGGACACATTCCAGCAAGTCAACATCTTTCCTATTCTCCAGTGTGGTTTTAAAAGGTAACTAAAGGAAGAGAGATAAGCACAACACTGAGATACTGATGAACTGGACTCTAGATTAATCATAAAAAATAAAATGAAAAGTAAAAAATGGTTGTTATGCAGAGCACAAAGCACAAGCCAGCTCCAGAGTGAACACTGTACAGACCCTTGGCACCTTGATGGGCTCAGACTGCTAATCCCAGGCTTTCAGCAAGTCTCAGATGCTACAACTGCACCAAGAAAACATGATTATGTGGCTGCTGGGTCAAACCTGTCTTGTGTCAGCAAACCCAGGCAATCCCACGTCCCAGTGGCTTTAGCACCATTATTGCTTGCCCTTCTGCAATAGCGGGGCTCTGAGTCCCATCGCTAATGTTCACATCTAAAGAGCTGCCTCCCAGCTCTCCTGGAGGCAGCAGCAGTGGCAAATGGGACATCAGCTCTGGAGACAGGTCCTTCCTTTACAGGAGCAAGAAAAGTGGCACCACATCTGCTTTTAGGGCTGAGCACTTTCATTGCCAGCATGAACCTAAAGCAGCAATACTTTAATTCAACAGGAGGGCTTGCACAAAAGTGCCTGGCAGGGCACATGCAGTTACCTTTGCAGCCTGAGCTGTGACACCTAGCACGCAGGCATCAAGAGGGAGCACAAGTCAGAGCCCTCAGTCTTCCCCTTGTACCCCCTAATTGAGATTTCAGGCTGAAAACAGTCCCATAACTGTCTCACTCTTTGCACTGGGCTTATTTAGCCTGGAGAAGAGGAGGCTTAGGAGAGACCTTATTGCTCTCTACAACTACCTGAAAGGAGGTTGTAGCCAGGTGGGGTTGGTCTCTTCCCCCAGGCAACCCGCAACAGAACAAGAGAACAGTCTCAAGCTGCACCAGGGGAAGTTTAGGCTTGGGGTGAGGAGAAAGTTCTTCACTGAGAGAGTTGTTAGCCATTGGAATGTGCTGCCCAGGGAGGTGGTGGAGTCCCCATCCCTGGAGTGTTCAAAAAAGATTGGATGTGGCACTTGAAGCGATTGGCTTAGCTGTCAGGATGTGTTAGGTATTAGGTAATAGGTTGGACTTCATCTCCGAGGTCCTTTCCAACCTGGTTGATTCTATGATCGTCTGCACTGGGACATGCAAGCACAACTATAGAACAAATACACATGCTGCTTATGCTGCTTTTGCTGAGAAACTTGGCTCTGGTAGCTGAAAAGTTCACCTTCAAATATGAGAGCTTTCTTTTGCCAAGAGAGAGCACTGTCTGCAAAAGCTCATTGGCAAAGGTTTTCTCCCACATTCTCCCTCTCCCTTCTGCTTGAAAATTTATCTGATGTCCAACATCTCCCCTAAAACAACTCCAGTATCCAGATCCTTGAGTAGCAAATGGCATAAGTCAGCCACTGTGTCCTGAGATATTCTGAGGTTCATAGGCATGAAACAGATTTCTAGTACCGTGTTTGTTTGCCTGGTATTATGGGAAGTGTGTGTGTAACCCAATTTTTAGTGTTTTCCTTTCTGATGCCTTGTTAGCAACAATTGCAGCTCCCAGGAGGACTTAGCAGGGTAGAGTCTCATGCTAGCTCTTTACAGAGTGATTCTTTGGGGAATTTCATACTTCACAGTACAAGCTCACAATAAAATAATATATAAAGGAAAAAAGAAATCCTAACTGCCTCTGGTTGCAGAAACCTTAATGCAGTTACTGTGCAGGCAGGAATGTTAACTCTTTAAAGCCCCTTTTATCTGATGTTCTCATTTCAAGCCACATTTATCTCCCAGTACCTCTGAGGTTCAGGCAAGCCTCGGCTGAAATGGTATAGTGTAATTACTTTCCTTCCACCCTCCTCCCCAGTACACATAAAGGCTTTTTACATCTTACCTCCCAAGCTACTGTGAAACGCCTTTGTGTTTTGAACACAGCAGCACAAAAAACAATGCTGTATTATTCAGTAGCCATGGGAAATAGTTCTTTATTTGGATGCAATTAACTTAAATGGTTAGTTCTGCCTTTTCTTTTTTTTTTTTTTTTTTTCCCCTTCTTTGTAAATCAAAAGCCTCTATGAAATATGTATAAACACAGCAATCTTCCCCTGCTCATTTATTCACATGGAATAAACTATGCAGAATTAAATTGAGCTTTATTTCATTCTTGCTGTTAATAAGGGGGGGGGGGGGGGGATAACTAGCTGGTAAGTTCTCAGGATATGTTACATCCTGTGTTAATCTTATTTCTTTAATTTAGTTGCTGGAGAGGGAAAAAAAAAAAAAAAAAGGTGGGGGGGACAAGGCTCTTGATGCATCAGCTGCCAGTACTTCCCCTTACTAAAAGTGCTGCTCTGTGCATCACCTGAAATTGCTGGATTTTCACAGTATCACCAAGGTTGGAAGAGACCTCAAAGATCATCAAGTCCAACCTGTCACCACAGACCTCATGACTAGACCATGGCACCAAGTGCCATGTCCAGTCCCCTCTTGAACACCTCCAGGGATGGTGACTCCACCACCTCCCTGGGCAGCACATTCCAATAACGAACGACTCTCTCCGTGAAGAACCTTCTCCTCACCTCAAGCCTAAACTTCCCCTGGTGCAGCTTGGTGCAGCTGTATCCTCTTGTTCTGGTGCTGGTTGCTAGAGAGAAGATTTTGGCTTCTCTAGTTCTGGAATAGGCTGCCCGGGAGGTGGTGGAGACACCATCATTGGAGGTGTTTAGGAGGAGACTTGATGGGGTGCTTGGTGCCATGGTTTAGTTGATTAGACGGTGTTGGATGATAGGTTGGATTCGATCTTGAAGTTCTTTTCCAACCTGGTTAATTCTATTCTATTCCATTCTATTTGTCAATGGATATTTCTGTGGGGGACCCTCACGGTGTAGTGCTTTGGAAATCACAATTTCATCTGCAACATTTCTTAAGGTTTTTTTTTCTTTTCCCCACATATTTTTTGAGAGTGGAAAGAGACCTAAGTGGAGTTTTCCAAGAAGTGTTACTGCAAGGAAGGAAAATGGAGGGAGGCTCCTCTAGGAAACAGCCTGAGAAATCACTGCCAGTTTGTTACCAAAATTATCACCCCTGTGCAATTAGCTTAGGCTGCTCCAAGATGGAAGAGCTTGCACAGTCCAGCCCCACAGTTCCAAGTGTTTCAGGGTTCCCCTTTGCACAGAAGAAAACTGACACTCCCCACCCATCCACTTATAGATCACTTCCATCTTCCTAGAATCACAGAATTAACCAGGTTGGAAAAGACCTCAGAGATCATCAAGTCCAACCTATTACCTATCACCTAACACCTCATGACAACTAAACCATGGCTTCAAGTGCCACATCCAATCCCCTCTTGAACACCTCCAGGGATGGTGACTCCACCTCCTCCCTCGGCAGCACATTCCAATGGCCAACAACTCTGTCTCTGAAGAACTTTCTCCTCACCTCAAGCCTAAACTTCCCCCGGTGCAGCCTGAGACTGTGTCCTCTTATTCTGTTGCTGGTTGCCTAGGGGAAGAGATCAAGCCCCACCTGTCTACAACCTCCCTTCAGGTAGTTGTAGAGTGTAATAAGATCTCCCCTGAGCCTCCTCTTCCCCAGGCTAAACAACCCCAGTTCCCTCAGACTCTCCTCACAGGGCTTGTGCTTGAGGCCTCTCAAGATGTTCTAGAAACAGACACCAAAGGTTTCTTTTTCACAACAAAACAAAACTTGAACCCTTTTCCCCCAAAGCAAATCCAGGCTCCTTCCCAGCATGATTCTGAATGAAAACTTGTTCACAATGAGGGGAGTTCGTGTATGATGGAAATGTTAAAGATTTTGTGGTTTTACCTATCAGAACCATCAGATGGCTGAAGACACAAAGTTATGAGAAAGATTAGGTTGCCTGGGCAACAGTTTTTTCCCCACAGTCAGCAGATCAGTCTTACAATTTATTTTTAGCTTTTCTCAGAGAGAAATACCATTGCAGAGGCATGCTGGCAACAAACAAAAAAATGCACTGTTCCTAGAAGTAGTAAAAAAAAGTATTAGCCTGGTTACACTGGGATGAAAGCAAACAGAATCGTAGAATCAATAAGGTTGGAAGAGACCTCAAAGATCATCAAGTCCAACCTGTCACCCAACACCTCATGATCACTAAACCATGGCACCAAGTGCCACGTCCAATCCCCTCTTGAACACCTCCAGGGATGGGCACTCCACCACCTTCCTGGGTAGCACATTCTAATGGCTAACAACTCTCTCAGTGAAGAACTTTCTCCTCACCTTCAGCCCAAACTTCCCCTGGTGCAGCTTGAGCCTGTGTCCTCTTGTTCTGGTGCTGGTTGCCTGGGAGAAGAGACCAACCCCCTCCTGGTGACAACCTCCCTTCAGGTAGTTGTACTTGCCCTGCTTTCATGGATTGTGCCTTACTGAGAAGTACACCTGAAACTCTTGGGGTTTTTTTATGAAGAGAGATTCTCTCTGATACTTTCCAATCAGATGTAACTTCTGTATCTCTAACCAACAGCAACTTTATTTCCTAGCTCAGTGCAAACTTCCACTTAGAGTTTGCAAGTGGAGAGGACACACAGTTAGATGTTCTGGTCCTCATTAAGCTGCTGAGGTTAGTTTAAAAAACATTTCTTGTAAATACAGGTCCAGGTGCCTTCTCAGAAAAGCACAACTGCTTTACACAATTAAATGGTCTTGCTCCTTCTGGGCAGCTGCCAAAGCCACCTGCCTTCCTGGACTTCTTTTGACTTGCTCATGCTTAAGGCTCTGCAGAGAAGAGATGCAGGAGGACAGCAGGAACAGCATTTCAGTTACAACCCATTGTTTTGAGGGCTTTGTGTCTTTGGAGGGGCCAAGCTAGGATGCTCCAGATTTGGGTGACTGCCAGTGCCAGCACAGCCCTGGACCAAACATGCTCATCCCTGCCCATCAGACAGGTCTTAAAAGGCCACAAACAGCCCATTGGAGGTGGTATTGCTTGGAGGCAAAGGAGAAGCCATCGCTAGGAGCTGAAGCCCTTTATCCTTCACTTGTGAGCCAAATGAGGTACTGTACAGCTCACCATATAGCTTTTATTCCTGTACAACATATGCATCTAAAGTGGGCAGATAGATGGGAGGAGAAGAAAGGAAAGACCAAAGTCAAGTATCAAACAGCCAGCCCTTGGCCAAAACACATTACATCACCAGTAGCATCTGTGCAAATTGCCCTACTTTGGGAGCCTTCCTGAGTTCTGTTGCATAATTCTACTATAACATTAATTAATAACATGCACTAATCTGCACTTAAGCTCCCTCTGCACCCAGATGCTGATATGACCCCTAGCTAGTCACTCATGTCTAGGTTGATACATCATCTGGTAAACTCAGGCAGCTTTCCTCCACTCAAACTAAAATTCTCAGGAGCATAGAGCATCCAGTGCTTCAAATCACGAATCCTTGTGTGCTTTCTTGCATCCAACTGCTGTTATTACTCCATAACTGGGACACACTCTGACTTCTACCCCCTTAACTGTCACCCTTTATTTTGGTCTGGACATAGGAGATTTGGCTGTGCATTTCAGATGCTACCAGCATTTCAAAACCTGGTGCAATAAGAAGGTTTCCTTAGCAACTGTCACCATAGGAAGCCCTTTAAAAATGCCTTTTTCTGACTCTTGCAGTTCTGCTTTTCAGAGATGTATGCAGGGAAATCAGATAGAAAGTTTTGACCTGAACTTACAAAACAGCAGCAGCAGACTAAGTGCATTGAGTTGGAATGCAAATAACTTCTTTCTGAATATGCTATGAAAACATCTCACATTTCAGGACACAGCAGCCCAGCCAACAAGTTACACAAAAGATAGCTGAAGGGAACATCTTTTTTCTTTTACAGAGAGTAGCCAAAACACAATAAATTCCTCTCTCCTGAGGAAGTTGGTTTGTATCATCACCTTTGATAAGAATGAGCCACTCTCTCTATATTTATTATCTGTCACGTTCAAACAATTAAACAGCTGCTTTATGAACCATTGAACTAGTGTGCTGGTTGATGGTGCTGTAGGTTCAGTTGCAATTCATGCTCTAGACCATCTTTCATAATAATCTAATAAGGAGGCATCAATTATCACAGCTTTGAAAGGAGAGTGTGGAAAGTGCCATTGCTTCAGTAATGTCTCCAGTAATATTTCATTCTCTCTGTAATTACACCCCAAAAGCAAATCCAGCCAGTATAGCTGCAGCAAAGTCACTGCTTGGAAATGGCATGCTAGCAGACCATTAATCAATAGGCTCTCTGCAAGGAGATACCTCCTCTATGCTGAGCAAAACATGAGTTTGATTTTACAGAAGGCATAAGCAATAAAATACCTACTGCTAATGCCTAATGTGATGATTCCCTTTTACTTGTGTACCTGCCACTGTGAAATATTACTGAAATAAGCTGTTTTCAAGCCTGATGCTTTCAGCATCAGTAAATCAGCATTTACACTGGCAAGGGGAAAAAAAGCAACACACCCTTATTTATCCAAAGCCCCTTAGAGAAATGTGCTATTTCTGGAAGAGGCAGCCACCATAACAATGTTTTTATCAGAAAACACAGCAGTTGTCCATGATAAAGAATTATCCACGTCTTAAAGTGACACTCCAGACAGTGTCCAGAGAAGGGCAACAAGGCTGGTGAGAGGTCTGGAGCACAGCCCTATGAGGAGAGACTGTGGGAGCTGGGGTTGCTTAGCCTGGAGAAGAGGAGGCTCAGGGGTGACCTCATTGCCATCTACAACTACCTGAAGGGAGGTTGTAGCCAGGTGGGGGTTGGTCTCTTCTCTCAGGAAACCAACACCAGAACCAAAGGACACAGTCTCAAGCTGCACCAGGGGAGGTTTAGCCTGGGTGTTAGAAAGAAATACTTCCCAGAAAGAGTGATTTGCCACTGGAATAGGCTGCCCAGGGAGGTGGTGGAGTCCCCATCACTGAAAATGTTTAAAAAGAGACTGGATGAGGCACTTAGTGCCATGGTTTAGTTGATTAGATGGTGTTGGGTTGGACTTGATGATGTTGAAGGTCTTTTCCAACCTGGTTAGCTCTGTATTCTGTACCCCATCAATATATAACCATTCTCCACCAGGAGAAGACACAGTTCAAGGGTATGGATAGTATCTCTTCAGGAGAAACCTAAGCAGCATTCACACAGAAGCAGGGACAGTACAATGAAGACTATGAAAAAAGGAAAAACAACCCTACAAAGCTTTTACATTATAATTTATATCGTAACTCTGTTCCCTTTGCTTGGGAGGCTGGCAAGCTTTTCCTGCTGCTGCTCAGAGAGGTTTATTTTCCCTAGCAGCCTACGGATAGAGCTCTCTCCCAGCCCTTAGCACACATGTGCATGTGAACTATTTAGCAGATAAAAAATTTCTAGGTGATAAGAGCATAAACCAATGGCAAAGCCAAGGCTGCAGACAGGAGGAGGCATAGATTGAGAGCCCTTTTCTGGGTGCAAGGTAGATAAGGGCAGTAGAAACGCTGGTGCAGAAGGAAGATAGTTTATCAAAGGGTTGTTGGGGGAATTTGGTAGCACGATCAGAGGAGCTGTTAATATTTTCAGCTGGGCAGTTGCAGCCCTCTGTGATTGCTGCCCATTTGTCCAGCAGAAACAAAATTTGGTCCTTGTATGACTGATTGAAGCAAAAATACAAATGAAGATTGCAAGATGGGAGAAGCTCTCCTTCTGGAGGAATTTGGTTTTCTATACTCTTTGGCTGTGCCCCTGCAGATCTTCCTGAAGCAGCACTTTCATAAGTCTTCCTGTCTTCCTGAAGCACCTCCATTCCTTCCATAGGTCCTGATCTCTGCTCTGCCTTTCCAACACCTCTTCCCATCCCTTTCTGGGGAAAGGGAGAGCATCCAGCCAAGGCTGACACCTAGACCACATGCCCCATAGATGGCAAGCTCCGGCATATATTCTCTCTACAGCTGCTGTGAGGCACCAACAACTGCCTGGACAACAGAAAATGCTTAAATCCCTCCCAGTGCCTTAAAGAATTCTTCAGGTCTAATCAAAGCAAAATATTCCAGGAATGGTCAGAGATTTTCAAAGCTGCTTAGCAAATCAAGTTTTCAAACCAGAGTTGTTATTTAAGAGGGGGACCATGGGTCTAGGAGTGACAGAAGCAAGGCTTTGCCATGTTTCCATCATCTATCATAGAATCAGTCAGGGTTGGAAGGGACCACAAGGATCATCTAGTTCCAAGCCCCCTGCCATGGGCAGGGACACCCCACACTAGATCAGGCTGGCCAGAGCTTCATCCAACCTGGTCTTAAACACCTCCAGGGACGGGGCCTCAACCACCTCCCTGGATAACCCATTCCAGGGCTTCACGCCTCTCATGGGGAAGAACTTCTTCCTCACATCCAGCCTGAATCTCCCCACCTCCAGCTTCATTCCATTCCCCCTAGTCCTATCACCACCTGATAGCCTGAGAAGCCCCTCCCCAGCCTTCTTGTAACCCCCTTCAGATACTGGAAGGCCACAATGAGGTCACCTCGGAGCCTTCTCTTCTCCAGACTGAACAGCCCCAACTCTTTCAGTCTGTCCTCATAGGAGAGGTTGTCTATGTTAATAAACATCAGCTTCTGCATAGGACAACCATGCTACTCACAAATGGAACCTGCCCATTTGATACTGGAGGCTCTACCAAAAGGCCAACTCTCTGCTGTTGTGTACATCCACTTTTTAAAGCCACTTATCAAGGAACAAGTAGATTATATAGGTTCACTTTTTCGAAGCAGCTGGAGCAAAGGGCTGGGAGTTTTGAAAGGTCAGTCATGGTTATTGACTGCTTCATGACAGTACTAAAAGCCTTTTCATAGCAAAAGCACTTGATCACTGAGAAAAATATCGATTCAGGCACCAGAAAATACCACTGTGTAGGACATGAAGAATATTACAGAGCAGAAGAACTTAAACTCACAGGGAACAATTCACAAAGTTTTTCCACAGTTGGCTGTAAAGGATTCTTAGATTTTAATTGTGCCCTTGTGAGGATGAGATCAGTGCATGAGAAACAAACTGTGCTGACAGCTGTGTACACCTAGAGTCAGCTCCTTCCATGGCTTCAGTGGTAGAAAAACCATTAGAAAAAACCCCCAACCATAAGAACCATAATTAGGACTCTGAAAAGTGTAACTTATGACACCAAATGCAGCATGAATTTGGCTGGTGTTTGCTTTGAAGCTCAAATAACACCTTATGTTTTAGCATTTGCTACACAAGATGTACTATGATCAGTATCAAAATAAGATGTCCTCTCCAGCTTTGTACAACTCCTGCCCGTGCTGCTGAAGCCCATCAACAAATGCTGTTTGAAAGCTTCTTACTAATCAAACAGCATGGATTGGGGAATGTGTTTTACATTGCTCAGAATTCAAGTGTACTTGCCAGAAAAAGTCTTGGTTTTATTCCCTAATCCAAATGACAGCTTCCACAGTCTGACAGGCAGTGGAACAGTTGTTTACTATCCATTGAAAATTCACTCAGTGTTGCTCAAAAACAATCTCCAGGAATGCAGCTCACAACTTCTCTTGCTTTGCTGCAGGAGGCAGTCCAGATTTCAACTGGGCCACAATTCCCCAAGAGACACAGGCTACCTTTGCAGCCCACCTCTATTAACCACAACTACCCAAAGGGAGGTTGTAGACGGGGAGGGGCTGGTCTCTTCTCCCAGGCAACCAGCACCAGAAAAAGAGGACACAGTCTCATGCTGCACCAGACCAGGTTTAGGCTGGATGTAAGGAAGAAATTCTTCACAGAGAGAGTGATTGCCCATTGGAATGTGCTGCCCAGGGAGGTGGTGGAGTCACCATCACTGGAGATGTTTAGGAGGAGATTTGATGGGGCGCTTGGTGCCATGGTTTAGTTGATTAGATAGTGTTGGATGATAGGTTGGACTCAATGATCCCAAAGGTCTCCTCCAACCTGGTTACTTCTATTCTACTCCTATTCTGTCCTATCTGCTACCAGCACATACAGGCCCACATTTTCTGGAGCTGAGTAGTCCCTTTTCCCAGCCACAACTACATCTATAGGAATGGATACTTCTACAAATGCACAAGCCCTCTCAGAGCATCATTACAAAAGAAAAACACTGCTGATGGTAACAGGAACAAAAGAACCTTCACATCTTACATTATGATCAGACCATCCTGGAATCTTAAAGATCCCTTAAATCAACATCTACACCCTAGTGTACCTGGTGCTATAGTGGCACATAAATTAGCACAATCTTTAAGACTTGACAGTCTATGATTTTTATTTCTCTGAGATTTTTGGTCCTCTCTCAAGTCAGCCTCACAAATTGGGACAATAAAGACCAAGACAAAATGCTTTTACACTGTCAGAGTTTCATCCCTGAAGGCAATGATTTTGAATTTTAATGCACTTAGGGACAGACCAATTTCTCCATAAATTTTCTCCTTTGCTGGTGATGGAGAAAGAGGAGTCTGAAGTTATTTACCTCTGGCCAGAATGCTTTTGCTGTGCGAGGCAGATGACCCACCTAGCACACACGCTTCTAGATACTATCTAGTCATAAACATGTAATAAAGTTGTTTTACTCCAAGCCTCTGGGTAAAGAGGTATATAAAGAGAACCACTTTAGAGGGATTTTGGAGAGGCATGAAACCTGGGCTTTTACAGACACCCTTGGCAGTTATTCCCATTTATATAAAGAGACACAAAGATTTAAGTCCCAGTAAACAGGCTTTTCACCAGAAAGCCACAGCACCTCATAGAATCATAGAATCAGTCAGGGTTGGAAGGGACCACAAGGATCATCTGGTTCCAACCCCCTGCCATAGGCAGGAATACCTCACACTAGATCAGGCTGGCCAGAGCTTCATCCAGCCTGGGCTTAAACACCTCCAGGGATGGGGCCTCAACCACCTCCCTGGACAACCCATTCCAGGGCTTCATCACTCTCATGGGGAAGAACTTCCTCCTCACGTCCAGCCTGAATCTCCCCACCTCCAGCTTCAGTCCATTCCCCCTAGTCCTATCACTACCTGATATCCTGAGAAGTCCCTCCCCAGCCTTCTTGTAGACTCCCTTCAGATACTGGAAGGCCACAATGAGGTCACCTCGGAGCCTTCTCTTCTCTAGACTGAACAGCCCCAACTCTTTCAGTCTGTCCTCATAGGAGAGGTGCTCCAGCCCTCTGCTCATGTCCTGTCTCATGCATGGAGAACACAATTTTCACACCAGATAACAAGTGTGTTCTTCTGAAAACAAAGCTCACACTCTGTGACGATGTTTTCCACATGTCCATTAGAGAAGTATTAATCATACAGGGCTAGCTTTTGAAGACAAACTGTGCAGCACTTGATTTGAATTATATTCTTACTGAGCATATGTTGTCAGCTGCAGCTGGCAGGTGCTACTGGTATTTTATTGGAAACAATTAACTTCAGGGTCAAAATGGTTGGGTATTTTATAACTGTAGTTAAAAATTACCCATGTTCTAAGCAGGTGCTTACTTTGCTTTTTAACTGTGTGCATGCTTGGTTGTGTGTGTAAACAGCACTTAAACTGGAAGCATGTGACACCATTCACACCTCAAAAAAGCAAATCCACTCACCAGAGTTAAAAACCACTTTTCCCTCTGAAGTGACACAAGACAACACATATAAAAGTTTAGTGGCATGGCAGGGACTGACTTGACTTACAGACAGATGAACCTCATTTAAGAGATGTCTAGCAAAAGCTTCCCCTCTGGTAACTCCTGCATGTATGCAGCTGATATTTGCCCACTCAGTGACAAGGAAGATTATAAATCCAAATTCTGCCTAAGCTTGGAGGTTTATTTCCTCACCCAGCAAATATTTAACAACTAAGGACAGAGCTATATTATTTTTTCCCTCCCCACTCTAAAGACTCTCCAAAATTCATAGACTATCTCAAGCTGGAAAGGACCCATAAGGATCATCTAGTCCAATTCCCTGCTCCTTAGAGGGCTACCTAAAATTAAATCATATGACTAAGAGCATCCTCCATGTATTCTTCCACCTTTAGATAACTTGTTATGTCTTCTAACTTAATTCTGTCTTCTAACTGACTTCTAACTAACAACAACAAAAAAATTCTTTCCCTTCATTTCATAGAATCATAGGGATTGTTAGGGTTGGAAGGGCCCTCAAGGATCATCTAGTTCCAACCCCACTACATGGGCAGGGACACCTCACACTAGATCAGCTCACTCAGAGCCACATCCAGCCTGGCCTTAAAAACCTCCAGGGATGAGGCTTCCACCACCTCCCTGGGCAACCTGTTTCAGTGTCTCACCACCCTGATGGGGAAGAACTTCTTCCTAATATCCAGTCTGAATCTACCCATGTCTACCTTTGTTCCATTCCCTCTAATCCTGTCATTACCTGACACCCTAAAATGTCCCTCCCCAGCTTCCTTGTAGGCCCCCTTCAGATACTGGAAGGCCACAATTAGCTCTCCTTGGAGCCTTCTCCAGACTGAACAGCCCCAACACCCTCAGTTTGTCCATTTAGCAAACAGTAGCTCCAGTACTATATTCCAGTAGCTCCTAAAATCCTAGGCAACATTTCCTTTGAAAATCTTGTCCTGTTTGCCCTAAACTGACTACTGACCTTTGCTTACAGGCAACAGAGCATCTACTCTTTAGCTCTGTCATCTGATGCTCCCCACCCCAATGTAGATAGAATCACAGAATCACCAAGGTTGGAAGAGACCTCAAAGATCATCAAGTCCAACCTGTCACCACAGACCTCATGACTAAACCATGGCACCAAGTGCCACGTCCAATCCCCTCTTGAACACCTCCAGGGATGGCGACTCCACCACCTCCCTGGGCAGCACATTCCAATGGCTAACGCCCAGTGAAGAACTTTCTCCTCACCTCCAGCCTAAACTTCCCCTGGTGCAGCTTGAGACTGTGTCCTCGTGCTCTGGTGCTGCTTGCCTGGGAGAAGAGACCAATCCCCTCCTGGCTACAACCTCCCTTCAGGTAGTTGTAGACAGCAATAAGGTCTCCCCTGAGCCTCTTCTTCTCCAGGCTAAACAACCCCAGCTCCCTCAGCCTCTCCTCACAGGGCTTGTGCTCGAGACCTCCCCCAGCCTCGTTGCCTTTCCCTGGACATGTTCAAGTGTCTCAATGCCCTTCTTAAACTGAGGGGCTTAGGTGGTTTTAGAAGCTGCAATCTTTTGGTCTACTTTCTGCTTGAAGTCTGGATTGAGATGTTTATATTTTCTCTCTGCAGTCACCAAGGGTTAAGAGAAGCAGGACTTTGCTAGATGTTGAGATCAGAAGGAAAAAGCCTCAAACACAGCAGTTATGGGAATGAGCAACAACTGTAGTGGTAGAATAATATTACACCTGGAATTTTATTGACAAGGATCTTTGCAGTCTTTAGTTGGTGAAAAAGAATCTTTTGAGCTAATGACTAAGTAAAAAGCGAATAAAATACTCAGTTAATTACAGATTATCCTCCAGCCTCACAAACGAGAAGCTAAATTGAACCAGCGTTTTCAGCCCACCAGTATCATGTGGTGCCATCAAAAACATGATTAAAATCCCCAGACTAAAAGCAAATCCAGTTTAAGGTTATTCACCCCATTGTGAAAAATTGCTACCAGCCACAGCCAAATCAATTGCAGAAAACTAATCCCTAAGCAAAGCTGATCATTGACCTGCCATATGAGGATCCTTCCAACCAAAAGGAATTCAAAGAGGTGTGCTGATTTATATATTGGACTATCTGAAAACAAGAATAATGATTGGTGCCTTGATGAAACACACTACCAGAGAGGTGAGAAAATAAACTGCAATGTTTAGCATGAAACCAGTATTAATGTACCTATTAAAACTATTAATTATGTCCACAGGCCTTTCCTAACCAGTTTCAATACAGTATTGCCATTGCCATTGTTAAGATTTATTTCCTGGATTATTGTCCTATTTTAAATTTCCATTTCAAGCCATTTTAAACCCAGCTTCTAAGATGTCACTTCAGAAGGTGGGTTCATTAAATTATAGAAGTGGGCAGAAAGTTTCCAGTTGTGAGTAAGAATCCAGCTTCTAAACTACACAATGAGCTTCTCATTATGGAAGCTCAAGAAAAATATGGACATGAGTTAAAAACAAACAAAAAACCTCCACTGAAACGTAGTTTTCCTTCCACTCAGCAACTCAGGAGTCTTGGAGTCTTATATATTCTGTTTTCTGGCCTTATATGTACTGAATGAGCCTTTTCCCTGAAGTGGTCAAGGTGGTTGTGAGGAGAGCAAACTCCACTTCCAAAGCTTGTCACAGAAGCAGGCCTTTTATTTCTATGAATTAGCTAACAGTGTTAAAACATTTCAGCCCCTGAATAATACTTCGATGCAGAAGCATCTCCATTATTATTCCTTCATTTAAACCCTGATTTGTGCCCTGCCAGCTACATCAAAAGCAGAGCTCCTTAGTGTGTGTGTGTGAACCCTAAAAATAAAAATTAGGAACTGTGGAAAAGATCTCAAAGAAGCTTATCCTGCCTAGCTAAAGCTGTACAAGTAATTGAACTATTTCCTCCCCAGACTCTGCCAAGGTAAATAGTCTGTATCATAAGATAATGATCCACATCTCAGACTAGAATGAAACAGAGATGAGAGCAAGAAGAGGGAAAATTGATGTAGTCCAATTATTGTAGCTCTAGAGCAGAGGAACTTGTAACCATGATACTGTGTTTACACCACTGAATATGCTTTAATGTAGACAGTCACCTTTTAAAGAGGATCCTCTGGTCAGACCTGTGTTATATAGGCCATCAAACTTCATTTTGAATTCCTACTCATGAGCCTAATGAAGGGTTCTGGCTTAAGGTCACAACTTGTGCTAGGACAAAACCTTTTTGAGGTTGCCTTGACTGTAAGCCACAAAAGCCTGTTTCACCTGAAAGCTTGTTACTAGGGATATTCCACCTCAGATTACAAGTACATCTTATTTCCTGGTGTTTGCCTGGCTCAATTTTTCAGCTACTGCAACCTGCTAGACTCTACTGCTTAGTTGTAGCACAGAATAAATGCACAGCAACAAAAAAGCCATCCCACAGACAAAACCAACCAAACAATACAGTTTATGAACCCTGGTGTAGGAAATGTAAATGCACTGACAGCCTCTGAAGCTCTCCCTCGGTACGTGTCCCCCAGTCTGAAAACTATCACTTGAGTCTTCAAAGCTCTGAACAGCTAAACACCAGCTATTTCCTCTCCAGCAAGCAAGGCAGGCTTTGCTGCCCCTGCAACCCCCCTGCCTCTGCAAAGTGGCATCATGATGACATTCATTTTATCCACTCAGAATTGGAGCTCTTGGTTAACTCTGTCATTACATGAGAAGTGATTTTGAAGTGTCTTGAAGAGAGCATGCACATCTAAGAGGAGGACTGGGGGAAGTGAGACACGCTGGTGGGGCTGCCTAAAGGGTGTTCTGGCCTCAAACACCAGTTTTCTGTGTAACACGCCACAGACCCAGCTCCACATGGACTGGGAGATGGTTCAAAGCCTCCTGCAGCCAGCACAGCATTGCATCCCCGGCCAGCACAAAGCAAGTGCAAATCCCATACAGTTCCAGGTTTGGCAGGGAAGAATCAGACTGTGCTTCTTTGCTGCCCTTCCTCACACAAGGAAGCAAAACACTAGGGTTTTATGCAAGCAGAAAGCATTTCTCTTGCTTCATGCCAGCTCTAATCCCATTTGATCACAGGCACTATCAGCTTCCTCACTGTGCCATCCTGAGCTGCCTGTCTCCTTTGACAGTCCTGATTGGAGATGCAGGCATAACCAAGCATTCTTCTGCCCTTCCTCCTGTTTTTCTCTCATAATCTTTCCTCCTCTTACCACACACTGCAAGCACTGCTGTAAATAACTCAAAATCATCCCCAGCCCCACTGATACTCTTCCTCTAACATCTCAACACAAAAGATGCTCCCGGGCCCAAGGAGGGGGTCACAAGTCAATATGCAGTTTTGGAGCTGAATATCTGTGGTACTCCACGTAGCAGCTTCAAACTGTAAGGAAGGAGCTGGGGCCGTTTTGTCACCATTTATTTTGTTGATTGCGTATTTATTCCTTGAAGCAGGATTCTGCTTAAGGTTCTGTGCTTGGGGGGGGAAAAAAAAAAAGAAGCCTGGCAGCTGGAGTAAATGAGTTATAGACCCATTTGCCACCAAATCAAAGCCCAGAGTCAGATCAAAGCCAGCTTGCTTTATTTATTTATTTCCCTTTCAAAAAAGAATCAAAAATCATTTTTCTGCCACAGGCTGGACGGCTGCTTCTCTGCCCTGTAAATAAAATTGATATCATTTCATCCAGCTTCTATTTTCTCCTGATCAAGATATGATTATGGCTAATGCCATCCTGTCCAGGGCACTGAAGTTATACGAGATGTGAAAGCTTATTGATGTATTCAATTACTGGATGCTGCTCCATTGTCTGCCGAGCAGGGATGCTCAGTTATCGGTTCTTTAGAGCTGTACATTCCTGCCTAACAAAGTCATAACTCCCACAATTACCTGCCTGATGGATGGAAAACAGGAATATCTCACGAGTCCAATGCTGTTAGCGGCCCTTCTCCATCTCGAAAGCTGCTTTATATTAATGAGATTAGGGCTGTGAAAGAGGTATCACAAGGTTTAATTATATATATATATATATATGTGTATATATATAATATATATATATATATATTAAAAATTTCCCTCCACCCCCACCCCAGGAGCAGCACACTCCTCTTTCTTGATCTGCATAATGATTTTTGCCGTGGCGCAGCACTTCCATGACAAGAGCTGGATGAAATGTGAAAGGCTATGAAATGTAACCTTTCTAAAGGCTTATGTAACTAGGGCTTACATATCTACTTTCCCCCATCATCTAGACATCTAACCTAGACTCCACAGGAGCTGTCACAGAGAGTCCTTAGCAGAACCTGCGCTGAAGATAAGACACCCATGCATTTAATTAGGCAGAGACACACAGGGCCGAGCTCGCAGGACCTAGGCAGAGACACACAGGGCCGAGCTCGCAGGACCATCTTGGCTCAGCCTAGGCTGTTCAGAAATCATAGAATCAATAAGGTTGGAAAAGACCTCAAAGATCAGCAAGTCCAACCTGTCACCCAAGACCTCCTGACTACTAAACCGTAGCTTCAATGCTGCTCCCTGAAATGTACAAACAGGATATTTAACCAACTAAAAGATTACATTTTCTCTACTTAATAGGAATAGGTGATTTTGGCTTGGTCCAGCATGGGGTGTAGTTTGATACTGAGGCTCCTTTGCCCCCTGGGAGTGATTAAATCATTTAGCAGCTCCTTTTGACACTCTTGACTGTATATTGCATGCAGTTGGTGACATTTAATTCATCATCCTCAGCTCTCAGGAGGTGGAATTATGGAGCCCTTCAGAAGTGACCGCACAGCCCCACATCCTGCTGCTCCTCCCACCTGCTTGTCTCCATCTCTGGCTGACTGTCCTTCAGACAAAAAGGGTTAAAGTGTCACTGCCACACAGATTATTTTCAGTACTATCTCCCCCTCTCAGCTCATCATTCTGCAGCAGCTTGACTGCTGTCACCCTCCTTTATTATATCTAGCAGATGACAGGAGTAATCTTTAGTTCGGAGATGACAGTTTGTTTTACAAAGCCTTAGCATGGTATTACTGGCACAGAGCTTGAGGTACTCACACCAGTGCCACTGATAACCACATCTTCCCTTTAGACCCCAGAGTTATTTTTGGGTGCATTAATACAGCAATTTTGCCAGAGTTCAGCCTGTTGTAACATTTAAAGGAGTGAGATCTGTTACATTTAATCTCCATACTGCATTTCACACAGAAAAGAAAAATAGTCATTTTTCAGATTAAACCAGTATAGATAAAATCCTGGATCAACAGCTTTGAAGTCTAAATTACTGCATTTCTTTGATGATGAATCTCTTTGGACTTGTACATTCACACTCCCCCCAGCTCAAATACTATTTTCCTCCTTTACTCAGGAGCTTGTAACTCTACTGTAAAGAGGTTGTAAATCAAGACAGTTCATGGGTATTTGTTTAGAAAGCATATGTTATCATGTCAAGTGGAACTACTTGTGACATTTTCAGAAAGCTATGAATAATCACACATCATTAAAACTGTTGATTGAAACACTGCTTTACCATGACATTTTTAATCCGTGGCATAAATAACTGCAAAAGTTCCCCAGCAAGAGGGGAAAAACACCCCCAAACACCCAAAGCTCAGAGTATGAGACCCCCAAAGCATTCTATCTGCTGTATCCTAGGTGTAAAATAAAGAAAATGGAAGGAAGTGCTGGCAAAGCCAATAGCAAAACTTCCACTGATTTCAGTAGGATCACATTTACTGCAGTTCTGGTAATTTCCTGAGGAAGAAAGAGCATAAATTATCTTTGGAAGGGAGCTTGAAACTCCTTCCTGTTGCACATGCAATCAGCAGTGTGCCCAGGTGGCCATGAAGGCCAGTGGCATCCTGGCCAGCATCAGGAATAGTGTGGCCAGCAGGAGCAGGGGAATCATTCTGCCCCTGTACTCAGCACTGGTTAGGCCACACCTTGAATACTGTGTCCAGTTCTGGGCCCCTCAGTTTAAGAAAGATGTTGAGTTGCTTGAACGTGTCCAGAGAGAAGGGCAAAAAAGCTGGGGAGGGGTTTGGAACATAAGCCCTATGAGGAGAGGCTGAGGGAGCTGGGGTTGCTTAGCTTGGAGGAGGCTCAGGGGAGACCTTATTGCTCTCTACAACTACCTGAAAGGAGGTTGTAGTCAGGTGGGGGTTGGTCACTTCTCCCAGGCAACCAGCACCAGAACAAGAAGACAGTCTCAGGCTGCACCAGGGCAGGTTTAGGCTGGATGTTAGGAAGAAATTCTTCCCAGAAAGAGATTTGCCATTGGAATGGTCTGCCCAGGGAGGTGGTGGAGTCACCATCACTGGAAGTGTTTCAAAAGAGCCTGCATGAGGCACTTAGTGCCATGGTTTAGTCGATTAGATGGTGTTGGGTGCTAGGTTGGACTTGATGATCTTGAAGTTCTTTTCCAACCTGCTTAATTCTGTAAAACATCTTCTGTAAATTTTGATGCTATAGATTGTTTGCATTACAAAGCTGCTCTATTTTTCTGAATTCGGAACACCAGCCTACTCTCTGCTAAAAACCCCAACCAGTAGTTTGGTGTAATGTACATGCTGAGAGCAAATCTGTTTGTTTATAGAAATTGTTAAGACTCCAGAGTGTGAGAAATTGAGAGAATAAAACTTCTCCAGCACATAGCAGAGGAGAACTGGCACACTGGAATACGAAGCAAGTTGTCCTCATACCCCATGTGGTGGGAGTTGATAGATTTATCACATCTGCAGGCAATACCTACTGCCTATGAACTCAGAACATCTGACACAAGCTGCCATTTCAAACAGCACAGGAAACAGTGCTCATGAACACCAAGATTCCAAACATGTCTACTCCAAATAGGAAGCCACTAGCTAGGAAGATGCAGCCATTTCCAAGCTAGTTTCTCAGTGACCAAGAGGAACGAACCCAAGTGCATTATACAGAATGTTGTTTCATAACCTGCATGCCAGGCAGAAGTATTTTTAAGGCAGTTGTATTCCTCTGAAGCTAAAGAGACTTTGTTTTTAAACAGAAGCTGCTAACAAGGATGCTGTACAGACAGATAGCACTTCAAAATAACAATAATAATTTTAAAAGTAATCAGTTAGGAGCATGGTCCAAATTACAGTGGGAAGAAAAGCATCTTCATGTAGGAGCTACCCAGAGAGAGCACTCCCCACCCTGTGTCTAAAACCCCTACCATCTGCTAAAAGCATTTTCAGCCAGCATCCAAAACATTCTGCAGCCACGATGTCAGATAGAATACCTCCAACCAGGTTTGTTTTCTCTTGTTTCCCAGTCCTATTTTGTTAGTAAAATGACATATACACTGCTGTTTCCCTGTGGCTCTACTTCCACTGAAGTTTAATAAAGAGGGGAGGTTTCACTGGCGCAGCAAATAGCTGGTCCAAAGTTTTGGAATTTGCAACAAGCTCAACAATCCTCCTGGACCTACCCATTTCCCTCTATCCCAGCTCCTGGTCTTGTTTTCTTTTTGCCCTCAGTTGCTCTTTCCATCAGTCTCCATCCTGCTAATCTCCCTACAGCCACGCTCGACCACAGCTTTGAGGCCAAAAATGACTACCTGCACGTACAGACATTTGATGGGAACTTGCCAAAGACAGAATTTATGCCCTTACACCTTTGTCTGAAAGCCACCAAACTCAAATATTTCTTTAAACAGTAGAACTAGGAAAAATCCTGTTCAAGTCTGAACTAAAGCATACTCAGCTAGAATGCAATCAAGCCGGAGGACTTTAGGGCTGGGCGATATTGCCGAAGCTCATTTGCTCCACCACCACTCCCAAAGCATGGCCAAAAAGCCCTGCCCTATCTTCCTAAGCCTGCAAATATTTATTGTATTTATCTCACCAACACACACCTACTCCCCATGAGACAGCAACAGTACATCACCGGAACAAGGCCACAATATCTGCCAAATTTAAAAGGGCTACGCTAGACCTTCATAGGAGCATTCAGTGTTGACCTTAAAGAGAACACAGCAGGCTTTCTAGGTGACTTTCACAGGTAACTTTGGTCCAGAACAGATAACTCCTGAACTTCCTCTCAAGTTGGTAGAAGTCTGCCAAAAAACACAAGCAGCTGAAAATAGGGTGCACATTACTCCTCGAGGCCGACTGATCCGTCCCAGTATTACCGCTCTCATCTTGTGTAATAGAGCAGCTTATGTTTTCCAAGAAGAGACCCTCCCTAAATATTTCTCATCACCCATTCACCTACCTGATGGCTCAGACAAAAATTGCCCCAAGGAGCAGCTTTTTCAGCTGGATCACATTAAAGTCTGTGCTCTGAATTTTTTTTGGAGGGTCATTCATGTTCTCAGTTATTTCTGAAAGCCAGCAGTGAACTTACAGGTGTGCCTGGTCCCTGTGTCTAAGAAGGTGCAAGAAGTGACAGTATCTTTCTATGTGTACACTTAGAATAAACCAGGTTGGAAGAGACCTTCAAGACCATCGTGTCCAACCTGTCAACCAATCCAACCCACACAAACAACTAGACTATGGCACCAAGCACCCCATCAAGTCTCCTCCTGAACACCTCCAATGATGGTGACTCCACCACCTCCCTGGGCAGCACATTCCAATGGGCAATCACTCTCTCTGGATAGAACTTCTTCCTAACATCCAGCCTAAACCTCCCCTGGTGCAACCTGAGACTGTGTCCTCTTGTTCTGGTGCTGGCTGCCTGGGAGAAGAGACCAACCTCTGCCTGTCTACACCCTCCCTTCAGGTAGTTGTAGAGAGCAATAAGGTCACCCCTGAGTCTCCTCTTCTCCAGGCTAAGCAACCCCAGCTCCTTCAGCCTCTCCTCATAGGGCTTGTGCTCCAAACCCCTCGCCAACCTTGTTGCCCTTCTCTGGACACACTCCAGCAAGTCAACATCCTTCCTAAACTGAGGGGCCCAGAACTGGACACAGGACTCAAGGTGTGGCCTAACCAGTGCAGTGGACAGGGGCAGAATGACCCCCCTGCTCCTGCTGACCACGCAGTTCCTGATGCAGGCCAGGATGCCATTGGCCTTCTTGGCTGCCTGGGCACACTGCAGGCTCATGTTCATCCTACTATCAACCAGTACCCCCAGGTCCCCCTCTGCCTGGCTGCTCTCCAGCCACCCTGACCCCAGCCTGTAGCACTGCCTGGGGTTGCTGTGGCCAATGTGCAGAACCCGGCACTTGGATGTGTTCAATCTCATGCTGTTGGATTCTGCCCATCTGTCCAGCCTGTCGAGGTCCCTCTGCAAAGCCTCTCTGCCCTCCAGCAGATCAACTCCTGCCCCCAGCTTGGTGTTGTCCGCAAATTTACTGATGATGGACTCAATGCCCTCATCCAGATCATCAATAAAGATGTTAAAGAGCATGGGGCCCAGCACCGATCCTTGGGGCACACCACTAGTGACTGGCCGCCAGCTGGATGTGGCACCATTCACCAAAAGGGAACAGAAAAGGGGGAAAAAACCCAAAACAAAGAAAAAAGAAATGCACACAGTGAAATAAGACCTCACTGATGGTTTCTATATGCCATTCATTTTGGGCCTAATCCAAACCCCCACTGAATTCAGGAGAAACACAGTCATTATATTTGGATAAAGCCATTACTCATGAAAAAGAATTCTGTGCCCAAGCATGCTCTGATTAAACATAATAATGCATCCCCATCTCGCAAGCAGCAGATAGTCAAAGCAAACAATTTACAGGCTTTATTTGCAAGATCTGTGCAGTGAATACCTAGGAATAAATAACCCTTTTGCTGAAACCACCGTCAGATCACACAGCAGAGGGACAGAAACACCCAAGACTAAATCAGGAATGAATTAATTCTCATTGCGTGGTTCAGCCAGCGCGCGGTGGAAACTAGCTGGACAGAAGTTGAGCTGGCACTGAATTCATGTGATTGGGATTATTTTGCAGCACTGCAGGAAAGCTGTGGGTTTTGGATAGATAAATCTGAGCTTTAAAACCCCATATCCCTCTCTTTTGCCGGCCCCTGCCCAGAAATGCTTCTTTCTCGACACACGCTTGGAGCTTCCGCTTTGACACCTCAAAGCAGATGGGCAATAAGAAGAAACATAAACCCCAAATAAACAGCCACAGCATACAAAACAGCATCCATCTGCACTGTGTCCAGGGAACTGCTGCACTGTCCTCCACAACAATTCCTCCTGGCTTCACTCCCGTGGTGCAAGGACGACACGCAGCAAGCGACTAGCGCGCAATGCTGGCAGCAAACTGCCACGCTGGCTTGTCCAGCCATGCCCAAAATTGCTGATAATTGCCTTGTATAAAAGCATAAAAATTCCACAGAAACCTTGCCCAAGATGCTGAGGAGGCACAGGATGCATGGCTGCCCAGGACCCATCAGCTGGAGCCCTGCACGTTGACGCTCTCCTTTCTTTGTGCGCTTCTCTGGTGGCGTTCTTTGTTGGCAACTGCCTTTCAGAGCTGCTGGCTTCGGTGCATTTTTAGCATATTCATTTAAAAACTTGGACTAAAGCTACTGCTTTTCTGCCAAGAAGATCTGCTTGTGAAGGTGGTGCCATTGGTGGAGATATTTGTTTTGATAATAAATAAATAGATGGATAACTAACCTTTCAAGCTTGTATTAGCTAGTGAATTGTTCAAACAACCTCAGATAGCAAACAGAACAGGTGAAGTTTTACTGCCATTTCCATTAGCACTATTTCTCTTGTACTTTAAGCCAGAGGTGAGGCTGAAGACTTCTGGATTTGTTTGCTGCCTGAAAGAAAAGTTTAAAGGCTGATTTTCTCCATAGAAAAAGAGTCTGGTAAAATGGTGAAAGACACACCTCCCTTATAGCTCCACTTTGCAGAAAGCAGCAGGAATTCTTGGCATATTTAGGTTAATTTTTTGACTGTGTCACTTTATTTCTGTGATAATATTGTTTAATGCTGTTAAACAACAGCATTCCCACAATGGAGAACTGCTATCAAATGGACCTATGGCAAGTTTAACCTAACTTACTCTAAAAAAGCATCAGTGGGAGGAAAAAAAAAACCTCTTTAGCAATTTTGTCCCAGAAGCAATTAAAAATATTAATGATACTAAAGGAGAACACAGTTATCATAGCATCAGTCAGGGTTGGAAGGGACCACAAGGATCATCTAGTTCCAACCCCCTGCCATGGGCAGGGACACCTCACACTAGATCAGGCTGGCCAGAACCTCATCCAGCCCGGTCTTAAACACCTCCAGGGACGGGGCCTCAACCACCTCCCTGGACAACCCATTCCAGGGCTTCACCACTCTCATGGTGAAGAACTTCTTCCTCACATCTAGCCTGAATCTCCCCACCTCCAGCTTCATTCCATTCCCCCTAGTCCTATCACTAGGACATGGAAATGGACACTAGGAAATGGTGTCAAGTTACACCAGGGGAAATTTAGGTTAGACATTAGGAAAAAACTTCTATTCCAAAAGAGTTACCAAACACAGGACCAGGCTGCCCAGGGAAATGGTTGAATCACCATCCCTGGATATGTTTACAAGCTGCCTAGATATGGTGCTTGAGGATATGGGGTAGTAGAGGCCTCCCTGGATAACCCATTCCAGGGCTTCACTACTCTCATGGTGAAGAACTTCTTCCCCTGAATCTCCCCACCTCCAGCTTTATTCCATTATGACCTCTAAATGTCCAGTCTGAGGCAGCAAAAATGTGTCATCATCTCCCCCAAAATCTCAGTTACAACCTCTAGGTGTCCAGTCTGAAGCAGTAAAAATGTCATAGAAATTAGAACATGGCAAGGAGCTGAATTTCAGAAACAGAAGATATTTATTAACACAAGAGATTTCTTATAAACTGCTATAAATATCAATTCCTTGGACAGAAAGTGAAAGCTGCAGCACTTTCCAAGGACCTAGGGTTCAACAGCAACACCTCCTTATGGACTTCACTTCTGTATACCCAATCCACAGGCAGGAAATCTTTAAACTCATTTGACTTGACAGTTTTACCAAAAATCAGATCTGCCATGACTTCAGTTCTTTAAAACCTCAAAATGTAGTTCAGGTTTACTGAAATAGTCACACCTGATTTGTTTGCCCTGAAATATTGCCTTTGCCTCAACTCTTTTGTGGGCTAGGTGGTCACGAATTTTAAGCCTCAAGAGGTTTATAGTGGTCATCCTTTTTAAACACTGAGATTCTGCTTTGCAATACTTCTCCCTCCCCACCCCAAAAATCTCAGAAGCCATGACATTCCTAACCATGAAGCCAGTTTGAGGGGATGCAGTTCTGAAAATGGGCCTCCATTAAATGTCCTTGCAACTGGATCACATTATTGAGCAGTATTACTACCAATCATTAAAACCAGCCAACACCCCCCCCCCCAACTTTTGACAGAAATCCAGGGGTTTGACCAGAGAGAGTATTTATGCAAAGCATGTGGTTTCATTTTAGAGCAGCCTTCCTTGGAGAAAGAACTTGTTCTGCTGGCTTTTGGGTTACAAAAACAAGAAGTTGACATTTTCTGCAGGAAGTACAGCATTTTCTGATTAGCTCTAATAGCCACTTTTGGGAGATGCTGCAATTTATCCCAGCATTTGAAGCAGTTGAGTGTCATTAATTGCTATTCACTGGGGTATTCAAGACACTTGGTACCTGGGAAAGATGGAAGCTAGAAATCAGACTTTAGGCCAGGACTGAACAAAACACTTCAGCACACGAAGGCTGAGCTGAACCCTAACCCTCCTGAGCTTTGTTGACTTGAAATGGTGCTTTATTAAGCCCAGCAGATGTGCCAGCCCAAGTGCTAGGTTAAGCACCTGATAAGAAAATGTGTTGATTAGCCTCAAAGCACAGCTAGAAAGTTTTCCAGATTCTGGTCCATCACTCTTTTCTCACCTCAGGCTTCTCAAAAATAGTCTCTCCAAGTGAAATACCTCTCAACCTGATATTAAAACACATAATTCTGTTACCCTGATAAACCAGATCTTGATAATGCCAAAGCTACAGTAATATGTAATTCTTGTCAAGAGAGTCACTTATTTCATTTCCCATCCTCAGAGATGTGCTAAGTCTGTTTCTGATGGAAACAAATGAAAGAGATGATTTGTCTTGAATAATAAAGCACCTGCAGCTGTTTGCAGCATTTAGAATGATGGCTTATCATTAGCAGAAATGCTTATCTATTCCAAGCACCCTACATGCCTTGCAGGTAGGACACTGGGGTCTGTGTCATTTACCTTAGTTTCTCATCATTTTCCAATAACAAGAACATCAAGGATGCAGCACATACATCACCTGCCTAGGAGTCTGGATTTGCTCTAGGTAGCGACCTTTGAATAAGTCCCTTCTGTCCCCTAAAATGTCAATAGGAAAGATTTCCTTAGAGTTGAACCATGTAGAATCTATAGAGCAGAACTTCCTTCTGGGTCTGGGAGGCAAAAAGCATGACAGGAGCCTGGTCTGTGGCTGAGCAGTGGCAAATGCTAAATAACCTCAGCAAGGAGTTTTGAAGACACTTGTACATGTAGATATTTCCCAAGCTGGCAAAGCTTTGAAGGCCAACTGGTATGTTTCTCTTTGTTCTTCTCAATCCCAAGGAGGCAAGACCTGTTCAGACCAGAGCACGAAGCAGCAGGGATACAGGGGAAGTGGATGTGGGGTCAAGGCAAGCAGCTAACATGGGAACTAGCAGCAGCTTTTACTGCGCAGTCCTACGGCGAGCAACTCCATTGCAAATAGATTAACTCATTACGGAAAACAGGAGAGCAAATTGCACAGAACGTGTGAGGGGTTTTCAGGGGAGTTAATGCACTCTCAAATGCCACAAAGCCCTGGCACAACTAGGAAGGATGGATTTGCAGCAGTTATCATTTACAATTTAGAAAGTTCAAATAATTACACATGAATTGCTAAAAATACTCATTAAGGGAAGAGAAGTTCCCTTTGCTTTACAGAAATAAGCTTTAATAGTCTTTTTTCCAGCAGCTGCATAAACACAGCCAGGTTGAATCCCCTACTTGCCATCATCATTCAAAGCCTTGGTGATCTATTGAGAAATAAAACCTCCATCCAGTTGGTGTTTCACGTGGTTGCATCTTTGAGTCAGCATTATCTCCAGCTGCAAGTTACAGCTCCAGTGCAAAGTTAATACTGGATCAATTACTACAATTAACAAGATCAATAATAATAGGTGAACAACAATGCATTTTTATACCCCTTAGGATTCACAGAGCCCCTAAGCTCAAACATGTCCACAGCTGAACGCAGCAACATTAACATCAAGAAGATTCAGGGCACCAGGGTAAGCACAGGAAAGCTTTCTGCCAATGCTTCTACAAGTCCCTTCCCCATTCTCAGTCTGACATCCTGGCTTTGCCTAGGACAGACGGCAATCAAAGTACAAAAACTATCAGGGACAGATTTCACGGCTCTCCCTGTTGTCCTATGCAGCCACAGCATGGTCTTTTGAAATACCACCAGCCTGACTCAGCAGCACACATCCAGAAGGAGCTGTACCCACTGCTATTTCCAGCACGATGGTAACTACGTTTGGTTGTCATCTCTGGACATCCTGCACAGCTTTTCCTTCTCCTAGTCTCACTTTAAATTCATCTTGGCCACCACTGCCTTTAATTCCCTCCCACTCATGAAAGAATACTCTTAATTCCTCTGCTCCCACTCTTTTGCCCTCCTAAGCCTCTGCTCCTTCCAAGAAGTAATACACTCAAAGACGTCTTATTACACTACCAGTCCAAGAGACCTATCTCCACCCATCTGGAGGGATACTGAAGCACACCCCTCAAGCCAACTTATATTTGCTGCATGCCATATACTATGCATCACCATCCTAGCTCACAACTGCTGTCTCCCAGAAGACCTGAGGAATGAAGGAGAGCAACTGCCTAACCTCCTCTTTTGCAGTATGAGGCTTTGTGCTGCAGAGGAGGAGAGTAGGTTTAGACAAACACAACCAGTTTTCCCAGACAGCTCAGGGATACTGTGGAAGTGCCACCAGACAGGAGTAACAACCTGTAGTGCATTGCTGGAAGGCTGGAGGTTGCCTGCCTGTATCTGCACTTTCAGTCAGGACATGGGAGAAAAGCTGTGAGCTACTGCCAGTAGCCTGGGCAGTGCAATGACAGCCTTTCTCCTGCTTTCTCTGCCTTCCCTCTCTAGGTTTGGGGCTCTGGAGGCACCTGCTGGTCTTGTAGACCCTGAGCACTAGACACTCCAACCTTGAGATGCATCATCAGGGCTCCTGCAGCAGAGGCCAGCAGTGCAGCATGCTGCTGGATCAGTACCGGATTCCTGTTGGCTTTTTGGGCAAAGTACTGTGCCACTTGGTACAAGTCACAGTCTCTGATCTTCTGCCTGTTCCCACAGAGATGATGTGACCACTGGCTGTCTCCATCACCTTTACAGCAGCTCCCACAAATGGGCAAGAGGGCAAGAGTGAGGGACAGGCTCCTGGCACAGGATGAGAGCCTGTGTACAGCTACCACTTCTCCAGGATGTTTTATCACAGTATCAGTAAGGTTGGAAGAGACCTCGAAGATCATCGAGTCCAACCTGTAACCACAGACCTCACGACTAGACCATGGCACCAAGTGCCACATCTATGGAAACCAGTCTCCCTGCTGGGAAAAGGGTAGAACCTCATAGGCAAGCCTTTTGGGCCACATCCAGGAGTGGAGGGAATGGCTCCTCTCCCTTGCTCAGTGCTTGGAAAGAGCTGCACCCATATGGAGTTCAGTGAGAGAAATATATTTACACCACCAACACAAAATGACAGGGGAAACTCTCCTCCTTTTGCTCCCCTCTGAAGAAAGATTAAATTCTAAAACAGTAGCATTTGAGAAGTCACTTAATCTGTCCTCAGCCCCAAACCAGCATCAAATCTATTCTTAGCAGATGTTTATATAAACTAGCTTTTAAAAACCTCTGAGGATGGAGGTTATTCCCCCACCCCCCACTTGGTTAGCCTATGCAAAAAAAAAAAAAAAAAAAAAAAAAAAAAAAAAAAAGAGTCAAGATTTTAGGTAACGGCATGCAAGCTGCTACAGCAAATTGTGCAAGCCTGTGCACAGGGCTATTATCATATTCCAGTATTATTGGCCTTTACTTCAGCTGTGGATTGCTGAACTAATATGAAATTCTGATTGAATTTGTGCTGCCAGTGGAAAAGCTGGAAATCAGTAGACATGCTAAGAGCAGACTGTGCCTGCACGAGCACCAGGCAAAGGACTGCCACAGGGAAAGAAAGGCAGGCCTTGAGAACTGCTTCAGAGAGAACAAGCTTTGCTAAGCCCTCCAAGACTGCTGTGGAAATGTCTGTCCTTCATCACAGGGCCCCCTGCAGTGGTTTGAAGCCAGTGGATAACATCCTGGCCTGCATCGGGAACAGTGTGGCCAGCAGGAGCAGGGAGGTCATTCTGCCCATGTACACTGCGCTGGTTAGGCCACACCTCAAGTCCTGTGTCCAGTTCTGGGCCCTTCAGTTAAGGAAGGATGTTGACTTGCTGGAACGTGTCCAGAGAAGGGCAACAAAACTGGGAAGGGGTTTGGAACACAAGCCCTATGAGGAAAGGCTGAGGGAGCTGGGGTTGCTTAGCCTGGAGAAGAGAGACTTAGGGGTGACCTTATTGCTCTCTACAACTACCTGAAGGGAGGTTGTAGCCAGGCGGAGGTTGGTCTCTTCTCCCAGGTAGCCAGCACCAGAACAAGAGGACACAGTCTCAAGCTGCACCAGGGGAGGTTTAGACTGGATGTTAGGAAGAAGTTCTATCCAGAGAGAGTGATTGTCCATTGGAATGGACTGCCCAGGAAGGTGGTGGAGTCACCATCATTGGAGGTGTTCAGGAGGAGACTTGATGGGGTGCTTGGTGCCATGATCTTGTTGTTTGGGTGGGTTGGATTGATTGATAGGTTGGACGCTATGATCTTGAAGGTCTCTTCCAACCTGGTTTGTTGTATTGTATATCATCTAATGGCCATTGAAGTGAGAGCAGAAAAGGGAAGGAAAGCAGAGAGGAAGAGATTATTGTTCACACCAGCAAGGGTTTTAGCTTTACAGAAGGCATCATATTACCTTGGGTTTCTTATACAACTGGAGCTTCCCACACCAAACCTGTCAGGTTACAGTTTGGGTTTATTTCCATGATGTCTCCCTTGTCTTTGGCCTGACCTTGAAAGCTGTCATTCTGCAACAGCTGAGTTTCAGGGAATCAGCCTGGTTGAATCATCCCACCTGCAAGGCATTTCTGATTTTCCTTCCACAAGCCTCCATCAGCCTGGTTGTCAAGGTTAGTTACTGAACACATGCAAGTTTTACAAGGCCCACATAGCTGCTTTGGCCCTCCAAAGGCTTTTTCCTCTTGCTCTAAACCTCTCTCAAGAACTTATTCTGTGGGCCGAGATACACAAGTACTACTTCCTTCAAGAAGAAGGAATAGAGTGTCCAGAGACCTGCTACTCCATCCCTGGACAGGCACACCAGCTCATTGTGCCAAGCAAATCAGCACTACAAGTCACACAACAGCAACAGCTTCATCCTTGTTCTCAACCACTGAAAGGAACCTCAATCTGTGTTTAGTTTCTCCTGAAGAGGTGCAGACTTCAAAGCAGTGCTGCAGACAGGCATGAATGCACACATTTCTTCAGTCCTTAACCAATGCCTTCAAATGGATATTTCATCTTAGCAGAGACATATCCCATAGGATTGTCTGGTAAAACCCACACTTCTTCTGAACCAATAGAGCAACAACAAGACAGAAAGAGCAGGGAAGAGGACAGCCCTTTACTTGTCTCACTGCAGTCATGACACAGCAGGCAGAATTCTGTCCTTTAAAGGCAAAACAGCCATTGCGTGTGAGCAGGAGCTCAGGGTACGCCAGAAAACACCCACATGGGGAAAGCACAGTTCTAGGGCTACACTTGTGAAGCTGTGCAGGCATCTAGAACACAGACTACCCTCATCACAACTCATGCAGTCAGCCCAGAAAGCAATCATCACCCGCGCTATTCTTTCCACTTGCTCCCGAGAGATGGCTGTGCGTGAGCAACATAGAAATGAAGTTCTGAGTTATTTACAGGACCCCAAACACCTCCACCAAAATGCTAGCTCTTCCTCTGTTCATGCTGGCTCTTGGTTTAGAAGTAGAGTGGAAATCAGGGTTAGGAGCAGAGTCAGGACAGAGATTGGGCTTTGATTTTCATTTCTTCAAGCCATCCACTTGGCCTGGAGTCCTATTATTTTTCATGTAACAAACCTCACTTCAAGAGTGGCTGGAAAGCAGCCCTGAGGAGAGAGAGACTTGGGGGTGCTGGTGGACGAGAAGCTCAACATGAGCTCTCAGTGTGCACTTGCAGCCCAGAAAACCAATCAGATCCTGGGCTGCATCAAGAGAAGTGTGGCCAGCAGGTAAAGGGAGGTGATTCTCCCCCTCTACTTAGCTCTGGTGAGACCCTACCTGGAGTACTGTGTCCAGTTCTGGAGACCCTATTGCAGGAGGGATATGGAGGTGCTGGAAGGTGTCCAGAGAAGGGCCATGAGGATGATCAGAGGGCTGGAGCACCTCTCCTGTGAGGACAGACTGAAGGAGTTAGGGCTGTTCAGTCTGGAGAAGAGATGGCTCCGAGGTGACCTTATTGTGGCCTTCCAGTATGTGAAGGGGGCCTACAAGAAGGCTGGGGAGGGACTTTATCAGGTAGTGATAGGACTAGGGGGAATGGAATGAAGCTGGAGGTGGGGAGATTCAGGCTGGAGGTGAGGAGGAAGTTCTTCCCCATGAGAGTGGTGAAGCCCTGGAATGGGTTGTCCAGGGAGGTGGTTGAGGCCCCATCCCTGGAGGTGTTTAAGCCCAGGCTGGATGAGGCTCTGGCCAGCCTGATCTAGTGTGGGGTGTCCCTGCCCATGGCAGGGGGGTTGGAACCAGATGATCCTTGTGGTCCCTTCCAACCCTGACTGATACTGTGATACTAAGAGACCTGCACTCAAGGCCCAGATCTAATACAGTTGTGACTAGGCTATTTTATTTATCCAGGACTCAGTTTCCCCCACATGAGAAAGGCTAATTTTCAAAACAGCTCATTAAGGTTAAAAAAAAAAAAAGGCATTTGAATTGTTCAGCTATTATTGTGATGGCCTCTGTGAGCAGAAAAATAGCTCAAGGCACTGTTCCTTTACAAGAGGGTGTAGGGCAAACCAGCTTTCCAGATCAAAACAAGCAAATCTAATTTCAAATACAAAAATATCTTTCTGATTTAATTATCTTGCCATTAATGCCTCCTTTTTTTTTTTTTTTTTTTTTTTTTTTTTTTTTAAAGGAAGGATGTTCAGTTTCCTGAAGTGATTCTACAGCTGCCTCTTTTAAACCTTAATTTCTCTGAATGAACCAGCCAATTTCAGGACTAAATAATGATTACAACTGCCATTCATTCAGAAAAGCAATTTAATTTTGATCAGGACCCACCTCTCAGCTTTGAATTCCAATTAAGGTTCTATAGGCCACACTTTTCAAATGGAGTTAACTCCTAAAATAGGAGAGATCCTGCTGCCTGCAAGAGACATGTGAGCTCTTCACATCATAAAAATTCATGTTGGATAGCTGGCACTTGAAACACAATTCTCATTAAAATGGATTGTAGCACTCACGTCCTGGAAACATGAAGAATAGAGACTAATGGATTAATCCACAAAGAGTGTCACAATGATCTTTACCTTGTCCTTGCTAGAATAGCCCTCCCACAATCCTGCCTTGATTCAACTTCCAACAAATAAGGATGCTCTAGCTGAAAGGAATTCACTGAAGTCAAAGTGGCCAAGAATCCTAAACGTGCTTCTCTCCAGCTGTAGGGTGAGACGTGGGTAAGGGTGCATTTCATGATGTCACAGTATCAGTCAGGGTTGGAAGGGACCACAAGGATCATCTAGTTCCAACCCCCTGCCATGGGCAGGGACACCCTGCACTAGATCAGGCTGGCCAGAGCCTCATCCAGCCTGGGCTTAAACACCACCAGGGATGTGGCCCCAACCACCTCCCTGGACAACCCATTCCAGGGCTTCACCACTCTCATGGGGAAGAACTTCCTTTTCACATCCAGCCTGACTTTGCTCCAGTGAATCCAGAATTCCTTCAGCTCATTCTAACTGCATGTAAGGGGGGGGGGAGAGGGGGAGGAAATCTCCATCTGAAAAAACACACTTCCAATATTTACATCAGATGCATTTTAATGAAAGCACTCTATTAAAAAAGAGAAATATCTAAAGACATTAAAAATAAAGGAGGCTGCACCCAGGAAAAGCCACAGCTTGCAGAATATTAAACCCCTGAGATTAGGTGGAATCAAACTTCATTCTTTTCAACTGTAGTGATTTTTTTTTTATTCTTTTTAAGAAATAATTCCAAATGATAGCATTTATCATCATGTGCTTTTCTGAGAGGAGAATACATTGGCTGCCTCACTGTATTTTAAAGCTCCCGTGATAAAGCCAAGAATTAGACATTTGCACGTGAAAAGTTCTGCAGAGGAATGCTGCTCTTACTAATGCCAGTAATTCTGCTAGCCTCAGCAGAGTGACCAGTGAATAGAGGACTTGACACTCTACACATTTCTTTTCCACTACCTCACTAATCACCTGTCTTAAATATATCCATCACAGATGCTAACCCCATTCAGATAGCAGCTCCATCAAGATCACAAAAGTGATACTTCAATAGCCCAGCGTTTCAGCAGCAAGTCTAGCCACTTTTGGTCCAGTGATCCCTATTTCATCACCCATGACCTTGGAGGGAAAAGTCAATATCTGTGCTGCTCTAAGACTTGTATTTCATCCATATTTCTGCTTTGCAGTCAGAACGCAGAATTATAGGACCATAAGGGACCTGGAGAGGTCATACAGATACAGCAATGAAGCATGAATCACAATTATGTCATCTGTGATCTAATGTTAGCTGCTTCCAGGAAAAGAGTCTCTACATCTTCTCTTAGGCAGGACATCCCTTGGTAACCCTTCCTACAGAGGATGCTTTTCTTACTGCTTCACTTGTAGTTTTCCTTGGTTTAATCACTTGTATTCTTTCTGTATTTATTCACTGTGGACATGAACAAGTAGCCACTGATCTCCTTAATAACAAATTTCATAGCATCACAGAATGTCAGGGGTTGGAAGGGACCCAAGGAGATCATCGAGTCCACCCCCACCCCAGACAGAGCAGCACCATCCAATCTAGCTCAGGTCACAGAGGAACGCATCCAGACAGGCCTTGAAAGTCTCCAGAGGAGGAGACTCCACAATCCCTCTGGGGAGCCTGTTCCAGTGGTCTGTGAATCTTACAGTAAAGAACTTCCCCTTTGTGCTGAGGTGGAACCTCCTGTGCTGCAGCTTACATCCATTGCTCCTTGTCCTATCAGAGGGAGCAAGTGAGCAGAGCCTGTCCCCTCCCTCCTGACACCCGATTTATGCAACTAGAATCCCTCCTCATTTTCCCTCTAGGCAAAAAGACCTCTCTCTGTCTTTTCTTGGAGGTCATGTTTTGCAGACCCCTCAACATAATCATTGCTTCCCAGTGGATCCTTTCCAGAGAATCACAGAATCAATAAGGTTGGAACTGACCTCAAGGATCATCAAGCCCAACCTGTCACCCAAGACCTCGTGACTACTAAACCATGGCACCAAGTGCCACGTCCAATCCCCTCTTGAACATCTCCAGGGATGGTGACTCCACCACCTCCCTGGGCAGCACATTCCAATGGCTAACAACTCTCTCTGGGAAGAACTTTCTCCTCACCTCAAACCTAAACTTCCCCTGGCACAGCTTGAGACTGTGACCTCTTGTTCTGGTGCTGGTTGCCTGGGAGAAGAGACCAATCCCCTCCTGGCTACAACCACCCTTCAGGTAGCTGCAGATAGCAATAAGGTCTCCCCTGAGCCTCCTCTTCTCCAGGCTACAGAGGAAGCACATCATTGTTGCAACCCTGTGCCCATGCCCTTAAGCCAGCAACTCCCATGTGCTACCTCTTGAGACCCAGCTTTTCAGCAAGTTGTTCAGTTGGCCACAGCCCTGAAACTAACCTGTCCCTTCTTTTGCCAAATGTGATACCATTTGGTATCAGACACATAGGATTTCAATTCATGAGCCACTGCATAAATGAGATACACTGTCAATGTTCAAGTGTACAACTAGTGCAACTGAGATCTTCATTTCACCTCTCCCAGATTTTGGCCCTCCAGCCAGACTGAAAGATAAGGGTCAACTTTAAAGGAAATAAAGAACAAAGAATCAAACACAAACATCATTTTGATTACCATTTGCTGCAGAAACTTTAGACCATTCTCAATTTAATTTCAATCCACTGTCTTTCTTGTAACACCAGTATTGAATACTGGGGTAAAGTAGTGCCTTTACTGTAAGGGAATTGCAGTTTTCAGGCAGAGAATATTACTTTCAACCCAGCAAACAGCATGTTACAGCAGTCCATTTTCAAAGCATTAAGGGCAATGAGAAACTCTTTAAAGACTGCAGGCCTACAAAGCAGTGGAGCCTTCCCGTGCCTTGCCTTGCAGGAGGAGTACCAAATTGAACAACTGAGCAAAGCAGCTTCAAAAGAAGAAATAAATCCATAAAGTCCCCTTCACTTTTCTGTAGAGGTGGAATTAATTTAATTGCATCAAAAGGAATTGCCCTTCCTACTGCACTTTCCTTGCCTGTAGTGACTTCTCAGAAGGAGCAGAAAGGAGGAGAGAGAGAGAGAGAGAGAGTGTCCTGTAATGCCAGAAAGATCACGTTACAGGACTGGCACAGTTTGCTTTTGCTTAGAGCGTGGCCAGGCAGAGAGGGACCTGGGGGTACTGGTTTATGGTAGGCTGAACATGAGCCTGCAGTGTGCCCAGGCAGCCAAGAGGGCCAATGGCAATCTGGCCTGTATCAGGAAGAGTGTGGCCAGCAGGAGCAGGGAGGTCATTTTGCCTCTGTACACCGCACTGGTTAGGCCACACCTCAGGTCCTGTGTCCAGTTCTGGGCCCCTCAGTTAAGGAAGGGTGTTGACTTGCTGGAATGTGTCCAGAGAAGGGCAACAAGGTTGGTGAGGGGCTTGGAACACAAGCCCTATGAGGAGAAGCTGAGGGAGCTGGGGTTGCTTAGCCTGGAGAAGAGGAGGCTCAGGGGTGACCTTATTGCTCTCTACAACTACCTGAAGGGAGGGTGTAGACAGGCAGAGGATGGTCTCTTCTCCCAGGCAGCCAGCACCAGAACAAGAGGACACAGTCTCAAGTTGCACCAAGGGAGGTTTAGACTGAATGTTAGGAAGAAGTTCTATCCAGAGAGAGTGATTGCCCATTGGAATGGACTGCCTGGGGAGGTGGTGGAGTCACCATCATTGGAGGTGTTCAGGAGGAGACTGGATGGGGTGCTTGGTGCCATGGTTTAGTTGATTAGGTGGTGTTGGATTGCTTGATAGGTTGGACGCAATGATCTTGAAGGTCTCTTCCAACCTGGTTTATTGTATTGTATTACTCTCTTGTAGCAGCATTTACATCAGGGTAGTTTCATCTGTACCTATCAGCAGCCCCTCTCCTCCAGTGTTTCACTCCCTGTGCCACTCAAGAGGAATTGTGGCAGTTTAGGCTGGGTGCCTCCTGCTGCTGCCACATCAGTTACACCTCCAGTGCCCCAGCCCAGTGGGTGGACACAGGAAGCTGTGTGTTTCATTCCCATGATGTCCTGCTCCCTATAAATCCATCAGCAAGGTCTCACACTTCCTCTTTCTTCCCTCTCTGCTCCCATGGAAGCTGCTCCTTATCTGGTAATGGAAGAGGAGTTATCTCAAGGCCTCTTAGGTCTGGCTAGGCCTAATGCCAGAAGGAGAAGGGGAAGGGCAATCTCAGATCTGGCCAGCCGAGATTAGCCTAACAGTGGAGTGGGGGGAAGAAAAAGCCCTGGGGGTTTTGGGTATACCCTCAGGCAGGGAGAAGGGAAATGCTGAGAGGCACCTAGGTGAGCTGTAAGGGACTCTGTATGCTTTGGGATCCTTTTGGTCATGATGCTTGTAGTTCTCTGTAGAACACCTTACTGCTTTCCTATTTAAGTTTTCCATCACTTCTGCAATCCGTTTGTCTGAGTCTCATTTTTTTCTGCCCCAGTGGGAGGCAAGGGAGGATCTGCCTCAAATCCAGCACAGGTATATTGCACTCTCCCTCACCACCACAAGGTCACATTTGGTGTTTTCAAAGCTAGTAGAGCTCTTCAGCCAAAAGATGGAGTGGTTGGTAGAACCCTGCTCCACACAGTACAGGGAACTGCTGCCAGCTTACCAGAAGGTGGAACTGAGTGCAGGTCTGGGTACAGACAGGCAGGAATAGGATCAGATAGCTATAAAGCTACATATATCCTTCCAACCTTTTCATCACTGCTGTTACCATCAATAAGTAGTGCAATGCTGAAACATTACAGCAGTTAGACTTAAAGATATAGTTGTAGGGGAAGAGGGCTCTCCTCACACTCCTCTGCATAAAGTAGAAAGGAATCTTATTTCTTAACCTAAAGGCTGAAGAGCTATCCAAACTACTCTACAAGGTTTTGCCAGTAGGTTTTTGTTCTCCATAGATGGTAATCAAGATGTTACCATGTGAAGTAGTTAAAAATACATCATCACTCAAAGGCAGATGCTGGTTTTAAAGGAAATATTCTACCCAGCATTCTATATTTATTTTTTGAGAGAGGGATTTTTAATTGAAGACACTCCTGTGTGCAGCACAAGACAAAGAATCACAGTCCAGAAAGGGGATTTCATAGTTCAGAAGTGTTCCACATGGCTGCCCATTCAATACATGTAATTCATTACTAAACCCCAACCCTGCTTGCTCATTGTCATGTACCGTGTGTGGGTTGGATTTAATTTGAAATGCTATTTAAATCATCACTAGCAGCAGTTAACTATGAGTCTACAGAAATTTAGTTACACAAAGTCCAATTAATAGTCCACATGTCAGTGAAATCTGAAGACCTGAGATCATTCCAACACCTGTTATGTAAATAACAGCAGGTCACAGCTACAAGAGTTGATGGAATACCAGAATAAAACAAAATCCTGTGTGAATGTTCTCTCTGCACTGAGCTGCTAGCTTAAGTCAGAGGCAAGTTCTTGCCTCTATCTGTTCATCAGTGGAATTCACTAGAGGCAAAAATACCCGAGTTATTCCATGCATGATAAAGTGAGGAAAAGATTCTATACCCAAGAGCTCCTTCACATGTCTTCATCCCTGAACCATCAATTGAAGTCAGTTTAGATTGAAGATGTCCCTTTCATTTGGGCACCCCTGGAAAGACAGGAATCACCTGGGAAAAAAGAAAACAATCTCCACATATTTCCATCTACTGAAATAAGACTCCAGCATCATGTTTCTATAGCACCTGAAAGAGCAGGAGGCAGCGTTGCCTTCAGAGATGTAAAGCATCAGAGCAACAGAAACTCAGGTTGACAATTGGCTGAGAGTTTTTCAGGATTTGGAAAAATCTCATGGAAACTAAGGAAATGTAGATCCTGGAATTGTTTGATTGTTATTTTTCCAACTAGAGCATAGGGAAAAAACAACAACACAAAAGAGAAGGATCCATTTGGAAAGAGGCAAGACTATCAGTTTTGGATGAAAATCCTAGTCTGGTTAAAACTGAATATATTATTTCAAAATCAGGGTCACAGAACCACCAAGGTTGGACAAGACCTCAAAGATCACCAAGTCCAGCCTGTCACCAAAGACCTCGTGACTAAACCATGGCACCAAGTGCCACGTCCTAACTCCACCACCTCCATGGGCAGCACATTCCAGTGAAGAACTTTCTCCTCGCCTCCAGCCTAAATTTCCCCTGGCACATCTTGAGACTGTGTCCTCTTGTTCTGGTGCTGGTTGCATGGGAGAAGAGACCAACCCCTTCCTGGCTACAACCACCCTTCAGCTAGTTGTAGACAGCAATTAGGTCTCCCCTGAGCCTCCTCTTCTCCAGGCTAAACAACCCCAGCTCCCTCAGCCTCTCCTCACAGGGCTGTGCTCAAGGCCTCTCCCCAGCCTTGTTGCCCTTCTCTGGACACATTCAAGAGTCTCAATGTCCTTCTTAAACTGAGGGGCCCAGAACTGGACACAGTACTCAAGTTGTGGTCTAACCAGGGGCACAATGACTTCCCTGCTCCTGCTGGCCACACTATTCTTGATGCAGGCCAGGACGCCTTTGGCCTTCTTGGCCACTTGGGCACACTGCTGGTTCGTGTTCAGGTGAACTCAACCACCCTTTTTATTGCAGGTGCTCTGCTCAGTTTTTCTAGTCAGTGAAACTTGACTAGTCTAGTGAGGGTCTAATAATCTTATTGATTTTTTTTTTCTCAAAAAAAGTTACATCAAAGGGGTAACCTGATATCTAAATCAAAAAGGTTTTGAAATATGGAAAAATGGAAGCTTTTTCTGCAGCTTCTGTGCACTCTGGCAAACAAACTAAGTCAAAATACCATCTAGCATTCATACCCTGCAGACTGGAGTTGAAGGCTTAAGCTTCAGCCTTCATCATGCAGTGCTCACAGCCAGGTGTGTACAAGCAGCTCCCTTTGAATTCAGCAAGGCTCAGCCCGGCACTTTGGGGTTTAGCATGTGCAAATCATGTCCTGCCTCACTCTAGAGCAGCAGACACCAGTATATCCTGGCAGTCAGAAATAGACTTTCGTAAAGTTTAGCTATCATTTTCAAAGTTTCCATTAGACATCCTGGACCAAAAACTGCTTTAATGCTACACCCACATCCCTATCCCTCCTGTCCTGCCATACACACAATCCCAGCACTCACAGTAGCTGTTGAACAGGGAAGCTCAGGTATTCATAAACCAGCACCAGAACAAGAGGACACAGTCTCAAGTTGCACCAGGGGAAGTTTAGGCTGGAGGTCAGGAGAAAGTTCTTCCCGGAGAGAGTTGTTAGCCATTGGAATGTGCTGCCCAGGGAGGTGGTGGAGTCCCCATCCCTGGAGGTGTTCAAGAGGGGATTGGATGTGGCACTTGGTGCCATGGTTTAGTCATGTGGTCTGTGGTGACAGGTTGGACTTGATGATCTTGGAGGTCTCTTCCAGCCTTGGTGATTCTGTGATTCTTTCCACCTACAAGCCCTCTTTTCTACCTTAATGCACTCTAATGCATCTAGACTGGGAGAAAAATCACTTGGAAAGCAGGAGCTCAAGAACATTGCTCACACCCTCTAAGTTTTTCAATTAGAGAGCTTGGCAGGCACCTGGAATGTAAATACCTAATCATGGAAGCCAAATAAGTTAGTCCCTGACTGTCTCAGTGAGTAGATGTGCAACGCTACAGCTGCAAGTACATAAAGGCACTTCTCATTGTCGGGCACACACTTCACTGATCTTGTTATCATAAAATGAGGCTCAGGCCTTTGAATGTTACCACAAACTTCCATCACTCTAATTTTACCCAAATCTGGTGGCAAGGGACACTTCTGAGCTGGAGGATCTAGAATTGCCAAAATCCTTTTTGCCCCAACTTGCCGCCACAGAATCCGCAGTGCCACATGAAGAAGTTAACCCAAATCAATAAGAGGCACATACTCCCAGAGAACAGAGAACAGAGATTTAACACATCCAAGTGCCGGATTCTGCACATTGGCCACAACAACCCCAGGCAGTGCTACAGGCTGGGGTCAGAGTGGCTGGAGAGTGGCCAGGCAGAGAGGGACCTGGGGGTACTGGTTGATTGTAGGCTGAACATGAGCCTGCAGTGTGCCCAGGCAGCCAAGAAGGCCAATGGCATCCTGGCTTGCATCAGGAACAGTGTGGCCAGCAGGAGCAGGGAGGTCATTCTCCCCCTGTACACTGCACTGGTTAGGCCGCACCTTGAGTACTGTGTCCAGTTCTGGGCCCCTCAGTTTAGGAAGGATGTTGACTTGCTGGAACGTGTCCAGAGAAGGGCAACAAAGCTGGTGAGGGGTTTGGAACACAAGCCCTATGAGGAAAGGCTGAGGGAGCTGGGGTTGCTTAGCCTGGAGAAGAGGAGACTGAGAGGTGACCTTATAGCTCTCTACAACTACCTGAAGGGAGGTTGTAGCCAGGCAGAGGTTGGCCTCTTCTCCCAGGCAGCCAGCACCAGAACAAGAGGACACAGTCTCAGGCTGCGCCAGGGCAGGTTTAGGCTGGATGTTAGGAAGAAGTTCTACACGGAGAGAGTGATTGGCCATTGGAATCGGCTGCCCATGGAGGTGGTGGAGTCACCTTCACTGGAGGTGTTCAGGAGAAGACTTGATGGGGTGCTTGGCTGTATGGTCTAGTTGTTGGGTGGGTTGGATTGTTTGATGGGTTGGACGCGATGATCTTGAAGGTCTCTTCCAACCTGGTGTATTGTATTATTATTGTATTATTGTTTAGATGGCCTATTTATGGAAGTTGAGTATTAAAGGACATTTTCACCCTTATGATGTTCCCACTAATGGGTAAAATGAACCACTTCTACTATCTTAGAGAGCTGTCATCTGCATTAGATACTAGGCATGCTTGATTAACTCTCACAATAACACAACTGAAGACTATGACAACTGCTGACTCAAAACCAGTGCCCAACTTCTGTAGGAATGTTCAGCTTGTCCCTTCAGCCTACTGCATGATTGTCCCAAAGTCTCTATAGCAGTAATGGTTCAGAGGGGAAAGCAGTATTGCTCTGCCAGTACTCCTCAAGACAAGTTAAAAACAAGCCTGCTCTCTCTCACACAAGCACAAAAAAAACCCCACCCCAAACCAACCAGCCAAAAAATCAACCCCAAACAAACAGAAGAGGAAAAGGGAAAAAAGGGGGAAAAAGAAGGAAAAAAAGTATTAAGCAAACTGAGTCTTTCATTGCAACACTGAAGATAAGCTTCTGGTTACAGCTTGGGTCAGCAAAGAGAAACCACAGTGCTAGATCAGAATGAAGAGACGAACATGAGAGTTATTATCTCAACTACACAAGGTCATAAAAGCCAGCTGGCCTTTCCATCCCTTCATAAATAAAACCAACAAATATTTCATCTTTTTTAAAAAATTAGGAAGTGCCTAGCAGGAAAACAAAAAGCAGTATCACAGAGGTCAGTGTGATGATTCAGAGATGATACAGCTGCACCACTTCATTATCAGTTGCTTTCTCGTTCGTGCAAAGTTCTCAGGTCACACTGGTCATCACACATGGATGGGGCGGGAGATAAAGCTCTTTGCTGCACTTAGCTAACTTAGATTTCAGATGCCAATATTCAAGGCAGAGAAAGCATTTCCAAAGAAGAGGAAGACATCAAATACTTGAACTTTCAGTTCTCAGAATCACAGAATTATTGAGGCTGGAAAAACCCTCTGAGATCATCAAGTCCGGCCTATGACCTAACACCAGGACATCAGCTAAACCATGCCACCAAGTGCCCACATCTAATCTTAAAGACCTCCAGTGATGGCAACTCCACCACCTCCCTGGACAGTCCATTCCAGTGCCTAATCAGCCTTTCTGTGAGGGCTTCCTAATCATACAATCAACAAGGTTGGAAAAGACCTCAAAGATCATCAAGTCCAACCTGTCACCCAAGACCTCATGCCTACTAGACCATGGTGCCAAGTGCCACGTCCAATCCCCTCTTGAACACCTCCAGGGATGGCTACTCCACCACCGCCCTGGGCAGCACATTCCAATGGCTAATAACTCTCTCAGTGAAAAATTTTCTCCTGACCTCCAGCCTAAACTTCCCCTGGCACAGCTTGAGATAATATCTAACCTAACCCCCCCCTCCCGGCACAGCTTCACACCCTGCCCTCTTGTCCTCCTTCCTCGTGCCATCGAGGAAGCTTAGAAGTGATAAAACTCCACGGCAACAGCACAGCTGATCACATTCTTTATAGCTACCCACTTATGAATCTGCAAACTGCACTATATTCTGACATTCTTTACCAAAGACAACATGGAGCTGCCAAATTCTCCTAATGCAGTGTGGTTTCGAGGTGCAGCCACGTTTGCACCACGTGTAGGTTTCTCAAATAGAATCCGATGTTTGCTAATATGGTGCCATCTGAGTTAATAAGATCAAATTATGTCTGATCATACTACATTAGTAAATGTCACATCAAATTAGTCATTTTCAGAATTATAATGAAGCACAGAAAGCAACCAAAAATAACTTTTCCAACACAAGTAAGCAGCGCTGAATCTGAAAAGTGAGCTAAATACCAAGCCACTAGAGAATGCTTTTGAAAATCAAGGTTAGCTCAATTTTCTTCTCAGCTTCATTTCAAAGAGCTCTCATATATGATTTAAACCATGGGCTTCAGTCACAGTAGAGTGTTGTCCAAAGGCCACTAACACCTTGTGTGGCCAGCAGGAGCAGGGAGGTCATTCTGCCCCTGTACACTGTACTGCTTAGGCCACACCTTGAGCACTGTGCCCAGTTCTGGGCCCCTCAGTTTAGGAAAGATGTTGACTTGCTGCAACGTGTCCAGAGAAGGGCAACAAAGTTGGCTAGGGGTTTGGAACACAAGCCCTATGAGGAGAGGCTGAGGGAGCTGGGGTTGCTTAGCCTGGAGAAGAGGAGGCTCAGGGGAGACCTTATTGCTGGCTACAACTCCCTGAAGGGAGGCTGTAGCCAGGTGGGGCCTGGTCTTTTCTCCCAGGCAGCCATCACCAGAACAAGAGGACACAGTCTCAAGCTGCACCAGGGAAGGTTTAGGCTGGATGTCAGGAAGAAATTCTGCACAGAGAGAGTGATTGCCCGTTAGAATGGGCTGCCCAGGGAGGTGGTGGAGTCACCATCACTGGAGGTGTTTAGGAGGAGACTTGATAGGGTGCTTGGTTGCATGGTTTAGTTGATTAGGTGGTGTTGGATGATGGGTTGGACGCGATGACCTTGAAGGTCTCTTCCAACCTGGTTTATTCTATTCTAACAGGGGTTGGAGAAAAAGTCAAACTAGAGGATTTCCAAGCCTCCACTGAAAGGTTTTTAGTTCAAGCCATCTTCCAGCAAGATTTTGCTCACTGCAGTAGCTCCAAGTAGGAAAATTCATTAAAATCCACTCCAATAGAAATTTTGAGAGAGAAAGCACTTTAAGTAGGAAGTTATAAGGTCTGTGGTGACAGGTTGGACTTGATGATCTTGGAGGTCTCTTCCAACCTTGGTGATTCTGTGTTATTTAAATAGTCATTAAACTCTCTCTTTCCAGGGTATTATCTGAACTGTTGTAATTAGTCAGGCCTTGTAAGATTTTATTTTCCTTTTCTGTTACTGACACCAAGTACCTGTCAGGTGTACATTTGGTGTGACCTCATTTATTTACAGAGTTTGGTTTCTTTGAACACAGCAGAAAAATAGAACCCAAACAGCTTCTTGGCTCAGAAAGCCCAAAATCTGCCCTTAGCAAGTTCCTTAGCCTGACGTCCCTGACCACATGCTGGATTTCAGGGGCACAATTATCTTTTTCCATGTACTTCTGCCAACTTGTAAAGCTTCCTACAGGTTTCCTCTCTCTCCCTACATCTAAAGGTAGGGAATATCTTTTTAAATGCCCACATTAAAGCTGACCTGTGAAAGAGCAGAGGCTATCAAAGTACGGTGCCCGTGATCTCAAAGCCTATCCTAAAATTAGAAGGCTGATGTCAGTCCTGTCAAGCCTCAGAGATGTCTCATCACACGCAACCTTTCCCAGAACAGTTAAAGAAAAAAATCCTGGCATGTGGAAGAAACAGCAGGAATTTGAAGGAATTCTCAGTGGTCCCCACACAGAGTGGGAGCACAGGGAGTGTCAGCCTCTCCAAACCTCCCCATCATCTACACTATTTTATCAGGAACAGTGTGGCCAGCAGAAGCAGGGAGGTCATTCTCCCCCTGTACTCAGCACAGGTTAGGCCACACCTGGAGTACTGTGTCCAGTTCTGGGCCCCTCCGTTTAAGAAAGATGTTGACTTGCTGGAATGTGTCCAAAGAGAAGGGCAATAAAGCTGGGGAGGGGTTTGGAACACAAGCCCTATGAGGAGAGGCTGAGGGAGCTGGGGTTGCTTAGCCTGGAGAAGAGGAGGCAAATGGGAGACCTCATTGCTCTCTACAACTACCTGAAGGGAGGTTGTAGCCAGGTGGGGGTTGGTCTCTTCTCCCAGGCAACCAGCACCAGAACAAGAGGACACAGTCTCAAGCTGCACCAAGGGAGGTTTAGGCTGGATGTTAAGAAGAAATTCTTCATAGAGAGAGTGATTGGCCACTGGAATGTGCTGCTCAGGGAGGTGGTGGAGGTGCCATCACTGGAGGTGTTTAGGAAGAGACTGGATGGGGTGCTTGGTGCCATGGTTTAGTTGATTAGATGCTGTTGGTTGATAGGTTGGACACGATGATCTTGAAGGTCTCTTCCAACCTGGTTTATTTTATTCTACCTAGAGTGCAAAGAAAAGGGGGTTGCGGGGTGGGGAGGAACTCAAACAACCCAAGACAGCCTAACAAAAGCAGCAGAGGATGGAAGAGATTCCTTCCACAAGGATGAACACATTCTCCCCAATGGGGAAGGAATTCTATCGCTGTGCCACCAGGTAGAGTCTAGGCATTTCCCAAGCCATTTCTTCCACTCCAAGAGACAAGGCTTATGTCTCTTTTGTTAAACTAAGATATGGGAAGGGAACAAATACTTGAATGATTGCAGTTCTATCTTTACCAAGTTAAGACATACCCACGTATCTGCAGCTATCTAAGGCTTCTGGATAAATCACCTTTATTCTCAGCTGAATAAATTAGTGCCAGCTGAAAGTATTGCAAGATTCCAGCAAGAAGCATTCTCCTCTGCTCAGTGTTCAGGCAAGTGAATGCCAAAGTGGTGGCAAATACATAAGTTAACAGTTCAGGCCTGCTTTGGGTTTCTTTAAAGGTGAAAAACCACACTAAAGATGATGTCCACCACTGAAAGGAGAAATCCTTGCTGCTTTGCCAGAAAGTGGAACATATGCTCATTGTTGTGACCTGTAGTGTTTAATATTAGTTTTCTTGATTTAGTATACACTGGCATATGCTTCAAAGAGTATTTTTTTCCCATGATGGCTTCACCAGCCCCTGTTGCTCATGACTTTTTGTTTGTTTGCTTGATATTTGTTTCTTTTTAATCCAAGCTGTCTGCATGAATTTTAACTCAATTATGGGTGTTTATATAAGGCAGTCTGTTCGGGGACAAAGTTGCTGCTCCCTAGAGAAAGCATTGTTCCTATCCTGTCTGTATTTCAGCAGATTAGGTTTAAACCAGACCTGTCAAAACACACAAGCTTTACATGTGTTTTGGTTTGAACAGAGCTGTTACAATAGACCAGCTTTTTGTGATTAGTAATTATGAATACTTCAGTTGGATTGTGACATGTCAATGGACTAGGAACCCTTTGTTGTCTTGAATATAATGGCTACATTATTTTGCATTTTCTTCTTCTAATCCTTCCTCTATCCTGGAAGATTTCAGTAACATTTAGCTGCCATTCTGTTATGAAACTCATTTTCCCTTGAGCACGTGGCAATTTCATTAGGCACCTGAGGATCGTATGAAAATCAAATAACAACATAAGCTCAGCCAAAGAGGGGGGAAACCAAACCCAAAACATCTCTAACTTAGCTCAGGACAAAAATAAAAGCACATGGGAGGAGGAAAGAGAGAAGGAGGAGGGGAGGTGGGGGAAAGGAAGGAATATCTGCTGCTTTTTAACTCCTTTCTGACTATATTTTGTGGTGCATCTCAGATGGCGGCTCTGGAGAAGAAGCAGCCAGGCAGCTCACTGTAAGGGAGGTGGTCTGCAAGCCCTTCTCCAGTTTGCAGCCTGGGACAGGACACTCTCAGGCCAGGAGCATCCACTGGCTCTGCTATAGTGCTGAGAACTGGAAGCACAACTTGAAGGGGACTGCCATTTGTTATTTTTGTATGACAGTCTTCACCTCTTTCACACAAACACTATCCTATAGTGATGCTGTTCCTCCACTCTGCTCTTCTCCCTCCCCTCAACAAGAAAATAAAAATTAATCTCCTTCTGACTGAACACAGCTTGAAAGAAAAGTGCTGGAGAAAGTTAAGTGAAACTACTGACAATCCAGAAGACCTTTCTAATCTTTTCCAGGGAAATCACCTTAGCTTACCCCAGAAAAATACATTAGTCACATGTCACAGACTGTCCCATGAACTCTTATCTCTGACCAAATCAGACCACCTGGGACAGCCAGCTGGATGGGACAGGGAGAATTTCCAGCACTTTAGCAGGATAAAAAACAACAATAAACTATCCTTGTCATTAAGTCAAATAAGAGGCCACTTCTGCTCAGGACCTGTTAATCACAGAATGTTAGGGGTTGAAGTGACCTCAAAAGATCATCCAGTCCAATGCCTCTGCCAGAGCAGGATCCTATACCCGATCAAACAGGAAAACATCCAGGCAGGTTTTGAATCTCTCCAGAGAGGGAGACCCCACAACCCCCCCATGGCAGCCTGTTCCACTGTTCTGTCACCCTCACAGTGAAAAAGTTTTTTCCTCATGTTTCCATGGAACATCCTATGCCCCAACTTCCACCCACTGCCCCTTGTTCTGTCACTGGGCATCACCAAGCAGAGCCTGACTCCATCCTCTTGGCACCCACCCTTTACATCTTTATAAACATTAATTACATGCTGGAGCATTTTCTGAAATACTATTTGGCTATCCACAGACGTGACTGATGAATATTGTCCTGTTGGTCTCTGCTTGCAGGACCCAAGATCCACTCTTATTCCCTCATCATTCACATGCATTTGAAGGAGCCATTCAGAAGCTCAAGAGCTTGGACACGCTAGTGTTTGCACTTACCAGAGAAGTGATCTGAATCTAGCCAACATCATCGAAAAGTGGGTATAAAGCAGGAGCAAATCACTGAAGCCAGCTTTCTGTGTCATGTCACCAGACAATCAGAAGTTTGACTGCATGTACAAGTTCCAGCTAATTAAGCACAGTTCAGGGACACCAATACAGAGAGCAGCACAGCAAAGCTGGCAGCAAAGAAAACCACTTGGCAGTGAAGGCAACGTGTGCTGCTAACGCAGTACAAACAGCTCTTTAATCAAAGCCAGGTTTCTACAAGTCACAAGCCTCAAGCTCTTGGCTTTGGCTTAAATCTTGGGTCACTTTTCTGTTCCACCCAAACCCATCTTTTACAATGTCAACGCTGCTATGATTTTACACACACACAACCAACAAAGTCAAAGAGCAACATCAACAAACCAAGTTTTTCCCTGTATCGATTTATGGCCACGAAGGACAGTACCACACAGGCCTGTGCCAGGCACAGAAAGATGGCACACAACTTGGTTTTGGATTGTGTCAGTACCACAGCTGTGATAAATCACTTCCCACCCACCCCATCCCCCCCAAGAAAAGGAAGATTTTAAAGTTGAAAAGAGCTTACATGAAATTGGCTTGGAATTAGTGTCAAATTAAACTGGATGCTTTCTAAATGTTCTTAAACAGGGTTAAAAGACAGCAGAAAGAGTTTTCCCTTTAAGGATCTTGTCTGGAATTTTCAAAGCAAAAGGGATTTAATTGGCCTCTGCTCATTAGCCCTAAGTGAGAACTGAGCAAACTTGAATGTGCTTTGATAATTGCGGTTCAAGATTTAGGAGTAGAAAGCAGATTTCTCCTTTTGTTTTAAATTGTGACTCATGTTTATGGGCAGGGAAATTAAAACAAGCCTTTGTTCCTCGCAAGGGAGTTAAGATGCATTTGAAAGGAGAAACATGCAAACCCTTTGCTTTTAATGCCTCCAGGGGTCCCCACCCTGAGAGCTTGCTCTGCCCGACCTTTTTGAAAGGTAGTCCTCCCCTCTAGAATTATTCATACCCCTTGGACAGGAGATGTGCCTGCATCAAGATAGACATCTAGGAATAGACCAGCACCTAGGAAACAGCAGGACTTCCTGAAGAAAGCTTTCAGTAAAAGGGAAGAGTTCTCTTCACGTGCAAGCACAGCCAAAGCTCTGCTAAGGCTGGTTTGTGTGTCCTGGCTAGCCCAAGCAGACATTATGAGCTCACAATTTTATTACCTTCAGCATTATTGAACAATCGATTCCAGCCTCATCTAGTGCCCTTGAATTAAGGGACATAACAGCATTTTTATCTTTGCTTCTTAATGAGCAGTCCTCGGTGACCTTCATGAACCGAGGCTGGCGGAGTGTGCTATTCTTTGTCCAAGCACACTACACAACCCAACAAGACAGAAGCCTGGTTCTGCTGCTCCACTTCCACTGCAGAATCCCAGGCAGCACCCCAGGCTGTTCATTTAAAAACTCTCCAGCCCCTACAGCATCTTTCCATTTTAGCAGTCAACGAAATGAAGACCTATGATTAAGGCAGTGGCAGGCAGTGGTGGTCTAGGATTTAAAAGGCCATCTAAAGCCTCATTATTCTTTTATTTCATTGCCAAGACTAATCTGCAGCTGGCCTGTGCCTACAGCACATCAGACAGACAGACACAAGGTTCAGCCCAGCCCCTGGGCATCCACCCCAGGGTGGGATTAAACAAATACACACAGCATATGTTTCCTTCTGTAGCCTGGTCTGCACAGAGACAATTCTCCCTATTTTCCTCTTACATGTGTGCATTAATAATTAATGAGCCTTACACAGTTAACTGCTCCTTCCAAGAGGCAAAACTCCCAAGATTACTCACCCTTCATTCATACTGTTCAGGGTGTTTTTGAGGCAGAGACAGCACCTGGCCAGAAGAGTTAAAAAAACAGCCCTTCTCCAAGCCTCATTTTATGTGTAAGGGAATCCCTTAATTCAGGGCAGCTGGCCCTGCTTTGACACCTCAAGTACTTAAGGTATGCAGCTGTGGTCTCCCTTCTAAAGATAAGCACTTAACCCCTTCCTCGCTAATCCCAAATGAAGGCTGCAGACAGCAGAGCAAACAGAAAGTGAATGAGACCCATGACTCTTTTTTATGACATGCTGTGCATGTGATTCCTATCAACTTCACAGCTGAAACAGATGCAACTCCCAATCTGAAACAACTGTCAGACCTTTGCTCTTCCTCTGCAGAGCGACCGGGCCACATGCCATTCTGCTTTCCCCTTTTCAGGCCAAATTTCTTCTTTTCTGGGATTTCATCACCTGTAATGAAACAGGGCCTCTAGAGGTGCCTGAGTGAGGCTGAGTTCAGTAGATCTGCAGCATGCAGAAGGGAGGGAACAGATGGTGCCTTTGCATGTGTGTGATAGTTCAAATCAGAGTGACGCTTTAAAGACGACGTCCCAGAGGGCCCCAGATTTGGTTCACCATATAGTGAGGTGCAGGGGCATGTGAATTGGGCTGCTTGGGTAAATTCAGAAGCATTACTCCACATGCCAGTGGGAAATAGCTCCTTAACTGCAAGGGTATTGCCAGTAATTGCAAAAGCCAGGTGGCAGAGGAAAAGGGGGTAGGTATTGATATGGAATGAGTCATGCTCTTCCTTCAGGCTAATGTGTGAGATCATAGGTCCAGGCTGGAAGGGACCTCAAACGGTCCCTCCCCCTCCGACGGTCCCTCTAACACCCCCATCCCCCTTATCTACATCCTTAACTAGACCAGGTTGCCCAGAGCAAGATGAAGATGAGATTTGTCCATGAGTGTGCATTACCCATCTTCTCTGGAGGCATTTTCCTCCCTCAGCCTCAATGTTTCCCACACGTAAGATCGCTTTTAAGCCTCCAGACCTGATTGCTCTTTAAGGATTGTACCTCATTCTCCACCACTCCACTGTACATGGGGGGAAATTTATTGTTTAACAGTGATTTTACTGGGAGGACAGAAAGCCCCATGCTGAATTACAGGAAAAGAATTCTGTTTCTAAAAAAAGTTCTTACAAAACCATGGAGCCCATCCTGAAGCTTACTGTAGCCCGTGGGAATCAGGAGTAACTTGGACAGCTTGTGAACTTACACTGACAGAAGTCAGAGCACAGAAGAAAACAGACCTTTCACCCTTGTGAAAAACACTGTGTATGTGGATTTATCCAAAAGCATGAAGGAGGAGGTCTAGTCCCCCATGAATGCCACCAGCTGCCACACACACTCTCACTTCGCATGGTACTGTCACATGGCCTCGAGACACCTTCAGTCTCCCCTTAAGACAGAGCTGCATCTGCCATTAGTACTTTTCAGGTCTGATTTTGGACTCTGGTTTGCCCTGCAAGCTCCTGCATGTCATTTGGCAAGGGCTTACATCATTATAGGCAATTCATCTGTAGCCTTCTCTCTTTGAATTGGGAAGAACAAGCTACAACCGTACTCAGCACACACCCTCATGGGCTGCAGCTTTTATCCTACATCTGGATCTGCTCATGAAGGAAGTCAAGCACTGTAAAGATTATTTAAAAAACACAGAGACCTGTAAACACTGCAAGAAATGATTACTGTCTCTGAGTGATCAAGAAGGAATATGGACATTCAGAAATGTGAACCATCTGACCCTAAAAAAAACAGAGACAGCTGAAGGCAAAAATTTGGTATTGCTTACAGTTGGCTTAATCCAAACTGCACTGCACAGAGACCTGAAGCCATTAGGGTTACATCAAGTGTCACTGAATGTTGACTCTACTTACAGGTATAAGAGGTAGATGAACAGCTGGAATTTATAGAATCATAGAATTGTTAGGGTTGGAAGGGACCTCAAGGATCATCTAGTTCCAACCACACTGCCATGGGCAGGGACACCTCACACTAGATGAGGTTGCTCACAGCCACGTGCAGCCTGGCCTTAAAAACCTCCAGGCTTCCACCATCTTCTTGGGCAACCCGTTCCAGTGTCTCACCACCCTGATGGGGAAGAACTTCTTCCTAACATCCAATCTGAATCTCCCCATTTCTAGTTTTGTTCTGTTCCCCCTAGTCCTATCACTACCTGACACCCTAAAGAGTCCCTCCCCAGCCTTCTTGTAGGCCCCCTTCAGATACTGGAAGGCCACAATTTGTGGGTTTAAATACTGTAACCAAATAAGTCACAATACTAGAGGCTTCCTGGTACATGGTTACATAGGAATGATTAGTTTAATTAATTTCTGAGTCATTATAGAGATCAATTCTGGTTTTGTGGCCTGTTAAGCCACTTTGGCTTGTCCCAGAGCACTCGGTCATTATTAGTTCAGAATCAATAGGCCACATCACACAACTGTAATCAACAGATGAAAAAGAATTTTGAAGGAAAAGAAAGAAAAGGAGGGATTTTGATCTCACTTAGGTCAATAATTTCCCAGAAATTGGTGGAATTCCCTGATGTAAAATCAATGTGAGCAAGCTCAAAATTGAGTTGTATTGCTTTGTCAAGGAGAAAAAAATGAGAGCTTGGGCTGTGTCTTTAAAGAGAGACATCTATGGATTACATTTTCTTTCTTGCTTTCCAGAAATTTTCTCCTCATTTATAACCTTGAAATATCATTGTTCAAAGGGTGACTAGGAAAATTTTTCCACATCTGCCTTTGATAGTACTTCAGGTTAACCATCGTGCACAAAAACATTTACCCTTTATCTTCACCTACACCAGAATAACTGATGCTCCTTTTAAACCAGTATTTTCATTTAGGACACACCACTGGAGATGCCTGACATTTGCTCCTCATGGTTTTTGCATTAACCTAATGTTAATGTGTAGCCTGGCCCAAATGCCACCCAGGAGATCTGGGTATCTTCAAGTGAACAGCCCCATTGCCCCATGTAAGATGGTGTTGGGTTGACAGTTGGACTTGATGATCCTAGAAGTCTTTTCCAACCTTAATTATTCCATGACTCTATGATTTTATGCATTTTCTTAACGAGTTATCACTGTAGGTGTGCTTTTGAGTGCTGTTAGTACCAAACTATCCCAGCCTGGGCTACAGCATTCCATTGTGAGCGTGGCAAAGCTAGTAGCAGCCTTCAAGGACACCTTAGAGAATAGATAGGCCAAGTCCATACAGTAGATGTTTCCAAACCATAAACCAAACTATGTACATAGCTAAACCTAGATGGTTTGGCTTTTTGGCTGGTGATCCTTTAGAAATATTCCAAGGTGGGTTTAGATTGATAATTGGCAACTACTGAAGTCCATTTTACATGGGAGTCCAAAATGTGTGTGAAAGCACACATAGCAGGGGAACTCATGCTCTGCTGAGTTCAGCTACAATTAGTTTGTGTGGAACCATTCAAAAAAGCCAGCAGCAGGTTGCAAAATCCTGTTTACATGCATTAACTCTCAGGCTATGCACAAGCAAAAGAGGATCCCCTTATGCCTGAATGTTAATGAGTTATAGAAATCTCTTCTCTCAAGCCCAAGCAGGACAGGGGATTAGTGAAACTGGTTTCACTGCTAGAGTTTGAACTTGTGTTTGACCACTCATTCAAGGAAGGTGTGAGTGACTCACATGGTCTCAGCTTTGTGAATGTAATAAACCCCATGAGTGCTACAAAGCAGTGAAGCACAGCTTGATGTAACTAATGATCTGCCTCCACTTCAAACTTCAAAAGAAGCTTTTGGTGAAAGAGTGAGAGGGTGTGCTAACTGCAGCCTCTGAGAGCTCAGTGGATCTCTGAGTCCATGGCATCTGCACAGCAAGTCACAGGCTACCATCTTCAAAGGGTATGAGCAGAGGTATGAGCAGGGTTACCCTCAGCATGGACCTGTGGGTACTCAATTATTTCACAGTAATTGCCTGTTTCTAGCTGCTACAGCATTTTCTGCATCTAACAAAGGTCACATCTTAGCTGAGGTATTGTTGTTTACTGTTAAGGAGCAGCTCTTAGGGATAGTCAAAGATCTGCCACTCCAACACCTCATTTTCACTGCAGTGTTCAGCTCCTGGTTCCCTAAGACTGCTACAGTTCCAACAATTTGTCATGACTGGTAGCTGGTAATGGTGCTCCCCGAGCCTCTCTGAAAATCCCCTCCACAGTGGTCATCTCCTTTGGCTATCCACTATCCCCTTTCCTTGCAATATAAGCCCAGAAGTCGAACCCACTAAGAAGAGTTGTTCCAAACATGCAGAGGATTTGTTCTGTAAAATATTACATCTGTGCCTGTAGCAGTAGAGTTCACAGAATCACCCAGGTTGGAAGAGACCTCAAAGATCATCAAGTCCAACCTGTCACCACCTCATGACCTCACCAAGTGCCACGTCCAATCCCCGCTTGAACACCTCCAAGGATGGTGACTCCACCACCTCCCTGGGCAGCACATTCCAATGGCTAACGACTCTCTAAGTAAAGAACTTTCTCCTCACCTCAAGCCTAAACTTCCCCTGGTGCAATTTGAGACTGTGTCCTCTTGTTCTGGTGCTGGTTGCATGGGAGAAGAGACCAACCCCTTCCTGGCTACAACCACCCTTCTGGTAGTTGTAGACAGCAATAAGGTCTCCCCTGAGCCTCCTCCTATCTAGGCTAAACAATCCCAGCTCCCTCAGCCTCTCCTCACAGGGCTGTGTTTGAGGCCTCTCCCCAGCCTTGTTCCACTTCTCTGGACACATTCAAGAGCCTCTATGTCCTTCTTAAATTGAGGGGCCCAGAACTGGACACAGGACTCAAGATGTGGTCTAACCAGTGTTGAGTACAGGGGCACAATGACTTCCCTGCTCCTGCTGGCCACACTATTCCTGATGCAGGCCAGGATGCCATTGGCCTTCTTGGCCACCTGGGCACACTGCTGGCTCATGTTCAGGCAGCTGTCAATCAGCACCCCCAGGTCCCTTTCTGTTTGGGAGCTCTCCAGCCACTCCGACCCCAGCCTGTAGCTCTGCATGGGGTTGTTGTGGCCAAAGTGCAGCACCCGGCACTTGGATTTGTTAAATGTCATCTTGTTGGACTCTGCCCATCTGTCCAGTCGGTTGAGGTCCCTCTGCAGAGCCTGAGAGTTGTGACATCTGGCAAGCCCCCAGAAACCCCAAGTGCTCAATAGCAGCACAAGCCACACGCTCAGCAAGGGGACCGACAGTGTGACTCTCTGAACCCACCTCTTCAGGACAAATCCTTGCAAAGAAAAGAAATAAAATAACAAGTGGTAGCTTAGAGGAGATGCAGATAGAAACTTCACACCCATTCTGCCCACCCAACTGAATATCTGCTCCTGTCCCTGTTTCACCTCTTCTCCAATTAATGGTTGCTTTTTAATGAAAGTTGACTTTCAGAATGGAGCATAGGTCATAATTAAGAGCACAGAGTTGCAGGTCATAATTAAGAGCACAGAGTTGTTTCCAAATTATCTGTTAAAAAAAAAAATACTGCTGGAGCATCATTACAAACCTCCAAGGGCTTTAGGCAATTCAATCTGCAACACCATTTATAGACTGTTTTGCTACAGCTACCCAAAGGATGACGGGGACAGCAAGATGTGATGACAAATTGTGTGCCGTGGGATTCTTCGTCCCTACCTTTCGCCACCTAAGGAAGGTGAAATTTTCACCTTCGTGAAATGTATGCAGTTGAGGCTGCAACAGGAAGGCTGAGGCTGGATGTGGCTCTGGGAAACCTGATCAAGTGGAAAGTGACCCTGTCCGTGGCAGGGGGTTGGAACTGGATGATCCTTGAGGTCCCTTCCAACCCTGACAATTCCGTGAGTGAATCCAGCTTGGAAGGTGGAGATAGAGGTTCAGGCCTGGGAACAAGAAGGACTTTTTAACAGACACTTCAGAGCAAAAATCCAGTGCATGGAAGCGCCACGAGGCAGAGCAACAGCTCTGTTGTCTTGCAGGGATGTCTGTCACTGGTGCACTGCATACCAATGCTTCCAAAAAGTCACATGCATTTGTGTTGTGTACATTTGAATGTTTTGCTTGTTTTCCTTTCCTCTAAGAGAATAATTATGGTCTTACCTCCTCTCATTCATTAAATCAAACCCTGTTCTCAGCACAATGAAGAGTATTCCCTGCTGGATACACTTGCTCTTGTGCTGAGACCTTGTCAGCTCAGTTTCAGCCTTAAGCAAAATTTTCTGGCTGGGTTTATAAACCCTTCAACAGAAAGAGATTATAATGGAAGTTGCAGTTTTGCCTCTACTCTGAGATCCTGCCTGCCCTGCAATGAGACATTCAGTACCCTACCAGACAAGCACACATGCCCTCAGGCAGTACCAAGTGCCCACTTTCCTGTGTGACAGCCAAACCTCATGACTCAATACACCTGTGGTACATTGTACCATCACTGATCTGTTTTTACAGGAGAATAATTAAATCACAGTGACTGACATTGTTTTGCTTCTCCCCCATCACTGACATCTTGTCTAAGTTGCATCATATCCCACAAACTACGTGTCTTTTTTGGCTGCTGATGCACTCTAGTCCTCCTTCTTTAGGAAGATCCTCATCATAATCTGCTGTTTTATACTGAGGCAAAGACTCCTGCTGTATTTCCAGGTAATGTATTCTTTTACTGAGTGATTCATTGGAGAGGAGAGAGAAAAGAAAGAAGGAAAAGCCTGAGAGGAAAAATGTCCAAGTTTCATGATTTTTGAGTCTCTGAAGTAGTACCAAAATTCCTTGGTGTCCTGGAGGTCTTTCCCTGCATGATGAAAGCACTGGGCTTTTGTATTGTTTGGTTTCTTTTGCAATATTTTATGATTCCCATATATTCTGAGTTGTGTTGATTCGTGACTAGTTTTTCATCATTACCCCAGGAGGACTATTTTCTGGAAACACAGGAAAGAAACAACGCCCTGAAGTGAGACGCTGCAAAGAAGCAACTGCCATCAGACAATGGAGTCTGTTATTTACCCAGCTCTTGCAGAATACTGCAGCATCTGATCACTTTCCAAAATGATAAAGTGAAAATAAAAGCATTTCCCTTCCCCTCCCTCCCCTTCCCATGTACCCCCTGCATTAGCTCTGCAGGCTGTTACATAGCGAGGCTTCCCTAGCCAGGGAGGAAGGTTCTGTGATTAAAGAGGTAACTGTGGATGCAAAGCATGTCAGCTCAATTCCATTCTCCAACACATATTTTCTGGAGCAAACTGCCTAGCACAAAGCATCTAAAGTCTTCTGATTTGTGATGAAAGCAATAGAAGTTATAGATTTAAACCTTGTTAGGAAGCAAGGCTCAAGGCCCTCTCTCTGCCTCTGAGGCGATCTGTGAAATGGGTTATTAGCATCTCCCCAGCTCACAGGCAATAATTGATCCACGTAGATGTAGAAAGCCAAGATTCTGAGGCCATGGGGGCTGTTGAAATATCTAAGAGTGATGACTCCATCTCCTTGCTCTGGGGTTATTCTTGATTTACAGAAACAGAAGTGAGACCAATTTCTCACCATTTATATATGAGAACACCTTCACAAAACCAGTTATTCATTGAGCACTAGAATCCAGGGACCTCATTTCCTATGGATTTGCATCTCTATGCTAGGAGTCCCTCTGGATCCTCTAAGAAGCACTGAATTCATGATGCAGCCATTCTTTTAACTGGGCACTAATAGGATTTCTCTTCCTTACCCAGCCATCTACATTCATGAAATGTGTTGAGCTCATTCTCCCTACCTGTCTGTCTCACTGGCCACCAAGGTTCATTTCCACTAAGAAATTGCCTTCACTAATTTAAAACATTCATATCCCCAGCTGCTGTAGCAGAAAGGGTATAAAGCCTAACACAATTATTTTCATGCCAGCTTTACTTGCATCAGAAAAAAAATTACACTTGGCTTTCAGTTTTGATCTCCCCAAAGACTTTCATCATTTCAAATTCCATTTCTATATACCTGGTACTATACTGACATCAAATCAGCATAAGTTAAGTGAGACACGGTTAATATAAACTTATTGTACATCACTTAATATGTTGGTTATCCAAACCTTGGCTTCACTATAGAGCATAAGTAGGAGGTACATCTACAGCTGGTAGAACTCCCTGTGTGTTGGTTTAACTAAAAGCAAGCCTGCAAATATATCCACATCAGGAACAGTGTGGCCAGCAGGAGCAGGGAGGTCATTCTGCCCCTGTACACTGCACTGGTTAGGCCACACCTCGAGTCCTGTGTCCAGGTCTGGGCCCCTCAGTTTAGGAAGGATGTTGACTTGCTGGAGCATGTCCAGAGAAGGGCAATGAAGTTGGTGAGGGGTTTGGAACACAAGCCCTATGAGGAGAGGCTGAGGGAGCTGGGGTTGCTTAGCCTGGAGAAGAGGAGACTGAGGGGTGACCTGATTGCTCTCCACAACTACCTGAAGGGAGGTTGTAGACAGGCAGAAGTTGGTCTCTTCTCCCAGGCAACCAGCACCAGAACAAGAGGACACAGTCTCAAGCTGCACCAGGGGAGGTTTAGGCTGGAGGTTAGGAAGGAATTCTACACAGAGAGAATGATTGCCCATTGGAACGAGCTGCCCAGGCAGGTGGTGGAGTCACCATCATTGGAGGTGTTTAGGAGGAGACTTGATAGGGTGCTTGGTTGCATGGTTTAGTCGATTAAGTGGTGTTGGATGATGCGTTGGACGCGATGATCTTGAAGGTCTCTTCCAGCCTGGTCTGGTCTGGTCTCATCTATTCCATTCCATTCCATTCCATTCCATTCCATTCCATTCCATTCCATTCCATTCCATTCCATTCCATTCCATTCCATTCCATTCCATTCCATTCCATTCCAGGGGGTTGGAACTAGATGATCCTTGTGGTCCCTTCCAACCCTGACTGATTCTATGATTCTATGATTCCATTCCATTCTATCTAGGAAAAGTGGTTCAAACCCTGGTTTCAACCTTGTTGTTGAATGTATATGGCAATCATTTAATAATTACTTTTCTCTGGAGCAAGGAAGAATGATCCCAGCAGCTTAAAAGGGTGTTTTCATGTCTCATATTAATCCATCCAAGCAAAGAAAAGTAGCAGAAGGCAGTTTCATTGGATTTGGCTTGACTGGGTTTACAAAGGCTTGTAATAAGGAAGCACCAACTTTGAAACATATATAACAAGCCCAGTACTGAAAAAAAAATTCCAAGATTCTGGTTCAGTCTGCATTTTTTACCACTTCTTTGGCTTCAAAGGCAAATGGGCTTTAATTATTTTTTTTTGGAGCATATACAGAACAATGCCTTTTGGACAGCTTTCCCATTAGGTGTCATTTTATGAAGCCGAGTTTCTTATTCTTGGCAACTGACATTAAAGCTGCAGTTCTTGGGAGCGTATTTTAATGCAGCAATTTATATTCAGAACAAAGAACCCAGGGTTATCCCATCATCAGAAATCCTTATGAGCTTGATTTTTTTTTTCTTTTTACTGTTTCCATTATGTAGGATTATGGTTTCTATAGGAAAAATAAACCAAGATATATTTTTTCCCCACCCCCCATCCCCCTTTTATTTTCTTTCTTTATTTGTTCTTTTGTTCCCTCCCGCAGTGTATGTTTGGAATAACAAATACTCGTGTTTGGGTGCTTTTGAAAAGCCAGCAGGCATTTGTTGTGTATTATAAATTGAAATGGAATGTGTCTTCTCCCACAAATGCATTAACCTGCTAGCCAGATGTGTAGTTTGGCACGCTGGCTGAATGCTGGTTCTCTCATGTGAAGACCCGCAAGAGAGTTTGGGTGCGATCTGTGTTACCAAGCAGAGCAAAACTCATGTAGTATGAGCGAGTACCAGATAAGAGTTCATTACTACCAAGCTGTTTTTTTTCCAAAGCATTGAGGAAACCCTATAAGCTCTAAAGAATTTATGTGAAAGTATTCATAGAATCAACAAGGTTGGAAAAGACCTAGAGATCCTTAAGTCCAACATATTACTTAATACCTAACACCTCATGACTATACCATGGCTTCAACTGCCACATCATAGTACCATCATAGTATCAGTCAGGGTTGGAAGGGACCACAAGGATCATCTAGTTCCAAGCCCCCTGCCATGGGCAGGGACACCCCACACTAGATCAAGCCAGCCAGAGCCTCATCCAGCCTGGTCTCAACCACCTCCCTGGACAACCCATTCCAGGGCTTCACCACTCTCACGGTGAAGAACTTCCTTCTCATGTCCAGCCTGAATCTCCCCACCTCCAGCTTCATTCCATTCCCCCTATTTCTATCACTACCTGATAGCCTAAGAAGTCCCTCCTCAGCCTTCTTGTAGGCCCAGGGACAGGGACTCCATCACCTCCCTGGGCAGCACATTCCAATGGCCAATTACTCTTTCTGGGAAGAACTTTCTCCCAACCTCGAGCCTAAACTTCCCCGGATGCAGCTTGAGACTGTCCTCTTGTTCTGCCACTGGCTGCCTGGGGGAAGAGACCAACCCCCACCTGTCTACAACCTATTGAAATGCCTATTAAAGATGCTTAAGTAGGAACATTTTCACTAGCATGAAGTAGCCAAAAAGGAATCATCTGTTTCTTCTCAATGATGCTCAGAGATCTGCTAATTCTTCACAAGACAATGAGATGACAAGTCAGCATGGAGCCATTTGCCAGAACGTGTGTGTGTGTTTTATCAAGGCAGCATGTGTCTATAACACAGGGTGGTGTGGTTTGTTCCAATGAGAAACTGCAAAATGGCATCGATTCCTCCACCTCACACTGGATCAGGTTGCTCACAGCCACATCCAGCTTGGCCTTAAAAACCTCCAGGGATGAGGCTTCCACCACCTCCCTGGGCAACCTGTGCCAGTGTCTCACCACCCTGATGGGGAAGAACTTCTTCCTAACATCCCATCTGAATCTACCCATTTCTATTTTTTTTTCCCCATCCCCCCTAGTCCTATAATTCCCTGACACCCTAAAAAGTCCCTCCCCAGCTTTCTTGTAGGCCCCCTTAAGATGCAAGCCCTGGATTTAGCTCTGTTTTCATTATTAACCTACTGAGGAATTACTGGAAGGCTCTGGTGCGTTATGTATCACATAAACCTCCTCAAAGCTGCTATGGCAAAAGGCTGGACACCAGCATTCATTTGTTAATGCTCTGGGAATAGGCTGATACTTCAGTGAAACTAAAGTTGTGCCAAGCTAAGTTACTTAGAGCACAGAATAATTAAATTTCCCCCTGCAGAGGTGATAACAGGAGACTAAAGCATATTTTGGGCTTCACATTCAGTAACAGCCACTTTCCTGCAAAAACCAAAGCCAGCTTCATTGTTTATCCTCATTTAGGATTATAAGAGATGTTTAGGTTCCTATGCAGGATGATTAATGTCTTCAGCTGCCGGGGAGGCGAACGGGAGTTGAAGAAGCTCAGGTTCTCACTTTAGTCAAAAGGATTTCTGCCTGGACACAGCCACTGGCCTGCAATGCCCACTCCTGTTGGAGTGCCAAGGGTGCTCTGCAATTAAAGGGAAGCTCCAGTAAACAGCCAAGCTGCAGCAGCACAACTTAGCAGGGGTACCCTTTTGACAGAAGTGCTCATCAGAAGATGCTCAGAAGAGGCTAATAATGAGGATCCTTATAGACCCACCGTTCCCCGTGTCATGGATTGGGTTGAATCTGCAGCTGTTATTCATACCATGCTGGGGCTTGAAGTTCAGATTGCCTTCCTGTTCCAGTTGCTGCTTCCATGTTCCAGATTCTTGGGTGGTGGTTTTATTTTCCTCTGCAGACATGGTACTGGAATGTGTGGAAGTCAGATAGCTGCTGGTTATGGTTTTCTGTTTTATGCTGGTTTGGGCTTTTCCCCCTGTATTTCACTGTGCTGCTTCTGCAAATAGGCTAAACTAAAGTAATCATGCATTGTACTATTAGATTAATTAGATTATTAGCTAAGGTCATTATTTATTATGATATCTTATATTACATTAAAATCTTATCTCCTTCTCCCAACCCTGAGTTTTGTGTGTTACTCTTCCCCTCACTTTTGTGTTGGGGGAGCAGGCAGGTTAGCCCTTGCACCAAACCTTTACATTCAGATACAGACTCCCAGCTGCCATACACAGCTTTGTTTCTGCTTTGGGAAGGTGATGCTGTGATCTCCAATTTCCTGTCTGTCCCATGTTCTTGAGACATCTTCCTGCAGAATAAAAAGGGCAATGCTCTCCATTTTTAGAGGACACAGTCTCAAGCTGCGCCAGGGGAGGTTTAGACTGGATGTTAGGAAGAAATTCTTCACAGAGAGAGTGATTGCCCATTGGAGTGGGCTGCCTGGGGAGGTGGTGGGTTTGCCATCATTGGAGGTGTTTAGGAGGAGACTTAACGGGGTGCTTGGTTGCATGGTTTAGTTGACTAGGTGGTGTTGGATGCAATGACCTTGAAGGTCTCTTCCAACCTGGTCTGGTCTGGTCTAGTCTAATCTAGTCTGGTCTAGTCTGGTCTAATTTGTCCCCCTAACCTGCACTGCACAGTTGAATCTTGCCCCATGCACTCAAAAAGCAGCAGAGATAAATAGTATTTCCATACTTCCAAGAGGAGAAAGGAAATGCAGGACAAAATTGTCCTTTCATTTGTCTTTTGCCAGGACGGCTTTTGCTGCAGATTTATTAATGTCTGGACAAAATCATTAGCATTCTTTAAAAAGTCAAAGTCTCCAGCCAAAACTAAAACTAATTTGATAGATTCCCCTTGACTCTCAGTTATTAGGTGAGTGCAGACAATGTCCATAAACATGAAGGACCTTGATACTGTAATCTAAAAATTGCCCTCATAATAAATCAAAGATTTATTTTTTGGGGGTAACAATATGATTCCTCATTGCATGTTTTGTCCTGCTCCTTCTTCCAAAGAAGGATTTTGCATAAGCTCCCTCACTTTCTCACAGCTGCAAGAACTGTTCTGTGACTGAGCTGTGTGTTTTGAAATGTTATCTTTGCCAAGCAGTTCTTAGAGCAAACATGAAATAAAAATCTGAGCAGCACTGCTCAGCATCATTTCAAGACTTCATGGCATGCTGCAGTGTGGCCAGCAGGAGCAGGGAGGTCATTCTGCCCCTGTACACTGCACTGGTAAGGCCATACCTTGCGTCCTGTGTCCAGTTCTGGGCCACTCAGTTTAGGAAGGATGTTGACTTGCCGGAACGTGACCAGAGAAGGGCAATAAAGTTGGTGAGGGATTTGGAACACAAGCCCTATGAGGAGGGGCTGAGGGAGCTGGGGTTGTTTAGCCTGGAGAAAAGGAGGCTCAGGGAAGGCCTTATTACCCTCTACAGCTACCTGAAGGGAGGTTGTAGACAGGCAGAGGTTGGTCTCTTCTCCCAGGCAACCAGCACCAGAGCAAGAGGACACAGTCTCAAGCTGCACCAGGGGAGGTTTAGGCTGGAGGTTAGGGAGAAGCTCTTAGGAAGTTCTTCATAGAAAGAGTGATTGGCCATTGGAATGGGCTGCCCAGGGATGTGGTGGAGTCACCATCACTGGAGGGGTTTAGAAAGAGACTGGATGGGGTGCTTGGTGCCATGGTTTAGTTGATTAGATTGTGTTGGATGATAGGTTGGACTCGATGATCTCAAAGGTCTTTTCCAACCTGATTAATTCTTTTCTATTTCAATATCCCTAAAAGTGGAATTAAATTATTCATTTCCCCCTTCCTTCTCTCTTTATATTATCCTTTGTGATAGTATCCACATGTCTCAAATGTAAGATAATCTTACAGGCTCTATTTTTGTCCTTTTACAAATATTTACATTTTCTCCTAGTGCAGTTTCTTTTGAATAAATCACACTGTCTCTATCTCCCTGTCAGTCACACTTGTTGCTTGTAAAGCCCTGCAACATCTTCGCCCACAGGGTGAAAGTGACAAAATTTCTCTATGGCTGGTGTCAAGAGCACGTTGAATTAATTTATGTCAGTCGGGGGGGTGGGGTGTGGAGGGGGTTGGTTGGTTTGTTTGGGGATTGGTTGTTTTGGGTGGGGTTGGTTTTTCTTCAGATTTTAACAGTTAATACATTGCTATTTTGCCCTAGACAAAAGAAACATTCAGCTTTCTCTAACAGAGCATTGGAGGCTCAGTGCCACCCTTAATTACCGCAAACCATTGGAGATCTATTGACTTAAATGGAGCTACATCGCTTTCTAACAACCAAAGACCTGGTCTCTAACGTGCTGTGAAAATCAAGTTTCCCTCCCTGCAAACGTAGCACAATGAGCTTACAAGTTAAACAGGGAAAATGCAATCCTTCAGTGCCTTTTTTACTGTACACTCCATCATAAGGCACCCAGTATTATGGCAACCCTTTATGTGCCTGGTTTAGCAAATGAAAAGGACTCTCCAAGCAACAGGGCTTAAACTTTCAACTTGGTTATCTCTCAACTACTTTCTCTACATTTTCAGTATATTTTTTCCACACTGAGGTCTCACACTACAAAGCTTTTCTCTCATGCCATTTTAGCACAACCCCTCTAAACCAAAACTGAAAACCTATATAGACAGAAGTTCAGCCTGCATACATATATCCATAGACATATAGATGCATATATATGTATGGGAAAGTTATTCATTCTTCAGGTGCTGCAGCTTCCAAAGTGGCTGAACTAGTTTAGTTCAAGTTGCCCAAAATAGCCTTTTCAAACACACAGAGAGCTCATAAAATGGTAGGTGTGGCTTTGAGTGATGGCAGCAGGGGTGTGGGACAAAAGCTCTTAAGCCACCTTGGCTGTTTTATGTGCTTGTGCTCCCACTGCGATTAACTAGTCAGCCACAGTGAGTTGGGATCCCAAACCCCACATCATCTTGTTTGCTCCGGTAGTCCTTTTAAATCTGTGCAGGAACATAGACACAAAACAGAAAGATTGATCTGGTGACTTATTGGAGGTAGACAACGAATTGTTCTGCGATTGCACTCGTGATGACAGAGCTTTCGTCTCAGCTGACATGAAGCAAGTTTTTCATTCTTCCGCATGCACGCTTGCCAGAGAGCAGATCCACAGCAACAGCACTGGGGAGGCCATGTGCAAAGCCCCCCACCATCAACCAACCAGTCTCAAAAGCTACTCATCACATAGATGGTTTATTGAAGTAAGGCACCACCTCAGCCTATGCAATGTTTAATGCTCAAGGCCTCTGCTCAGGACAATTTGCTCTTTGGGTTTAGGAGGACAGTTTACCTATGGTAAAGATATACCCAGGAAGACCAGCCCACACTGAAGCCACTCCTCCAGCTACAGACCAGACCGACAGAGAGGAGATAATCTGATATGTATTCAGCCAACACAGAGTAAACATCACTTTTCTGATCAGTGTTTGGGTGAAGCTCAGGCAAAGCATGAAGCCACAGGAGACATTCACTTCTTCCTGCTCCCAATGAGGTTGTAAAGGTCCTGGACTAGGTTTGTAGGGGATCCAGAGGAGCAGACACTTAATGCCATATAGTCTGGGATCCACCAGCCTCAAAATGCCTGGTGGGGGTGGAGTGGGCAGTCCTTGCCCCAACTTGCAAATTCAAGTACAGTCAGAGGGAGCTGCAGAGGAGCTGCCTGCCCTAACGGAGACTGGGATAGGTCTGCTCTCTGCCTGCACACACAGAGGTGTGGAGAGCACAGAGAGTTGAACTGGTTACGCCAGTGATGTGGAATCAGCCTGCTAATGCAGGAAAACCAGGAGGAGGGAGGAGGGATGAGTGAAGCATGGGAAAGCACATGGGAAATTTGGGAGGAAAGAAAATTAAACGTGCTATAACTGCTTAGTAAACATAATTTTTTCTCGCCCTGGGAGAACCCTGGTTTTCTGAATGTATCATACATCATAATGGCACATGGAACAAATTAACTTGCAGCCATGACCTACATTAAGATCAGAAAAAGACTGTTCTTGCTAAAACAAAGTTGTGAGCTGATGGTGTCTAAACACTGAGCTGTTGTTTTCTGGCAGCCTTTAGGATGATCCCTGCAGCAAAAGGCTTCAGTGTATTCAAGAGCAAGAGCATGTCTGCTAATAGCTTTCAAGCATTTAAGTCCTCAAATCCCTGGGAAGCACGGCTATCTCCCAGTCATTAGCCTCATTTGATCTAATGGGACAAGCACAAACAAGAGCAGGCCCAAGAAATTCCAGGAGTGGAAACAACATTTCCCAGAAACACACAGTAGGTGTGAAATGTCTGGAGTCCCCGACATAACCACATCAAACTGTTGAGATGGAGATGCTCTTGGCACATCTGTACTAGTTTTGAAATTGCTTTAACCCTTTTGGATTATATCTGTGCTATCAAAAGAGGGAAAATCTCCTCTTCTGCAGAAGAGGCAAAGCAATATTTGTTTATTCCAGTAGTCCATGCACATAAATGAGCACTGCATACAAAACTTGCTTGCAGGGTGCCTGAATCCTATTTTTGAAGCCATGTTTTTGCAACCAAAGGTGCAATTCTAAGAAGGCAGAGATGGCTCTCAGCTAGGACACCGAGGCCTAAGCCCAAGAGCAGAATCTTCCCCTTTTCTTCGCCTGGTTTTGCTCTTGGTACATTTTCAGCAGCCTGGCTCCTGCATTCACTTACATTTCCCCGTGCTCCAAATTCAGCCTACACCCTGTATGTGGAAATTAGGCTCTGGGGAAAGGATTCACAGCACTCTGCCATAACAAAAAGCTGCAGTGTGCTCTCTCTGTCACTCTGTTCTCAGAGGCTGTTGAAGTGGATACGATAACCCATAAGCAAATAACCTTTGCCAATGAACTTTAACATCAAGTCACAATTAGGCGGCTGCAGTCAATGATGTATAACACAGGGAAGAATGACAAGACTGAAGGAGTGCCACAGAATGTCATCAGACATTATCAACTGCCACTGGGCCTGTAGCTTTCCTGGGGAAGCCTGCCAAGGAAGCAAGAGCACAAAGCCTGTGACACGGTGGCAAGTAGCTTCAGACAGCTTCAGACTCAGAGATGTTGTAACTAGATCTCTGAAGGCTGGTGGAAACCAGATAGTGTGAGAAAGTAAAGCAGTAAGAGGACAACTCTGGAGGCTAATGTTTGAGCATTGCCAAACCATATGCAGCCCTAAGAATAGAATAGAATAGAATAGAATAGAATAGAATAGAATAGAATAGAATAGAATAGAATAGAATAGAATAGACCAGACCAGACCAGACCAGACCAGACCAGACCAGACCAGACCAGGTTGGAAAATACCTTTAAGATCCTCAAGTCCAACCTATCATCCAACAGCATCTAATCAACTAAACCATGGCACCAAGCACCCCATCCAGTCTCTTCCTAAACACTTCCAGTGATGGTGACTCCACCACCTCCCTGGGCAGCACATTCCAATGGCCACTCTCTCTTTCTTTGAAGAACTTCTTCCTAACATCCAGTCTAAACCTCTCCTGGTGCAGCTTGAGACTGTGACCTCTTGTTCTGGTGCTGGCTGCCTGGGAGAAGAGACCAACCCCCACCTGGCTACAACCTCCCTTCAGGTAGTTGTAGAGAGCAATAAGGTCTCCTCTGAGCCTCTTCTTCTCCAAGCTGTGAGTAAGAAACTGTAGCAGCTACATTAAAACGATTTGGAAACTGATTTCAATGCTCATTAATAGCAAATCTCATTTTTAATCCTACTAGTTCTCAATCACTTGCACTGGCTCATCAAGAATTTGATAAGTTCTACTGGTGCCACTGGAAGCCTATTCAGACAGGGAAGTGGACTCTGCATCAGGCCCTAGGACTGGAAAAATATATTAGGCCATAAAGTACACTATTACATATTTTATAAGGGAAAAGTTATCAACATCTGCTCCACCCAGAGAACGTTCACAAACCAGCTGGAAGTGAGAACAACTGTGTACATCCCAGCCTTTCCTTAGCTGCAGCTTCTTCCAGCTACTCCTGAGCTCATGTTAGAAAGACATTTCCATGGCTCCATACCTGTAGGAGGAATCCTAAAACACTGAAACACCCAATTATGTTCCATGACATATGTGAACAAAATCATTACAGCACAAACAAGATATGCTTGACACTACTCTCAATTATTTGAGATAGCCTCCGAGTATGCAAATGTGGGTGATGAGAGCTGTGTTTGCAGCTACCCTTAATGAGTGCATCATAACTTTTCAGCCAGGACTCTTGCTAGACAGATTTGAAACTAGTCTATGAAGGCAGCCCAAATCAGAGCACCCGTTGCTTATCCATGAGTCTTCTGTTAAGATCTTCACAGAACAATGGGTCGTAAGTTCAAGCCTGCAGTGGGCAGGAGAGTTCTCTCTGGGCAGCAATGTCCTCCCTCCTCAAGAGGGGATTGGACTTGGTGCCATGGTCTAGTCATGGGGTCGGTGGTGACAGGTTGGACTTGATGATCTTCGAGGTCTCTTCCAACCTTGGTGATACTGTGATACTACTGTGATACTGTAATAGGGATGGGTAGTAGGTTGAGATAGGGAGCATGCAGAGATTTTTAGACCTGTACTAAACTATCTGCTTATACAGCTGATTTTGATCACACATTCTGTGCTGGATACATTGGCAAGTTTACCACAATGCCATCTACATTTCCAAGAAGGGAAAAAAAAAAAGAGATTAATCTGTAGGTGGATGGGTTCATGGTGCAATCCGGACAACTTTGCATTCAATTTCTTTTCCATCATATCTAGGAGCTGGACACAAAGGGCATTCCTTCGTTCTGATTTTCCTTCTCCTTCAGTCATATAAACCAGGCTATTGGTTGCACTGAGCTGGCTGCTTGATCACTGAGTCAAAATATTCAACAATTGATAAAGAAATTGGTTTATTTTGGTGGCATATAACCCACAGAACCCCATCTCCCTGGGAACGGCAGAAAGGTATTTAATTGTCACAAGGACTTCTACTCATTCTCCCAAAGATAAGTTCTGAAAACAAACACAGAATGCTGTGCTTTGCAGGGTGCCCCTGCGAAATGCAATGTATTCGAGTGGAGAAGTTGCCCAGAGTTCTCTGTAACACACCAAATTAAATAGGAGCTCTGTTTGGAACAGCCTCACAATGTGCCTGAGGCTGTTTCCAGCGCTGCTCGCATGGAAACGTCACACCGTGCAAGCCTCCGTTGTAACCCACGCAAAACTGATACTGCTCCCCAGGAACGCAAGTCTCATGGTCTGTGCTGGGGGAGTAATGGATGTCAGCCTGCATGGATAATTGGGAGACTCCTGGGGGTCTAGCTCTCTGCAGCAATGCTAGCCTCAAGTTGCATACAGGACAGAGATTCTAGTGATTCACAGTCTGACTGTGGCAGAAGGCAGGATTCTATATGCAAGAGATGATTTTCGGAGTCCAGCGTGGCAAATGAACATACATCACACATACCTCTTCTAAAGTTTTAGTGAAATGCTTCTGCCATCTGATTAGATCCATAAGAGAAGAAGTAGAACTTCAACCAATTACCCAATCATGGAAAAAAAAGCCCAAAGGTGATAATGCAGAATACAGAATTAAGCAGGTTGGAAAAGACCTTCAAGATCATCAAGTTCAACCCACCACCCAACACCATCTAATCAATTAAACCATGGCACTAAGTGCCTCATCCAATCTCTTTTTATACACCTTCAGTGATGGTAAATCCAACACCTCCCTGGGCAGCCCATTCCAATGGCAAATCTCTCTTCCTGTGAAGAATTTCTTCCTAACATCCAGCCCAAACCTGCCCTGGCACAGCTTGAGACTGTGTCCTCTTGTTCAGTCACTTCTTGCCTGGGAGAAGAGACCAACCCCCACCTGGCTACAACCTCCCTTCAGGTAGTTGTAGAGAGCAATCAGGTCTCCCCTGAGCCTCCTCTTCTCCAGGCTAAGCAACCCCAGCTCCCTCAGCCTCTCCTCATAGGGCTGTGCTCCAAACCCCTCCCCAGCTTTGTTGCCCTTCTCTGGACATGTTTCAGCAACTCAACATCTTTCCTAAACTGAGGGGCCCAAAACTGGACACAGGACTCAAGGTGTGGCCTTACCAGTGCTGAGTACAGGCCAGAATGATTCCCGTGCTCCTGCTGGCCACACTATTCCTGACAATATCTGCCAATTTAAGACAAACACTGCCATGACAATTAGGAATTCCTGAATGCCATAATCCTCTCCCTCCCAACTCCTAAGGAGAAGGTTGCCCCTGAATAGAAAGGGCATAGAGAACATCACTTGACAGAGATGCCAAGTCCCTGGGCCACAAAGACTGAGGCTGTTGGAATTAGCTTTTTTAATGAAAAACTAACACAAGAGAAATTCCTGAACACTGGTGCCAAGATTCAAAAGTGGAGCTGAAGTGTGAGCCAGCTGTCCAGCATCAATGCCAAGCAAGGTAGTGAAAAGCTGATAAAAACTTTTATTAATAAAGATAATTAATTAAAACAATCAAGTATAAAATGATGCCACTAACCATGGCTTTGTGGAAAAGAGGACTCATCATCTAAGCCTGGTGCCATTCTTTGATGAGGTTACAAGTTTGGTTGATAAAGGTAACTGCAACACACTTAGAGTCTGGTGAGCCACAGAACTCAGCAGAACACAGGCTGATTATATAAACATTATGAAACATCTGCAGAAGAGAGGTTGCTTGCAGCACGATATGGTTGTGGGCCAACCACAGCCAATGGTTGCAAAGCTGCAGCAGTCTGACATGCAGGAATCAACATCAGAAAGTAAGAGGGTAATCTTGGAGAGCACTGTGCATGATTCAGCAACCTGGGGCACTTAAGGTGAATTTTAATCCAGCCAAAAGCAAAGTTTCACAGCTCTCAATGAGGAGCACAGGCCACACCTGCAGCAAGGGCTAGATGAAAAGCAGTGAGTTGTGGCAGAGTTAAGCAAGTGAGTGAGTATGAGCTCTCATTCTAGGAAAAGAAAAGAGAAGAAAAACAAATCAGATCAATATTACTTTTGGAAACACAAAAAGGAGAGAACTGGGGGTAGGTTTTCACCTCTGCACACAGTGACAACGAAAGTGTCCGGGTTTACCACTTCAGCATTTTTGAAAGCTGCTGAAAACTGGAGTCAAGGCAGACTCTCAAATCATTTAGCAAAAGGCTTTCCATCTTATTTATGGAATTCAATCAGTTTAATTAACTAGCAAAACAATGGAAAGGTGACTTGATTGCAGTGCATCTGTACACGCAAAAGGAGGAAACACTGAGTATCAAAGAACCCTTTCATCTAAAGGAGCAAAGCATAACAAGAAGCAAGGTTTGAAATGTGAAGTCATATGATTTTAAGTGAGCAATTAAGGGCACATTGAATAAGGAAAGTTATAAATGGCTTGTAGAACATACTGAGGAAATGGTGGGTTCTGCAGTTCTCAGCATATACAAATCATAACTCTACTACACTACTACATTTCACCCCCACTACGCGGCTCCGGTGAGGCAACACCTGGAGTACTGTGTCCAGTTCTCGAGCTCCTGTTACAGGAAGGATCTGGAGGTGCTGGAGCATATCCAGAGATGGGTCACGAGGATGAGCAGAGGGCTGGAGCTGCTCTGCTATGGAGACAGACTGAGAAAGTTGGGGTTGTTCAGTCTGGAGAAGAGAAGGCTCTGAGGAGACCTTACTGTAGCCTTCAAGTATCAGAAGGCGGCTACAAGAAAGCTGGGGAGGAACTTTTTAGGGTGTCAGGTAATGATAGGACTAGGGGGAATGAAGCAAAACTAGACATGGGTAGATTCAGATTGGATGTTAGGAAGAAATTCTTCCCCACGAGGGTGGTGAGACACTGGAACAGGTTGCCCAGGGAGGTGGTGGAAGCCTCATCCCTGGAGGTTTTTAAGGCCAGGCTGGACGTGGCTCTGAGCAACCTGATGTAGTGTGAGGTGTCCCTGGCCATGGCAGGGGGTTGGAACTGGATGATCCTTGAGGTCCCTTCCAACCCTAACAGTTCTATGACTCTATGATAACTACATGCTAGTTGCTTTTCTGGAAGAACAGAAGAATAACATCCAAATATAAGTTTGGAGGCTAAATCTAGGGGTAACTGATGTTCTGTTTAATGAAGGCCAAAGTAACTGATCTAATGGTCCTTCCTGGCCTTAAACCAAACAAATCTCTGAAGAAACAGGCTGCTCTTCCTTTAAAAAAACAAAAATTGCCTGATGGCTTCTGGTTTTCAGCCAGCTGAAAACAGGCTTTAAATTTTTCCCAGAGTTTTATCTCATTTTCCCATTCTGCCTCGGAGTATTTCGAGCGGATCAGTGTAAATATTGATAAAACATATTTCCCACCCAAAAGAAGATTGTTCAGTCAATAATTTCCATTGGCATTCATGTGTTTTATATCTTTCTGACTGCCTTTAGGGAGTGCTGGGCTCCTCTCAGCGTTTCCTGGTGAAGGCATTTTGTCACCCAAATGTCCATAAAATCTGGGGTTGTAATTTTTCCCTCCCCTTACCTGTGTTTAAGACTTTGTGAGCGATCAATGAGGGGAATGATCTGGACTTGAAAAGTTGTTCTTTGTTCCTGCCCTTGCAACCAGGAAGAGTTACATCAGTGCCATCAGCTAAAGGTTTGCGTTTCCGTAGCACGTGATGGGATGATGGCAGCGTGGAGCGGCTTCTCGCTGCAGGAGTGTGTGTGGGGCCAGGTTTTTTGCATGCCTCCACTGTTACATGATGCATTCCCTTCAGAGACCTCGGCGTGGATTTGTGCACACCGGGGAGCCAAAAAATCATGGAATCATAAAGGTTGGAAAATACCTCAGAGATCATCAAGTCCAACCCATTACCTAAGATCCAGAGGAGGGCAACAAAGCTGGGGAGGGGTTTGGAGCACAAGCCCTGTGTGGAGCAGCTGAGGGAGCTGGGGTTGCTTAGGCTGGTGAAGAGGAGGCTCAGGGGAGACCTTATTGCTGTCTACAACTACCTGAAGGGAGGTTGTAGCCAGGTGGGGGTTGGTCTCTTCTCCCAGGTGGCCAGCACCAGAACAAGAGGACACAGTCTCAAACTGTGCCAGGGGAAGTTTAGGCTGGATGTTAGGAAGAAGTTCTTCAAAGAAAGAGAGATTTGCCATTGGAATGTGCTGCCCAGGGAGGTGGTGGATTCATCATCACTGGAAGTATTTAGGAAGAGACTGGATGGGGTGCTTGGTGCCATGGTTTAGTTGATTAGATGCTGTTGGATGATAGGTTGGACTTGATCTCAAAGGTCTCTTCCAACCTGGTCTGGTCTATTCTATCTACAACCTCCTTTCAGGTAGTTGTAGAGAGAAATAAGGTCTCCCCTGAGCCTCCTCTTCTCCAGGCTAAACAACCCCAGCTCCCTCAGCCTCTTCTCATAGGGCTTGTGCTCAAGGCCTCTCCCCAGCCTCGTTGCCCTTCTCTGGACACGTTCAAGTGTCTCAATGTCCTTCTTAAACTGAGGGCCCCAGAACTGGACACAGTACTCGAGGTGTGGCCTAACCAGTGCTGAGTACAGGGGCACAATGACTTCCCTGCTCAGCAAGGTCAAGGCTGGTTTGTTGTTGGTTTTGTTTTTTTCTGTGATAAAGCCAAGTATTAGTTGGTTTATCTCACTGGGGAATTCCACTTCGGGAAAACAAAGGCTCAAGCAGCATTTCCTACCTAAAAGCATACACTCTGCTGCGACCTACAGGCCACAGCCGGTATCTGTCTGCCAAAAAAATGCCCTTTTTTTTTTTTTTTGGTAAGAGTGTTTTTTTCACTGGAGTTTCCTCTCAGTGCTCTACTGCTTGCAATAGAGTTATTCCCAAACAGTTCAACAGCAATGAAAGCAGAGCTCCGATCCCAAAACGCTTCCTTAACAAGCACCAGAGTGTTGTGCTCCATCCACCTCCCACCCATGCTGGGCATTTACAACTGCTCTCTCTTTTTCTAGCACTGTGTTCACAAAGTAATATAATAATAGTCATTTCTTAAAATATCCTGCTTCATATATTCCCTTAAGGTATATTTGAAATGAGTACACAGCAGTTGCAGCCAGAGCTGCACACTTCCCATCATAGAATCATGGAATCAATAAGGTTGGAAAAGACCTCAAAGATCATCAAGTCCAACCTGTCACCCAAGACCTCATGACTACTAAGCCATGGCTTCACGTGCCACATCCAACCCCTTTTTGAACACCTCCAGGGACAGTGACTCCACCATAACCTTCCTTCAAATGAAATGAAGGACTCAGGAGGGAAAGTTATATCTGAAGTCAGTTTGGAGTAACCTTGGGCACCCTCACTAGTTTTTCCTCATCTACCAACTTGAAGACAATGCCTCAAAGGGTCAAGTCTGTATTTCAACTCCTTTACTACAGACACTGGAAGAAGCCCTTGTAATGCTTGGAAACATCTACTCCTCCACCCACAGCCCCTTGGTTCTGGTGATGCCAGTTAAAACTCATTCCACATTCTTGGTCAAAGCATCAGTTGGAAATATGGGAAAAGCCAGTCTGGGACCCCAAAGAGCAAGGCACAGGCTTTGCTGGGCTGTGTCTGACTTACTACCTGTTGTATTTGCATCATTTTCATATGGGGGGATTGCAACCATCAAATCACAAAGTTAAAAAACTCAACATTGTGGCAAATTGCACTCCACAAATATATCACCAAATCACCTAGAAGATGGCACACACAGGACATGAAATCTTTGATTTTCCAGTCTTTCAACACTTGTTCAGAAGCACAAAGGATGCACGAGTGACAAACCTCTCCCTTTGTACACAAACACTTCATGTGCTGTCAGTGATTTTCCTGAACCATGCATTTCCAAATAACTACATGGCCCAGCACCTGATGGCAAGCTCAGAAACCAGAAGCAGTTTGTAAATCATTTACAGACCAAGCAGAGTACAGAGCTCTGGAATAATACAATAATACAATACACCAGGTTGGAAGAGACCTTCAAGATCATTGCGTCCAACCCATCAAACAATCCAACCCACCCAACAACTAGACCATACAGCCAAGCACCCCATCAAGTCTTCTCCTGAACACCTCCAGTGAAGGTGACTCCACCACCTCCACGGGCAAAAAGCTCTGTTTGAACAGCTATGTAGTATGCTTAACAACATTGCAACAAAATCGTGATGCTTGGAAATCAGTAGGGTCTGACAGACTAAGTATAACTCTAGTCACAAACATGAGTTTAACTTCAGAAATATTACCCAGACTGGATGAAGAAGAAAATTGGCCTTTTCCTTTACCGAGGGACAAAAATGATGCTTTCCTGCACTATGGCCATGTAGAGATTTCACCTCCCTGCTGCCACGCTGCTCTCCTGATAAGAAGCTGTTTAATCTCCCTGACCCAGGGAACACTGATTCTGCCGATTCTCTGAAAGAAGTCAAGACATGCAGCGTGCCTCCATCTGAGACGTGTTTGGAGATCTGAATGAAGCAGCATGACAGGACGTGCACCCGAGCTGCAGCGAGGCATGAGTCAGCCTCCTCCGGCCATAAACCCAAGTCGTTGCAAAACTCCCCTTCCACTTATTCCAGCTGATCCTCTCCCCTGGTTAATTTTGCAACAGCATAATTTTAAAAGCCTGGCTATGCTCTCTGAAGGAGGTGCAGGACCTCTCGGGGAGTCTTGGAACAGTGTTGCCATCTCACATGATTTTTATCGCCAGCCTTGTGATTTTTGAACGTTCTTCAGCTTTGGGCTGCCAGGAGCGTGCAATGACAGGAGAAACTTAGCTCCTCTCTTATTTTATATTAATAGCCATTTTCTAGGCTTTATGATTGTACCCTGAAGACCTAAAAATCAGAACACAAAGGGAAAAGGGGCCAATTTAGTCATACAGAGTAATCTTTAAAATCACCATTGCAATGTCATGAAAACCTGGCTTAAGACATTTTTTCCTCCATTGAAGTTGGCAGCACTGGTTGCTTTTCATCCTAACTACACTACCCCTTAATGTTCCTTTAAATTAACTGCCTAGCCTATTAAAGAAATGGAGAATACAAACTCTATCTACAAGGCAGAACAGCAACCTGAGTCATTTCTTTTCAGGTGTTTGTGAAGGGCTTGTTGGTACTGGATGAGGAATGAGGCCATTGGGATGGTGGGGATGAGAAGGGAAGGAGCTAGGTCCTAAGTGGATAGGTAGAGAGGAGAAAGAGAAGTTTGCACTCCCTTAGGGAAATGTCCCTTCACAGAGCCTCTTGCAGGCTGGACAGCCTCTTTGGCTGCTTCCTCCAGGATGAAACAAGATGGGCTGTAAAGAAGCAATGTCACTTGCAAAATAGGTCACCACACGCATGGCTGAGCCTATTTTTCCTCTTTTTTCCACAGGACTGCAACTAGAACCAGGTTGGAGTCATGGAAATACTGTTCCTGGGGCAAATAGGAGTATCTAACCAGGTTTGAATCCTGGGGGGCAAATGATACACATACTTGCAGTTGCCCAGCTTCCAGGCTAGGTTTCAGCTTTGCTTTTCCAGGTGCCAGGGGCCATGCACACAGTGAGTACAGCCACAGTGTCACTGCTCTTCAAAACCGAGGGCTTGCAAATGGATGGGAAGCTCTAATACTCCTCTCGGGCAATCAGACAAGGTTTTGCTGAAGCCTTTTGTGGCCAGACCATAGCACTAATAGGGCCAAAGTCTTCACATTGTTAATACAGCAGCCAAGCTCCCATAAAGGGGAGTTTTGTGAGGGACAAGGAGTTTTGACCCTGAAGAGGCATGAAACCACCAGAGCTGCTGTTTCTTTCAAGCGTAGGCAGGAGGTCATGCACAAGCTGCCTTTTCCTCCCTAAGAAAAGCTCCTTTGACACCAGTTAGGCAATGGGGATCTGTGCTCATAAAGGAAGTGCCTCTGCCCAAAAAAACTGTGGCTGAATATTCTGTGGGTGTACGCTCCCTTGCTGAGCTGTAGCACAGTCACTAGCTGGTGGCCACAACATGAATCCTGTTACACTTGGCATCATTCTGAAAGTGTTACCTACTGAAAGCATTTAATTAACTGATAATTTTAACCTTCAGAACAAACAAAGCAAAACAAAAAGCAACTGTTCAGCTCTGATGACTTTGGAGAAAACCTGAAAAACATAACCTGGGCATCCCCTGTGGGCACCAAAGGCAAGAGGAATGGTTGCCAGACTTTGTATTTTGCTTTCAGATGCTGTGGTTGTAAAGTCAGCCTCCCATTTCTCTAGGACCTGATGTAATTTTTGCATAGGAAGAGGCATTAACAGCTTATCTGGGCATTCTCTTTGAGAGAAAAATCACTTAGCAGATATTAGCTATCTCTGGATAGTAATGGGCCAGTGAAGAAAAATGTGCTTTGCTTAAGTGTTCATTAGCATTGCAAGTTTCACTTGCTTTAAAACAACTTGCATATTAAGTAGCAATAATGTAAGCCTCATTAGGGGCTGCCCATATGTCTGGCAGTGAAAGAATACAGAGCTTTGGTACTGTGAAAGAAAAAAAATCAAAGTCTTGCAACAGTAAGCTGTTCCTAACCTTTTCCACTGGCAATCCCATCCTGCCAAGCTCTTTATGCAAGCAGGGGCTCCCACTTCAGCTACTGGGTTGACCTGCAGTCATTCCCCCTCCCCCTGTATGAATAACTGCTAGCATGTCTCTTCATCTGTCAAGTGGAATAAGTACAAAATGGATTACTGGTATGACCATCACTAGATTGAACTACTAGCAAAATAAAGTGACATTCAAGGAACCATAGAATCAATAAGGTTGGAAAAGACCTCAAAGATCATCAAGTCCAACCTGTCACCACAGACCTCATGAATACTAAACCATGCCACCAAGTGCCACGTCCAATCCCCTCTTGAACACCTCCAGGGATGGTGACTCCACCACCTCCCTGGGCAGCACATTCCAATGGCTGACAACTCTCTCTGGGAAGAACTTTCTCTTTACCTCCAGCCTAAACTTCCCCTGGCACAGTTTGAGACTGTGTCCTCTTGTTCTGGTGCTGGTTGCCTGGAAGAAGAGACCAACCCTGGCTACAACCTCCCTTCAGGTAGTTGTAGACAGCAATAACATCTCCCCTGAGCCTCCTTTTCTCCATACTAAACAAGCCCAGCTTCCTCAGCCTCTCCTCAGAGGTCTTGTGTTCAAGGCATGTCACCAGCCTCATAGGCTGGAAGAGTAGGGAGAGAGTAAATACATTAAAATGCAGAACTAAGGAGGCATTCATGCCAGTACAGATGGAGAATTATGCTCCACTACACAGAGTTTTGCCTCCAAAAAGGAAGAGGAAGACCCACAGAGTTCAACTTTATAGCTTGATGCTATAGCTGATATTACTGGCAGAAGGGTTTCGACAAGCAAGAGCCCATTTAGTGGCTTAGGCTGGCCACTTCTGTGAAGGACAACAAAAAATGATTTATAAATATATGAATGGTAAAAGGAGAGGCAAGGACAACCTCCATTCCTTAGCAGACATGGAGGGCAATACTATAACTGAAGATGAGGAAAAGGCAGAGGTGAGGAGGTGAGGAGAAATTTCTTCCCAGAGAGAGTTGTTAGCCATTGGAATGTGCTGCCCAGGGAGGTGGTGGAGTCACCATCCCTGGAGGTGTTCAAGAGGGGATTGGATGTGGCACTTGAAGCCATGTTTTAGTCATGAGGTCTGCGGTGGCAGGTTGGACTCGATGATCTTTGAGGTCTTTCACAATCTTATTGATTCTATGATGCTTAACACCTTATTTGCCTCAATTTTTAATAGCAAGATAGGCTGTTGATTGCCCATTGGAACAGGCTGCCTGGGGAGGTGGTGGAGTCACCATCACTGGAAGTGTTTCAGAAGAGACTGGATGGGGCACTTGGTGCCATGGTTTAGTTGTTTAGGTGGTGTTAGGTAGATAGGTTGGACTCAATCTCGAAGGTCTTTTCCAGCCTGCTTCATTCTATTCTATTCTGAGTGTGTAAACAAGTAGATTTCCATCTGTAAATTTACAACTGTGACTTTGCACACAAAGATGAGATTTTTTTGTAAGGGCAGTGAATATTCTGGGAGTGTTTAGATTTGACTCTGATTTTTAAAAAATATATTAAAAAAAAATTTAAAATCCCTATTTGATGTATTAATAGCCAGCCTCAACCAATAGCAAAAGAATTCCTCCCCCCCCCCCCCCCAAAAAAAAACGTAAGATGTGTTGTATTTCTCACGTCTCTAAGCAATGAGTGTTGGCATTTCCTACAACCCATAATACACAATGATTTTAATTTCTTCCAAGCATGCATTTTCATGAGGGCAGAGGCAGAAAAATCCTGACCTTGAACCACAGTCATGCTAATAGTAATAAACTGCAAAATCTGTACAACCCAGTTGATCATTATACTTTGGTTAGATGAGATTAGCTAATCATGCAGCTTATTTTCAAGCATCTGTATGCTGCTATTGTTTACTTGGAGCTCTGGCAAACAAACCCTCCAAAGGATTAAAAAACATGATTAAGGATTTTATTTACAATTTCTTTAAATATCAGCAGTGTTGTATTGTGAAAGAGGCTTTTAATCACCTACCCAATCCTGTCTTTATAATGCTGCCCATAAATTCTGAGCATTGACTCATGTTTTTTCACACAGTATTGCTGGGTTTATGTGCAAACCCACGGAGCCTGATCTAGCCCTCATTAGAGACAAGAATCAATGTCTCTTACAGACATCTGGGCATTCAACCAGGTCCCATTGGTATCTTTTCAATCACTAGCAATTACACAAGAGCAACAGAGAACTTGCAGCTTCATCTCACAATCTAAAGTCCTCTTAAATCTTTAATTACAAAACCAGTCTTTGGACAGGCAGAGGTGATTGCACCCTCTTTGACAAAGAGCAGACCTGCTCCTCTGGGTGGTTTTTTTGAGTGGTAGCTCTGAAATCAGTGCAGGGAGGAAATATTTTTATCCCTAAATTTCAGATAGGCAAACTAAGCATGAAGTTACGCAGCGTGCCTGAGCAGATCCATCGGTTCACCGTTGGTGAACGTGGGAATCCCGCTCCCTTTGCAGCGCTTCTCCTTCCTCCCCTCAGCCCAGCTCCTGCCTGCGGAGCTCCTGCCACCCCTTGCACAGCCTGTACCTCGTGAGACATCCCCTTGAGCCAGTGCAACCCACTAGTCCATCAGAAAACCATCTACTTTTCCCACCCGGTCAGCAAGTTTGCAGCAGTAACCCCAAAGCCACACTTTTGCACCTCCAGAGCCAACTGCCACGATAGTTTGACAACATCATGTAAAATTACCACCACTGAGCCCCACTGTACCCCCACTCACACAAATCAAGAGGGACCTCACTAACACATCAAAAAGCCATATTTGAAGGGAGATTCATGGCTTCAAGATCCCTGGGTACCTCAAATTGCTTCTGCCTTTCTGGGTTGCACACGTGCTGCCCACTCAGCACCTTGGATGCTGTCTCTGAGAAGGAAGAGGGTGGGGGGTGGTGGTGGTGGGGAATAATCAAAGGCTGAGAACAAAGAAGGTCATTCAGCAGCTGTTTCAATCCTATCTTTATTTTCACCATAGCCCCCAAGAGCTAAGAGCAGGAAAGACTTATTAGATCATCCTTGTCAACTGCCTGCCAAAGCAGGAGCATGCTTCGTAGTATTTTTCTGGAGGGCTTTTATCCAGCTTGCATTTAAATGATTCAAGTAATGGGGATTCCATGATCGACCAGACTTTGGGCTTTGGAGAAAAAAAAAAAAAACAACGCACTGACAGCCACTTTACATTTCCTTCTGCTCATTTTCATGCCATTCCTACTTGTCTTGCCTCCTTCTACCAACCAACACCACCTCTCCTGTATTTTTGGAGCAGCTTTCCCTGTCCCTACCATATGCTGCACTGTTTGACGGGATGGAGCGAGGGGAAAGGAATCCTGTGGAATGCAGCTTTAAGCACAAATTTATCTCCAAAAATCTTGGGAATATTCGTTCCTTATTTGCCAGCACAAAACACAGCAGTCTTGGGAATATCCCGAAAGGTTTCAAACACAAATTGGTGGTCTTAAAACTAGATTCCCCTGCCCTGCTGGGTGCCTGCAATGTCACCATTGACAGCTGAATTATACCCCTCCCTTGAGCTTTTGTTGAAGTCATTCAGGCTTCTTTTAAGCATCCCTCCATTTACAACCCTCCCGCCTAGCTGACATGCTTCCAATCTGTCCAAGGGAGCCTTTGTTCCCCCGGCCCACTCCAGAGAAACGAGGCCCTTTGCAAATTGCAGACCATCCTTTCAATTATATTTCTATAGTAATGCTGGCACATTAGTTCCACTTATCCTTGGTTAATAGTTCAGCTTATATTCAAACAGCCATTAACATAAAATCAACACAGCAATTTTGTATGAATTCTCATATCATTAATCCATTTAAAGTGGATACACAGTTCACACTCCAAATTCATTTAATTATTGACTTAATAACATTTAAAGAGGCCATGGTCTTTTGCTCCATTAGAATGCAATCTTTTTTTCCCCTTTCTTTTTTTCTGATCCAGTCTCCCTAGTTTCATAGGTTTCCTGCAGAAGTTAATTTGGCAAGGTTTGGATAATGCTTGGAGGTGTGTCACCTTTGTGAGAAACCCTCAGCTAATTATACACTCAGTTTCTTAAGGACTAACCTTACAGAGCCCATTGCCTGGTTGACTCACCCGGTTTGGACAAAGAGAGGAAATGTCCATGATGGGCTGCACAAAGCGAACCTTGATTGCCCAAACCCCTCTGCAGGATGCAGCCCAGAGCATCTCAGCCAGGAGCACCCGGGGGGGGGGGGGGGGGGCTCCTTTCAGCCTCCTCCATTACAGTGGGCTGCAGGAAGCCTTCACGCTGTTCTGCCCTGGTGGCAGCCACAAGCCCTGCCAAGGAAAAGGAGATAATTACATCTTCCTTTGTATCTGATATAATTAGCTTTCTAGCTCTGGCATGGACAGTGGATATATCATGATCATTTCTGAATGCTACACACAAAATTAATATTTTCATCACAATTGTCTGTGAAGGAAGCTTAGTTTCCTCTCTAACTTGATTCAATACTCTTCCCCCCCCCCCCCCCCTCACTCCTTCCCCATCTCTCTCCTTTCTCTCACTGTCATCATCCATGGCGAATGAGGTTTGCACTTCAGCTGCTGTTACAGGGCAAAAGCAAGCAGCAAGAATTTCACTCTGAAAGATGTCAAGTTCGGACTTGTCTGAACCTTCTCGCAATTTGTGCCGCTGTTGGAGGCCTTTCCCTTAGACTTGTCTTCCTCCAGTGGAATTTGGGAGCACAAACAAAGATCTGGGGAAGATCAGAAAAACATCTGAGAGCTGTGGGGAAATGTGCATGGCTGACATAGACCACTGCCCCTTCTAGGTCCCTGTGTGGTCAAGGCGCTTCGCTGAGGGCCTTTGGTGGCACCCGAGGAAGGTGCTCAACACCATGCGGTGCTCTAGGCTGGATTGCACCCTGCTATTGTGTATGGCTATTAGACTCAGCCAATAGGTAAATCCAACAGCTGGATGTGCTGTTTGCTAAAAGTCCTTGAAAACCACTTTAAGCCATCCCTGTGATTGTGGTAACTCATTTTGTTACCTTGATACCACTTCTGCTTGCCCTGGCTACACAGCAAGCTGCATCTCACAGAACAGACCTACAGACATCTCTATACTCAACACCCTTTCTCTGCTCCAAAGATACCAGGGCAAACCAGGCACCCCCACTGCCCATAGTACATTCACAGCACTACATTGGCATGAAAGCTTTACTATAACAGACACCAGAGAAGACTAACTGCATTAGGCTTTCTGCTGGAGAAGGGTCCTTGGAGCCTATGAGACTACCCTGCCTTTCCCTGCCTTTCCCAGAGAAGGGAATGCTTGGAGGATCACAGCAGTGGGATAGGAGCCAGGTTTTATTAATGCACCCTTTCCAGACATCAGCAAAAGCAGAATCAGATCCACAGTGCTGCAGGTTGTAAGCAAAGGTTTTAATCTGGATATAGTAGCAAAGAGCAGAACATCCCAGGAAAGGTGATAACTACAGTGTGTGGTTTCTTCTTCCCACTGGGGCCTTAGGCTGTTTCCCACATCATCACCACACTTAACACCATTCTCTCATAATTCCAGAGGACTGCAATTCCCAGGTAGTGTTTGCTTGGGACTTCCTTTAGAAGAATGGGTAGGTGCTTGATAAAAAAGGTGCACTCATTTCATTGCTTCCTTGGTTATCACTGAAAATAAATGCTGTTTCCCATTTGAAATGCAGGACTTATCTGCACCAATAAAAGCAGTCCCTTTGTTTTCTGTTGTTTACTGTCTGCTGATGCATCTACTTATTTTATAAGGTAACACTACAATCTCACTTTTATTATATATTACAATAAAAACGTTGAAGGGATTCATAAAACTGCCCAATGTGCTCTGCGACATCTCACAAACACTGGCAAATACCTCCACGTTCTTCCCAAATTTGCCACAGATTTCCTAAACTTTCTGTTCAGAAAGCACAATCCTCAAAGAGCAGCTTCTCTAAACAAGGTCCAGAACCTGGTGTCAGGCACTACCAGATCAGAACCCTCACAGCAGGCTTTTGCTTGTTCTCGGGAACCACGGCCCCTCTTGCAACAGCTGGGGAGACGAAGCACCTGAGCACTTGCCTGTCCCTGCCTGCACCCACAGCAGCCATCACAATACTTGACAATTTGAAGGGTATGACAGGAGAGGAGAAAGTCACCAGCAGCTCCTAAAGAGCTGTTTCACCTCAGGACAGCGATTGTGTCCCCCAAGCAGTGCCCAGCATGCAGCACCCAGGGCACTGTGGCTACAGCAAGGGTTGGACCTCGTGGTGGCCTTTAGGGCTCATCTCTTCTCTCCCCTCCCCCTACTTTTATAGATTTAATTTGGCAAGATCTGGATAATACTTGGAGGTGTGTCACCTTCGTGAGAAACCCTCAGCTAATTATACACTCAGTTTCCTAAGGAATAACCTTACAGAGCCCATTGCCTGGTTGGCTCACCCAGTTTGGAGAAAGAGAGGAAATGTCCACGATGGGCTATGTAAAATGAACCCTATTTGCCCAAACTCCTCCGCAGGAAACAAGCCAGAATATCCCAGCCAGGAGCATCCTGGGGGGGGGGGGGGGGGGTCCCTTCAGACTCCTCCATTTCAGTGGGTCACAGGAAGCCTTCATGCTCTTCTGCCCTGGTAGCAGCCATAAGCCCTGCTAGGTAAGGGGAGATATTTGCATCTTCCTCTGTATCCTGTCCTATAGCACAGGCATCACAGAGGAGACAAGAGCACAACAGGCTTTGTAACCAAAACTGCTTCTTACTACCCAGCATTTTTAAGAGGAAAAACACAGGAGCAAACAAACAAACAAACAAGGAAAAAAAACACCACATTGAAGCTGTTTGGGCGCAGCACAGGAGCAGGTCAGGGTGCAGAGCACACCCACAGTCTGCCCAACAAATCTGCATCAGACAGATCCCCCGCAGGGTGACTCAGCCAGCGTGTCCCCCGAGCTGCGGGTCGGTGCCTGCGCTGCTGGCACACACAAGGTTCCCAGGCAGGCAGCCCTGCCAGCACTAATGGTCTCACTGCGCTGCTGCTCATCCTCAAATGCCCAGCCTGGGACATGTCTGGACAAACAGGGCTGCTGAGCTTTAGCCTCGAGCCAGCACAGACTCAGCAGCAGGAGTGGAAAAGTACTTCGTTCCCACATTCACTCCCACCAGCTGCTCTCCTACCTCCCTGCTCCCCTCCATACTGTACGTGAGCTAATATAACCTAACTTGGAGGGATGCCCTGCTGTGATGGTTCTCGTCATGCTTCCTGTTGGGCCCCTTGCCATCCTCATAAATATAGACTAAAATTATGGTTGTTGTTCCCAGAATAGAACATGTCATAATGAAATCTGGAACAACGCAGTTAAATGTTTTATCCATCTTGCTGGGCCCAGTTATTTGCTGTGGAGAAACACCATTGGAGGGGACAATTTAAGGTTAAGAGATCCTAGATTTGACACCTACACCTTTACAGGAAGGCGCTTAAGAGAAAGAAAGGAACTGAGTCACTGTTGGGCTCCTCTGGAGTCTCCACCAGCTGGAGGGATGTACCTGTGGATACCCCAACCACAGCCAACTCCTGTACACAGTTTTCCCCTTCCAAGGTGCTGCCCATGAGGAGCATCAAGATGCTCAGAAATACCAGGTCTAGAAAAAGGATAATTTCCAGCTGTATTCATTTCAGCTTTGGTGGGGAGAAGATTCAATGTCTATTTGCAAGCCTGGAAACCACAAGAAGGTGCAGTGAAGCAGAGCTACAAATTAGAGAACAAATGCCAAGAACTCAGTCACTGGAAGGTAGAAGTTACACAGACATTCATACACACCCTGACGGTGTTTGCACCTAACAGTCATTACAAGGAGGACATCACACCACAATCTGCTTTATCTTTCTCCAATAACTAAAAGAAAGAGCAATCATAGAACTGTTAGGGTCAGAAGGCACCTCAAGGATCATCCAGTTCCAACCCCCTGCCATGGGCAAGGACACCTCACACTACATCAGCTTGCTCAGACCCACATCCAGCCTGGCCTTAAAAACTTCCAGGGATGAGGCTTCCACCACCTCTCTGGGCAACCTGTTCCAGTGTCTCACCACCCTCATGGGGAAGAGCTTCTTCCTAACATCCAATCTGAAATTCCCCATATCTAGTTTTGTTCCATTCCCCCTAGTCCTATCATTACCTGACACCCTAAAAAGTCCCTCCCCAGCTTTCTTGGAGGCCCCATTAAGATACTGGAAGGCCACAATAAGGTCTTCTCAGAGCCTTCTCTTCTCCAGACTGAACAGCCCCAACTCCCTCAGTCTGTCTCCATAGCAGAGGAGCTCCAGCCCTCTGCTCATCCTCGTGGCCCTTCTCTGGACATGCTCCAGCACGTCCAGATCCTTCCTGTAATAGGGGCTGCAGAACTGTTTGCATGGAGGCAGCATAATCCTGGTTACTGTGTGTGTTCTTGAAAGGGAGGACACATTTATGCTCACAGATTTACAGCAGATGAAAGAGGAAAATGAGGAAAGACGTTCATACCAATCTACCAAACAGATTAGGATTTTATCTAGTGGATGGTTGAGACAGATGGGCCTTTCTTCATGTTTAGCATTTTCCCTCTCCTCACTTTTTTTGCAGTTAAGATGTCCAGCTAACTATTAAGTCTTTTTCTTTCTGTGTGGAACCATGCCCCCATCCCAGAGGATAAAAAACCCAAACAACAAAACACAACACTCCACATCCACAGCCTTGCTTCCCAGAACTGAGAGTTCCCCCTACTTTCTATAGAATCATGCCTCCCTGGTACTTCTGCTCCACTTGAAATCTTTAGATCCTCTCATAATTTTCACCTAGAGCTCAATGATCTACATAGTCTTGATCATTTCCTCATAGACAAATGAGGGACAGAAAGACTGAAGCGTCTGAATATAACATAAGAAAGTCTGTGTTAATGAAGAACATAAAAGGATTTCCACTAAATCCCTGATGGTGCTCAGACCACTGGAATTTTACCTCTAAGAGCATTTTCATAGAATCAGCATAGAATCAATAATGTTGGAAGAGACCTCAAAGATCATCAAGTCCAACCTGCCACCCAAGACCTCATGACTACTAAACCATGGCACCAAGTGCCACACCCAATCCCCTCTTGAACACTTCCAGGGATGGTGACTCCACCATGCCCATTCTTGCAGGCCTGAGTAACAACTAGACCATGGAGAATTTATTTAGACAAAGTCCTCTTTTGCACCATAGAATCATAGAATTGCTAGGGTTGGAAGGGCCCTCAGGGATCATCTAATTCCAACCCCCCTGCCATGAGCAGGGATCCCCTCACACTAGATTCAGGTTGCTCAGAGCCACATCCAGGGATGAGGCTTCTACCACCTCCACGGGCAACCTGTTCCAGTGTCTCATCACCCTCATGGGGACAAACTTCTTCCTAACATCCAATCTGCTCTACCCCTTTCTATTTTTTCCCATTCCCCCTAGTCATATCATTACCTGACACCCTATCATGTCCCTCCTTAGCTTCGTTGCCCCCCTTAAGGTACCAGAAGGCCAAACACCAACATTTCAAAATGCCTTGCAATGGAAATTTTGGGGTAAATACTTGGTTTGGATTTATCAAAACATTTGGCTTCTGCATGAATTACTTGTTTTTATTCCTGACACTTTCTATGACAGTAGGAAAAACACAATTTGAAATTCCCCAAGGGGGAATTGAAGGTTCTTGTTTTACTCTTTCAGACATAGACCATCTTGATTCTGCAGTAATTTTCTTGTCCTTTTTTTTTTTCCTTCTTTTTTATTTCCTTCCCTCTGCAACAACAACAACAAAATGACTAAACATGATTGCACAAACAGTTTTGATTCTGGTGGAATTCAGCTCCTGATAGAAAGATACTCAATGAACATTCCTGCCAGGGGAGGTGTCGGAGTCACCATCATTGGAGGTGTTTAGGAGAAGACTTGATGGGGTGCTTGGTGCCATGGTTTAGTTGATTAGATGGTGTTGGGTGATGGGTTGGACGTGATGATCTCAAAGGTCTCTTCCAACCTGGTTTATTCTATTCTATCTTGGTCTCAGAGGTAGCAATCAACTGAATCTCAGCCCTGCATTTTTTTGCTTACAGATGTGCATGCACTGCCCAAGCACAGAGCTGCTGCAGCACTCTCCCACATCTTTTTTTTTTTTTTTTCCTTCCTTTCTCCATCCTTTGCTTCACCAGCACAATTTTTCCTGCAGCAGAATGAGATGTAAGGCTTGAGTTGGTCAAACTGCTGTTCACAGCGGGATCCTAGGAGCGCTGGGGTTCTCAGATTGTGAACAAGGCTTTTGAACAAGAGGTATCTGCTGTAACATAAACCAGATATAGCTTTAAATGGTCTTCTGGGAGATGAGCAGGAAACTCAGCTGCACTTTAGGAAGAGAGGCCTAACTAAATTGTCACATCAGTTCTGCAGTGGGGTTTCACAGGGCTCATGAGCTACGTGGGGGAGTTGGGTGGAGGGGTTTATTTTGCTGTGCAACAAGTAAGATTCGCTGTCCACGTGGGGTTGTGATGCAGGCTGACATACATTTTGCTACTGACTCTTCCTTCCCCAAAGTCATTGTAAATAAAACATGAGCTGGAGGAATTTTCAAGTTGTTTGCAGCTTTGGGTTTTTTTTATCAGTTTGAGTGGGTGGGAGAGGCTCAATTATATGATTTTTATTTCTTTCTTTTCTTCAGAAAAGTAGAGAACAGCTTCTCCCAAACTCTCACAGTAAGCATTTGTAATTTGTCAGGGACTACCCTACTCCATGGAAGATGGAATATGTGCTTCCCTGGTGTGGGTCCTGAACTGAAACATACTTTCCTATGAGCAGCTGGCCACACCAACTGCTAGGAGGGGGTTGGTCTCTTCTACCAGGCAACCAGCACCAGAACAAGAGGACACAGTCTCAAGCTGCACCAGGGGAAGTTTAGACTGGAGGTGAGGAGAAAGTTCTTCACTGAGAGAGTCATTAGGCATTGGAAAGGGCTGCCCAGGGAGGTGGTGGAGACACCATCCCTAGAGGTGTTCAAGAGAGAATTGGATGTGGCACTTAGTGCCATGGTTTAGTCATGAGGTCTGTGGTGGCAGGTTGGACTTGATGATCTTTGAGGTCTCTTCCAACCTTGGTGATTCTGTGATTTTGCTCAGCCTGAACACCAGATCAAAAAAAAAAAAAACAAACCCAACAAAAAAACCCAACCATCACTGCAGTTCTGGTCATCCAGTAATCACTGGCTGACAGCTTGTATCCCACAACTGGTTTTGCTGTACTTACTGGATCAGTGTAAAGCTCCTCCTTGTGTTACTCAGAAGTCAAAGACGGGAGGCAGTTTTCTGCCCTCAGAGTAGAGCAATTCAAGGACAAAAAAATAACAAATGGAAACAGAATGCCAATGTGAAAACTAAAATATATATATATAAAGAGCTAATAAAATGTGATGGTGTGCAGAACTGTTTCCTTCTTCTTGCGTAAGGATTACACAATAATTATTTACTTTCCTGGTTCAATCCGTTTTAGCAGAGACTGCAGCTTCCACCTCAGCGTGTGACACATCAGGTGGCAGGTTGCACCAACCCATCTCTGAGTGATTCTTCCAAGATCCATGCATCAGCTAGTCCTCCCCAAGCAAAACTGCACGTTTTCACAGTATCACAGTATCACCAAGGTTGGAAGAGACCTCAAAGATCATCAAGTCCAACCTGTCACCACAGACCTCATGACTAGACCATGGCACCAAGTTCCACGTCCAGTCCCCTCTTGAACACCTCCAGGGATGGTGACTCCACCACCTCCCTGGGCAGCACCTTCCAATGCCTTTTACTCCTCAGGGCTTGAAACAAACAGCACTCAGGACCAGAAACATTCACCTTTTGGAGGTAGCAAAGGGAATAGGTCTGCATGAAAACTGTTTGCGCAGGTGAAAAAAGCTCTGGGAAGCCACCCATGTTTCCGCAGCTGCATCCAATACAACTTTGTATTTGCATGTAAATCTGCATCATTGGAACAGGGTAGAGTCCGAGTTTGAATGCCAAGAGTCAGGTGAAAACTTCTTTCTCTGAGAGCCAAACTTTCTTATTTGATATGTCCAGGAAGAGGGGAAATGCTCTGACAGAACCCTTGAGAGATGCTCACTGTGAAGCAGCCTTTAAGCCTTTGTTCACACAACAGCTATGCACTGTTCACAACGCCCTTTGTCTGGTGTCAGTACCTTTACAACAGCCTGTCCTAGCACAGCCTAGGACTAGCTTGCATTAGGAAGGTCACACTGGTACCACTTGACCACACATCTCCCCCAAGGGAAATACAGCTCACACCCAGAAAAGAATTCATTTGTCAGGATGACTTCAACTGGTTCTCTGAAGAAACAAGCTCTTGGAGCAAAAGGATGCTGTTTCTGTATAGGTGCATCTCCATTAAGGCTTTGCTCCACAATTAAAACAGATATAGATAAATCACATTTCTATGAAGTAGTACAGTGAGGGCCAGGATTTAAGAACAGCTCATTGTGGGGTTTTGTGCTTTGATTTTTTTGTTTGGTTGCATGCTTGCTTGCTGTTGTTTTAAGAAGGAAATACTTAGACTGAAAGGGTTGGGGCTGTTCAGTCTGGAAAAAGAATGCTCTGAGGTGACCTCATTGTGGCCTTCCAGTATCTGAAGGGGACCTACAAGAAGGCTAGGGAGGGACTTCTCAGGATATCAGGTAGTGATAGGACTAGGGGGAATGGAATGATGCTGGAGGTGGGGAGATTCAGGCTGGATGTGAGGAAGAAGTTCTTCACCATGAGAGGCATGAAGCCCTGGAGTGGGCTGTCCAGGGAGGTGGGTGAGGCCCCGTCCCTGGAGGTGTTTAAGCCCAGGCTGGATGAGGCTCTGGCCAGCCTGATCTAATGTGAGATGTCCCTGCCCATGGCAGGGGTTGGAATGAGATAATCCTTGTGGTCCCTTCTAACCCTGACTGATTCTATGATTCTATAATCCTGATCATTTTTCCCTTCAGTGAAGGAAACTGTGGGTGGATGTTGTTATGAAACAGTTTTGAAGAGAGGTCACAAAAAGAGGTGGTAGAAAGTGGCTATTTAGAATTAGAGATGAAAAGCCCATGTTTAAATACAGGAAAATTTTACTTAAGCAACTAAGAAAGATGACTGATTAATATTAAATTGCTCATAATATTATTGTATTATTTATAATGCTTAGCACAAACCTGGGACAGAGATTTGAAACAGAAACATCAAGGCAATTTTTTAAGTACTAATGATAAAATGCTTTAAACTCTGCATTAGCTGCAACCAATACAGTGCCTCTGATTCCACTAATCGATCTTAATTGATTAAATGAACGCACTTCATCTTTGCATTTCATTGCCAGCATATTTTGCCACTTCCTATTACCATCCATTTTGGAAAATCTCTGATGATCATACCTGAAACACCCTTCCAGTTCATTCTCACTTTCATCCTCTGATTAATTGTCTGGTTTCAGCAAACCTGGAGTGCATGTGTCCTATTTCTCATGAAAAGATGGCCCCGTTGGCTGCCAGCCAGCTGCTGCCAGCACAGCTTTCCTGCTCCAAGGAATCCAGCACACAGACATGGCACATCCAACTTGATCACAAGCTAATAATCTCTTTACTGAGTCTGTGCTCCAGTCAACTATAGCACTGCAGAGAGGATCCCTTTTGGTTCAGGTCTACCTTTCCATTAAGGGATCTTTGAGCATGTTTTAATGAGGTGTCAATATACAGCTGCTTAGCAGAGAGTTTGGTATGTTTTTCAGTATTCTATTTAAATCTAGTTAACATCAAGATGGTCTTCCTCTAAAATTTACTCTGGGTTTCAGGGTGCAACTCTCATTCCCCAGAGAAACTGCAGAGTGCCTACGTGAAGGGGCAGGTAGTGGAGAAACGCCCAAGAATTTGGATGACATGAAAACTGCAACTGCATTATTCAAGTTAGAGGCAAAAGAATTTATTCACCCAGGAGGAAAACACTCCCTGAGATAGCAGAGAGTGGAACACCTAATTTATATTTTGCTTAACATTAATCATGAAAGTACAGGTACTCAAGCATTCATGTAAGGAACAGTGTATTTCAGCCAAGTTACTATAGGAATACAGGTCTGTATTCAGGTTATTTGTCCCTAGGGACTTCAGTCAGAGCTCATCATGCAAACTCAGAATACAATTTGACCCATATATGCTACTAGAGTACTGCACATATAGCACCAAGTGGAGTGCTGAATGCAAGGGAAAATGTGTCAGCAAAATCCCTAGAATTCCCTAGATTCATGGGAACAAGTGGGGCAGATAACACACAAAGACCAGCAGCGCAGATAATTAATGGGGGAGAAGGGGGAAGAATCTTTCTTGCTCTGCCACTGCTTTGAAGAGGGAGTTTTCCAAGAAAAGAAAAACCTCCTGCTTGGTTTGGAGTTGTCCTAATGACTGGGGAAGCCGTCATTACAGTGATTAGGTAAGGCTGAGGAACAATAAACCTGCCAAAGGTCTCTTTGTCCCGACCACAAAACAGAAATCCAAGAAATACTCATCCACATAAGACAGAAGCCTTTGCAGCCTGCTAAGGTCAGCAGCACTTGCAAATGATAGCCTCCATGCCATGCTAACATGCATGGCAATCTCAAGACAAGCAACTAAACTTCCCCAGCCTTCAAAAGCTCTGGAGGGAGAATTACAACCTGCAGATGATGCCTTTGTTGCAATCCACAGTCTCCAGCACAAAGTACATCTGGAGCCAACAACTGGGATTTGCTTTTACCGTCTGAATCATAATTCCTCTATAACACAGCATATATCAATGTCTATTTTCTTTTCCAAACTGATGCCTGCTAAGGTTTGTCTCCTGGAAAGTGGCTCTTCCAAGTTCCTGCTGCACTTAAGTTTTATCTTATATATAGATCTTTATCTTATCTACCTCGTGAGTCAAGGAGGGAAGGAGGTTTTCTTATCTCAGGCAACAGGGAAGAGCTTAATGAAAAAATTCCTGTTGTTCTTCTGTAACAATCTTCTTGCAGCTCCCAGCAAGGCCCTGATACCCAGTGGAGATACACTGATAACCATCACACTGCTACAAACATTTCTTTAGATCCAAATCACATATCTCAGTTACTCTACAGGAGCCCAGACAGCATTTCACTATAGCCTTCCTCTATCTTCTGGACTTCTGAGCATTGAAAGTTTTACTATGCTGTAATCCTTAGCTTGAGTGTTTCTTCATTAACATTAAGGATTGTCCAGTGAGATAAAATTTACCACATACATGAAAGGTGATCCAGGTTAAGAAAGTATTCTTCACACTGTCATGGCTGTGCCTCTGTAACTCCTCCTGCAGTCAGCTGGATCTACTCGAGAGAGTCCAATGGAGGGCTATGAGGATGATTAATGGACTGGAGTGTGTGCCTTATGAGGAGAGGCTGTGAGACCTGGGGCTTTTAGTCTGGAGAAGAGGACACTGAGAGGGGATTTAATAAATGTTTCTACATATCTGAGGGATGGGGGTCAAGTGGGAGGGGACAGGCTCTGCTCAGTCGCAGCCTATGATAGGGCAAGGGGCAATGGATATAAACTACAGCACAGGAGGAACTTCTTCACTGCGAGGGGCCCAGAGCACCAGAACAGGCTGCCCAGGGAGGTTGTGGAGTCTCGTTCTCTAGAGACTTTCAAGACCCATGTGTGACCTGTGCTAGATTCCATAGTGCTGCTTTGGCAGGGGCATTGGACTCGACCTTCAGAGGTCCCTTCCAACCCCTAACATCCTGTGACCCTGTGGTAATCATCCTAAGTACATTCTTAGGATCACTGAACATCATGGCACTTCAACAGCAGAAGAAAAGGTGAAGAAGACTTTCTGAGATGTTGTAGAAGAACTGAATTTCTCTCTCTGGAGTGCTGTAGGTTTCTAACCTGCTGCACTCCCACCGCTGAGGTTGGTGAGGACCCCTAATATCCTGTGATCCAAAACATCCTCTCTGGAGCAGGCCTTTATTTGGGGCACCCACTGAATTCAGAAGTTAGTAACTCTGCTGCCAGAGTTTCAGGAGAACCGGAAGACAATTTAATCTTTCTAAAGAGACGCATTAATAAGTTTAACACCTAAAGGAGAATCACCAAAAGGCTATTCCTGCTGAAGTGCTAGAAAGCATTTTGACTTTGCTAATTTATTCCTGCAAGGGAAGGCAAATAAGCTGCCCCAGCATATGTTAGCTCTTAGGGGCTTTTTTTAAAGTTTCACACAGGGATTGATTCATGCAGATCAGTTTTTCTTACTCTTCCCGAATTAGGAACACCAGAGAATCAATTCATCAGGTGTACCGAGGGCCGCAGCCCTGACTGGCTTTGTTTCCCCCCACCCCCCCTCACAATGCAATTAAAATACCAACTCCATCTTCTCCTCACATCAAATTTGTGAAGGAGGAGCCATTTTCCTGCGATAAATTCCTAAAGATCTCATGACACGAGCAGCAGAGCGTAGTCGAAGCGCATAATGAATCAGCCCAAATTCTAGGTGTGTCTAAAGGGTTTATAGAAAGCTCCCTATCCGGTTTTCACACTCCAAAATCTGAATTATAATTAATTTCAGGAATCAGCCAGCCTACCCTTGCTTTAAAAAATGTCAAGCTGAGGAGTGCGTTCTGCGAGATTACAATTAATCAGAAGCGCAGGCGCGCGCGCACGCACACGGCTTCCCACTGAAGTCCTTTGGCCAAAAAAATAATACATTACAGCATTACTTGACAGATACCAAATGATCTACTCAAATAATACCCACTGATGATAAATGTTACACTTTTGCAGCCTCATGCTAATGCAGGGCTTTGCAGCAGCAAACAGGCGTCATTCGACGACTCCTGCGCTAACTCCAGCGACATGCTGCTGGTCATGACAGCTTGCTTTCTCTTGTCTTTGCTATCCCATCTGGAAAGAACCCCAGGGATGGAAGAGCCCAGCATGCTGAATGATATTTAAGGAAAGATTATCAACATTCACAAAGCATTAATGAAATAGCTGCTTTTTAGGACAAAGATGTTGTTTACTCGTTTTCTTGCACTGATTAAATGAGTTACTCGCAACTCTCTGGCCCCAGTGGTGCTTCCTAGGCCTACAGAGGCAAAGAGATTTTCTCTGCCAGGGTGTGACTGCAACCCAAGCTATGTGAATGTCCTCACAAAAAGCAACTTAGAGCAGAGTATTGATAGGCTTTTATGGAATCATAGAATCATTAAGGTTGGAGAAGGACTTCTAAGATCATCAAGTCCAACTGCAAACCCAACACAACCATGCCCAATAAACCATGTCCCAAAGTGCCACGTCTACATGTTTTTTGAACACTCCCAGGAATGGTGACTCCACCACTCCCCTGGGCATTTTGTTCCCAGAACAAATGTATGTTCCTAGACCAGAATACACATACATGTCAGGAGTGAACACAAGGTACAGGGTTGTGTGGGCACCCAGCAGGCACTGTCCCTCTCTGGGCAGGGGTTCTTTCCATGCCCTATCTGCTCCTTGTTTCTGACCCTCAGTGTTCAGGCAGTCCTTCATGCTGGGAGAGGGGAGATCCAGACCATGAACACCACCCATAGTTAAAAGAAAATGTGAATGTTCATGAGCTTTCCTTACCCTCCTCTACAACAATGCCCAATTTTCCCTCTCCTTCTGCCCAGGCATCTCCCCAGATCTTCCTGCCTAGCAATCACACCAAGGAACTAGGTCTTCTTTCCCCTGCCTCAGCTTTCAAGGTGCTAAAAGACTGGACATAGTCTATACAAAGCAGTAGTCCCAGAAATACCATTTTGCTTCACTGCCACCTATAAGGAGTAAGGAACAAAAATAACTGCTCCCTAATTTAACACAGACTTCACATAAAAGCACCTTCTCTTCCATTTATCTACCAGTGGAGCTATTTTTGTCCAATTCACTTGGAGAATAGTTACATTCTGTTGTGCCTAAAATATTTTGCTGCTTTAATCACTGCACAGGGCACTACCAGCAGTAAATGAACTGAGATGACAAGAGAAATTTATTACAGCCATCAGCCAGAGATCAAATTCTTTCCTCATCAATTATTTGGGCCACTGTTGTTTCTAGCAGTTTCTCCTCTTAATAAAACTGATCACAGCTGGATGTTTGGTTCCTTCTGTAGGAAACACCAATGCTTGTTATTTCATTGCACTTGTACTCTCTTTACTTGTGTATTCTCTGGAAGGCTTTTGTGTGTAAGTGATGAGCTTCGTCTCGTTGACAAAACAATGATGAAAGTACAAGCTGAAGAGCTGGAAGATAAATTCATCCTCATGGTGCTGCCACTGATTTTCCATGCAACAATTAATAAAAAGCACTTTTCTTTTGCCCCTCTATCAGAGGCAGAGCTGGCAGCTTCGTTTTGGTGGGGGAGAGGAAAACGGAAAGTACGTCAGGAGTCACAGCTCTGCCGTAAAATGAGCCATAGGAGCTGGGGAGCAGGAAACTGGAAGCAAATGAATCCCCAACCCTGTGCACGGGGTTCTGGCACAGGACATGATGCAGAGAGGAGCTCTGTCATCTCAAGGACCAGCCAGCCAATTGGTCTCCAGGACCCACCAGCCGCTGGGTGGTGAAGCTGGATTCCAGGATTTATCACTGGAAACACATGATTATTTTGAAGAAGCCATCCTGACAGCTTCACAGGAAGAGTAGATCAGAGTGGCATGCAGGGAGATAAGCAAGGTCTCCCTGCCACTTTGAACTTGGCACCGGTGGAAAGACAGCAGTGAGGGAGTTGCTGGGAACAGGGCTATTTCCATATGTTTCTTTTTGAGCACGGCATCACCTCAGGAGGGATTAGCGTGAGAAGTCAGGGCTCTTCCCCAGACCAACAGTAGCTCAGCATTTCATAAAAGAGATGCTGGCAGCTTTGGGGACCCTCAGCATGCAGGTCCGAAGCACTAAGCTCCAGGAAAGACACTTCTTGTCCTTGAACAAAGAGCTTTAGCATATTGTGTGCTGTGAACACAGGCAGGATGCTTCTGTTAGAGAGCTAGAATCCATATTCTCACCTCCCCAGACTGAGAAGAGAAGCCAGTGAGGATGAACCAGGGGCCCATAAAAGCACAACATGTTCCTAAGGGTCGTAAGTCTTCTCTTTGGCAGAGGTGCCATGAGAAATGCATGCCAGGCATGGCACAGAGCAAGGTGAAGCAGCACAGAAATAGAGAGGCCAGGTTGTATCTCAAGAACTTCACTCATTCTGCCTATAAGCAGCTTTTTGCAACAGTGTTCCTAGAAGCATTAAGGCAAACATCTCATAGCAATGCTAAGCTCAAACTTGCTTCACGTATTTGCCCTGAAGCCTAGTTCAGCAACCTTAACCAAACATCACTTTACCAGTCTCCAAAAAAAACAGGTTTCTATAACCCATATTTTCCCAGCCTCTTTTCTCTATCTCTACAACATGTACTCAAAGGCAATTTAGAAATATCAAGTCAAAAAGCAGGTACTATAAAACTTTTAGCCCTCTGCTTGCAAGCCTCATCACCCAAAGAGCCAGGAGGAAAGATTTTTGCTGTGAGAGACAAAGCAGAAAAGGTGCTGAGGGCAATTACTCTGACATCAATGAGAAGATTCAGGGCTAACCCCTTGGGGCACCTTGGTGCTGCGTTGCTTTGCCAAGGCACTTGAACTCTCAGAAAAACAAAAGCTGGGAGATCCAACATCTCTACCACTTAGTGAAATGAAATTTTATTCCCACAAGAAGTCTTTGGGGTCCCATTCAAGTTTCAAAAGACACTTTCTGGCTGGAAGTGAAGCTCTCTTAAAAACAGCATAGATGCAACCAACCGTGCTAGTAAATGCCAGGAAGTGCCTTAATCTGCCAGCAATGTCATCCACGTCCCTCGTGGTGCAGCACAAGATAGCTGTAAATCTTGGTTTCATGGATTGCAGGGATCCACACAACAAGGAAAATCTCTTATTTTTAGAGTCCTTGTTTGTAAAACTGGATTTCACAGTTGCCCAGTGACATGAATTGGAGAGATTACAGTCATGTGCACGTCCGATTCCTGACAAACCATTTTTAAGTCTGCCTTTGAAAATGCCTCACTCTGCAGCCCCAATCTGGAATGTCACTAAAAAGTCAGCAAAAAGTTGGATTTCAAGAAACTGCCATTCTCTTGATCACCTGAATTTTCCTCTCATGTTTGTCAATCATAAAACTCTTAGTCCCTCATTTTCAGCTGCTCACTGAGACAGTTGTTTCAGAGGTCAAAATCCAAAACACCTCAATGCTTTGGGTTTCTTTTCAATTTTTCCTCTCTCTAACCAATTAGAAAAGTAAGGAAAAAGTGAGAGCAAGATACAGATTTCAGCCACCCAAAACACAGAAGCTGGGTCTTCCCCTTGAGCAAGCTCAGCTTGCCTGGCTGAGCAGTTTGAAGAGCAATCCAATTAAGCTAGAGAAAAAGGTTTGCACGCGTCCTTTACCGCCTCTGAAGATAAATCCACCGAGTCTCATTTGCCCTGGTTCAGAAGACTACCTCCAAAACCACTGAAATGAATGGGGTCTTGCCATTCACAATGAGGACTTTTGGATTGCCTCTGTTATCTTCCACAAGTCATTCCACCTTCCTTTTGTTCACTTTATCACTTTGGAAAGTGAGAATGAAAGTACTCCTCTACTCGACTGAATTACCTTTGAGATCTCCCAGTTTACCTTTGAGGTCTCCCAGTGGAAATTGCTAGTCTGTGTTATTACAGTTAGATCAATCTAAAACCAGCACTGGCAGAGCACATCAGAAGTCCTCAACCTTGGAGGTCTAATTAGAACCGCAGGTTCTAGTGGGAACAGAGAGCTTAATCTAGAATATCAATAAATTGCCTTGAATCTGCTGCAGAAATTCATTTAAGAGGCAGATGAAAAATTAAATGGCATAATTACAAAGGTTAACAAACTCAAGGGAGCCATTAGGCAAACTGCAAAAAGATTGGCGGCTTTAAAAAGGAGCAGAATCAAAGATAATGGAATTCAACCATTTCAACGCAGTTTTCCTCATTTTCCTCAGCTGAGAAAACACTGTAAGCTCTTGTCAAACAAAAGCGTTAAATGGCAACTTCGACAACATTTCTCTTTGAGCATTAGGTTTTAAATGAGGCTTTATAAGGGAAAGGCTGGCGACTATTTAACCTGCTGCAGCGGGAAAGTATTTAAGATATTAACCACCTTCTAAAATTATTGCTACAACTCATCATTTCCTAATCCCTCTACTCTTGGAGAGGATTTCAACTACATGATACGAGCGTTAGTAAACAACTAAATACACCACAAAGGAGACGAAAACTGAAGCAGGCTACCCGAAGGAAAACACGTACCTAGCGCAAGGGAGGTTTTAACAGCGAGTTTTCCTAGGTATCTCGATAAATTAAGCACCTAATTCTCATTTAGAGGAACACTTAGGAGCTATGATAAAGGACACATTTTCTCCAGGAAAATTTTTAACTAAAAATTACATGACAGGAGTACTTGTTTTGTGACAACAAAAATACACAGAGCAGAAAGGCTCCTGGAGCTCCTGATGGCTTTCATTGCATTTCTCACCATGAAAGTGAAACAAGAGAATGAAGGGAAGATTATGTTGCCAGGTTTCTTATTATTAATGGTGAAGAAAATAGTTGCCTTAATGTATTTGATTACATCTTAACAATCACAGTCACCCAACTCCTTTTTAAACATGCCAAAGTCTGTAACAGAAAAATATCTTCCCGCCGACCGCGAACTGTTCGGTCCTGACCACTGACAAGTTGTGACAACTGCACTCAGCCTTCTGGGAGAGTGTAAATATAACCAGCTTCGCACCCACGTGGGTATCATCTGTCAAGATGAGAGCATTATCAAAGCTGCAAGGAAGGTAGGGCCAAGCACTGCAGAAGTTTCCTGAGGTGCTTCAGGAATAGTAATAAGAGCAGTGCACATGCATATGTAGGAACGGGTTGCTCTGTACAAGTGCCAACACAAGAGCTGCCCTCTGAATTCCTGATGCTCCTAGGATGTCCTCAGAGGTATTCCTGAAAAAAAACACAGTTCTTTTTTAACACTGGTAGAGCCATGTGAGGAAAACTCTGCACCTCAAGTGCGCCCAAATGCAGAGATGAGGCTATAAAGTGTGCCAAGGTGTTAATAGAAAAATAGAAATTGATCACTAGAATGAAACTGAAGCATCCCAAGCCTGAAATGAGCTTTCTTGAATTTTAGTTAAACCAGTGCAGAGGACATCCAGGAGCTGCTTCCCTTCTCTTTCTATTTTAGAATCATAGAATGGTTTGGGTACAACAGGACCTTAAAGATTGTCTAGTTATAGCCCCTTGGCCATGGGCACCTCCTACTAGACCAAGTTCCTCAGGATCCCATCTGGTGTGGCTCTGAACAATTCCAGAACTGGAGCCTCCACAGCTTCTCTGAGCAATGTGTTACAAGAAACTATTTCCTAATGTCCAGCCTAAGCCAGTTTGAAGCTATTACCCCTCATCCTGCCATCCCATGCCTTTTAACAAAGTACCTCTCCAGCTATCCCATAGGACTCCTTTTTTGTGTCAGAGAGTGCCCATAAAAGCCTTTTTCATCCATGCAGACCACCTGGAATTTTTGCCTACCTTCCTCTCTGTTGATTGAGATACATCACCCTTGAGCTTGGAGGAGGTATTAAACAGCTTCCTTGGGCCCCTCCTCAAGCTTTTAGGTCTCTCCTGAAGGGCTGACCAGCTAAGGCTTGCTGAAATCGCAGCATAGCTTGTGAGCAGCACCAGCGTTAGCCTTTTGTCCCCAGCCCAACAGAACCAAAATTCAGCACCAGAACTGAGACTCTTTTGTGAGGAGCAAGTCAGCAGTCACATGGAAAGAGTAAGAATGCAAATCCACCACTCAGCTTCCCAGGATAAACACAGATCTTTCAGCAAGAGCTGCATCTGACCACAGCTTTGTCCCTTCTATCACTTGCAGCTAAGGAAAAGAAATTAAAAGTTTAAGAATTGGCTGTTTCTTTAGTAGAAAATAAAGTCCATCTCAATAAAGTCACACACAGAGGCTTGTACAGTGGGACTTGCCACCTGATACCCTCTGATGAGATGTGGCAAGGCAGAGACATGGAATTTCTTCAGCTAGACTTTCTGTTGCCTAAAACCCTGGGAGCAGACTCTCACCTTCCTTCTTAGTGCCTCACAGGTGGCTGTCCAGAGCAAGATCACAGAAGGATGTAAATGAGGAGAAGTGTGAAAATGTGCAAAAAGTATGCATGCACATGGAGGAACTGCAGCTCAGCACTGCCCTGAGACTGCTGCAGATGGGAAGGGAATAATCTATTCTTCACGTGTGGTAGGTTAGACAAGAAATAATGAGATTGAATTACAGCTAGGGAAATTCAGTCTGGGCATCAGGAAATACTTTCTAATGGCAAAGACTTGAAACAGATAGCTCAGGGAGAGCAGGGAATATACAATTCTGGTGGTTTAAAGAGACTAAAGAACTAAATGACCTCCTGAGGTCCCTTCCAAGCCCATTTTCTTTAATTTAGGGTAAATCACTTCAAGTTTCTCCATAGACTCTTGCACCTGTATGACCTCTAACTTTCCAGACTTTGTGCTTATTTCTGATTTAACAGTGCCTTTGGGGTTTTTTTAAGAACAGTATATGAACCAAGTGATAATAATTATGGTATTTTATGATATAGTTTTACCACAATTATACACAGACTGTAGCTCCATTTAATCCAAGAACACCATTAGGCATCTGGCTATGTGGCCTCCATTCAGCCAAGAACGTCAGCCACTTCAAATAATATTCTTCAGCTGCTCCCAGAAAACATTCACAGGTTAAAGGCATCAGTCTCTGTATTTAACTGCCTCAAACACTTTCATGTTGTTAGCTGAAGTGGCTCAGTTTGGCATTAAACTGGCTGAACAGGTTCCAATAGTAAAAATTCTGTGAGAGAAGCACTTTTTTTAAGGGTGATTTATTCAGTGTCGCCACTTATTTTTATCAAAATCACAACTTGAGGAGCAAGCCCACAGAGGCAATAAATGAAACCACACAGACCTCCTGCACGTAAAAAAAACCAAGGCAAGACTCTGGTGATCACTATGAATCTGACTTTGCTACTCGTTGCACATGCTGGCATCAACCCAGCAAAGCACTTAAGTGCATGCTTAATTTTAAGCACACAGGTAGTGCCATTTAAGCTAATGGAATCACTTAAGTGCTTCATTGGATCCAGGCCAGACTCCTCAGCATCTTGCAGTGTCAAGTGTGCAGAGCAAGGGCTTCATCTAATTGCATCAGGCTTTAATTGACAAAAATCAAAGTAATGCAGCATGCAGACTGAACCCTTCTCTAACACAGCTATTATAATCACAGCGAGTAGGCCAAGGTTGGTTTGTGTCGTCCCAGTGCCTGAAGTGTCCTCTTGGATTTGATCCACCATGCCTCAGCTACTCCCAGCTATCTGAGTTCTCTATCCAACATGCTGTGGTTGAAAATAATCCATTTGTAACCCACCCCAGAGGATTACGCCAGCTTTTCACATAACTATGTTGTCTTTCATCCTAAGTATGTTCTACCATTTGCTGGTGTCTCCTCTTGTTGTACACTCACATTTACGCTGTGGACTCTTTGAAAGGTGGTGATTTGGACGTGTTCAGGAGGAGACTTGATGGGGTGCTTGGTGCCATGATCTAGTTGTTTGGGTGGGTTGGATTGGTTGATAGGTTGGACATGATGATCTTGAAGGTCTCTTCCAACCTGGTTTATTGTATTGTAAAGTGCTCTGGAACTTTTCAGGTGTCGGTGGAACTACAAAGAAATTAACTGGGAGAAACACTATTGATGCTGCAGCAACTGAAGAGAGCAAATCAAATCACAGACAAGCCTAACCTCTCCATAACCTGAAGAACAATACTCCTTATATATCTTCTTATTTCATTTCCAGGCAAAGGAACACCTAATAACTCATTAGGTTAGGTAGTCTCACTTCCATATAAGCTCCTACAACAGCAACATTGCCTTTCTGAAACAATCCATTTCAGAAAAAAAGCAACCCCAAGACATCTAATTCAGCCTGGATGCAGCATTAACTTCTCACCACAGCCTATTTCTATAAACACAGTTATGAGAGGGAAAGAAATGACACGTCTGGGAATTTGTGAGACTATTGAGTTTAGTTAATGCAATTACTGGAAAAGGGTGGTTGAGAGCTTTGTTAGTAGCGTGGGCAGAGCACAGTGACAGTGAAGTGTGAGTGTTCCTGCATCACTGTGACCCCACTCACACGAGCAAGTCCTTTGCTTTAATTGCCTTTATCCAAGCGTGAAACGAGAGCGGGGCTGAGCCACAAGCCAGGAGATGTGGCAAACAAACCAGTAATTGGGAAAGCAGGGAGGAAGTCTCCAGAAGTGCAAGGGGAGTTTCTAACATCATTTGCCACTGTATTTTTCCATGGTCACAGCTTAAAAAAAATAATTATCACCTATAGCTGCTGAAGAGACTTATGTCTGAAAGGCACATTGCCCTATCATATAGAAAAGGAGGAGGGGGGGACAGTCACCTAGCTGGACTTTGCAACGGCAGTATTTCTGTAGTAGTTCTCTGAAATGTAGCTATGGCTTTAGAAATGCTACCACATTTTCCTGTGCATCCTGCTTCTGCAGGAAGCAGATTGATGCAGTTAGGAGCTCAGGAAGAAGGCTTTTGCAACACCTAGAAAGGATACGCTGCTGAACGCTAACCAGCCCGGCAGCGGCTGAAGGAAATGAAACCCCCACATCTGTAACTTCTCAGCTTTTTGTGCTCTGCTAGCACCTGTGCTGCAATCAGCATTTAACACAGATAGGGAGGCAGGAATAATTCAAATACAGAGGTAATATTTAGCACAACACCCCATTTAAGTTAACATGTTTGCAAATAGGATTCATCTTCTTGCACTGTTTGAAGAAAAAGGCTCCCATTTATTGTAGCAGCTGTGTTGAATTTTGAAGCTCTTACCCACACCAGACTCCTGTTGGAAGTACCAGTCATGTACAGCAACAGAAAGTGGTGACATTTCAAGAATAGCTTGAAACAGCTCTTTCTGAAGACAGACATAGCACCTTTGTACAGAATGTTGTGTTTTGTAACGGACTTATAGAGTCTGAGCCCTTGTACACGTTTCTAAAACAGGTAAGATCCTCAATGAACACACTTAAATGCACACAAATTTGGATACAGCAGCAGTGTCGAAACTCCAAATTGCAGCTGCTCCTTCACATCTCTCTGATAATACACAAGGCCATTTGGACTCCCTTGCAATTGAGTTATTCATGGGCTCAGATCTTGAACCAACACATGAGCATTTCAATTGCCCTTTGCAACTACCTCACATGTAAGGATCACTGTCTACAGTGCACTGGCAAGACAAATATGCTCATGTGAAAATCAGTTCAAGGCAAAACTGATTTTAAAATGTCAGGAAGACTAGATCCCAACATTTATTACAGAATGGTCTGGGTTGGAAAGGACCTCCAAAGGTCATCCAGTCCACCCCCTCTGCAATAAGCAGGGGTATCCTCAACTAGATCAGGTTGCCCAGGGCCCAGTAGTGAGTTTTGAGACTTTCCATGAAGATTTGATATAGATTAAAAATAAAACCACTCCAGGCAACATTAATTCCCTTCTTCAGAGAAAGGCAAAAGTGAGACAGAGGGAGCTGGTTAACTCCTGAAGCTGGTGTTTAGAGCAAACCAGGAATTTCACAGAATCACCAAGGTTGGAAGAGACCTCAAAGATCATCAAGTCCAACCTGTCACCACAGACCTCATGGCACCAAGTGCCACATCCAATCCCCTCTTGAACACCTCCAGGGATGGTGAATCCACCACCTCCCTGGGCAGCACATTCCAATGGCGAACGACTCTCTCTGTGAAAAACTTTCTCCTCACCTCAAGCTTAAACTTTCCCTGGCACAGCTTGAGACTGTGTCCTCTTGTTCTGATGCTGGTTGCTTGAGAGAAGAGACCACTTCCCTCCTAGCTACAGCCACCCTTCAGCTAGTTGTAGACAGCAATCAGGTCTCCCCTGAGCCTCCTCTTCTCCAGGCTAAACAATCCCAGCTCCCTCAGCCTCTCATCGTAAGGCTTGCGCTCGAGGCCTCTCCCCAGCCTCGTTGCCCTTATCTGGACACATTCAAGTGTCTCAATGTCCTTCCTAAACTGAGGGGCCCAGAACTGGTCACAGTACTCAAGGTGTGGCCTAACCAATGCCAAGTACAGGGATACAATGACTTCCCTGCTCCTGCTGGCCACACTATTCTTGATACAGGCCAGGATGCCAAAAAGGAAGGGGACACTCGCCTAGCCAGCCAGATCAGCCGAATCAACCCTGGCGATCAACGGGGTGACAGATGTCGCAGCCAGATCGCCCTCACATCCAATTCCTCAGATTTGAGGAATTAAATCTTTTTCAGGCTACTCAGACTGAAATTGTAAAGAAGCTGTCATTGTACATCACAGAATCACATCATTTACTCACATTTCATATCAAGTCCTACAACTCATCACTGGATCATAGAATCAACAAGGTTGAAAAAGACCTCAAAGCTCATCAAGTCCAACCTGTCACCCAAGACCTCATGACTACTAAACCATGGCTCCAAGTGCCATGAATGGCAATTGGATGTCTCTACCAAGGTGTTTTGCCTAAAAGAAACCAAAACACCCCAAACCAACAACCAACCAACAAAAAAGAAATCATACACACACTCTAGCTACAAAAATCACTCAGATATGTTTTTGTCCCCTTTGCTTATCGCACAGGCAAGGCCTTTCAGTTATTAACTCAACATTTAGGTTTTAATCATGTCTGCTCAAGAGAGGGTGGAAGCTGTGGTGCACTGCACAGCTTTCCTGCAAAGCATATGGTGTTTGAAAAGCGAGTAGAAGGGAAGAACGACAGACAGGAAAAGGTTCAGACTTCTGTAGCCTCAGTTGTGCACTGCGTGGTAATTACACTGAAGAATTCATGACTCACTTTGGTGCACTACTGTGAGCTGCTAAATTAGAAGTTTGGCAAGGACAGCAGACAAAGGATGAAAGACATGATATTGGTTTTCTCCAGCACAACCCTTCGCTGCAGCCTCATGGTGTTTCGGAGGTCTTTTTTTAGCACGCTAGGAAAACAAGTTCTTTTTTTCGAAGAAGAGTAACATATTGAATCAAAAAATGTACTGTGTGGAAGTTGGCAGAATGAGGTAAAATTCCACTTAAAAGAAAGAAAAAGAAATAAATTAAAAATCAACCTGGCAGGTAGTTTGGCTAGCTGTTCCCTAAAACTTATTTCTGAGTCTACACAGAGTATCGTACACGGAGACTATTTATTGTGCGCTGTGACGTGGAGATGAAGCCCTTCCACTATATAACATCCATAAGGGAAGAAAATGCTTTCTTGACGCTAGCTTACCAATGTGTATTGTCAAAATGATTTACATAAAGGCTCCCCAGCCATTTGACAGCTGCAATGAGGCCAAGCACACTGAAGATGTACACATTGGGATAGCACTTAACTCTTGAAGACAAATCCCTTTCTCACGAGGATTGCAGTCAGTCTGGAGTTATGCAGCATGTGAATTAATCCAGTTTTGCCAGATAGAATAGAATAAACCAGATTGGAAGACACCTTTGAGATCATCATGTCCAACCTATCATCCAACACCACCTAATCAACTAAACCACGGCACTAAGCACCCCATCAAGTCTCCTCCTGAACACCACTAGGGATGGTGACGCCACCACCTCCCTGGGCAGCACATTCCAGTGGGCAACTACTTTCTCTATGAAGAATTTCTTCCTAACATCCAGCCTAAACCTCCCCTGGTGCAGCTTGAGACTGTGTCCTCTTGTTCTGGTGCTGGTTGCCTCAGAGCAGAGACCAACCCCCACCTGGCTACAACCTCCCTTCAGGTAGTTGTAGACAGCAACTGAGCCTCCTCTTCTCCAGGCTAAACAACCCCAGCTCCCTCAGCCTCTCCTCACAGGGCTGTGCTCCAAACCCCTCCCCAGCTTCGTTGCCCTTCTCTGGACACATTCCAGTGACTCAATATCTTTCCTAAACTGAGGGGTCCAGAACTGGACACAGTACTCCAGATGTGGCCTAACCAGTGCTGAGTACAGGGGGAGAATGACCTCCCTGCTCCTGCTGGCCACACCGTTGCTGATACAGGCCAGGATGCCATTGGCCTTCTTGGCCACCTGGGCACACTTCTGCAGCCAATGCAGCATTCCTCCATGCAGCCAATCCTCCATGTAATGCTGAACTAGTTATTCTGGTTTGTAATGAGAAAGAACTGGTACCAGGCATAATAAAAAAAAGGAGACATCAGCATAAAAAGGTAAATAAAGAAGTAAATAAAGGTGGCTGTGTGACCCAGAATTAATTTCTCAATTTACCCAGACACAAACCAAATAAAGCTAGCCATGTGCCCAGTGGGTCAGGGATCGGAACCAACTTCTCTCTTCCAACCTTGGTGATTCTGTGACTCTGCTGAGCATTTGCACACCTTTACACAACATTTTGTGTGATGTGCAAGTGGTCACAAAGATTTTCACAACTTGTAGCAGTCAGAGGGTTTGCTTATTGAGAGTGGAGAAGTTCTGCCTATGAAGCTTGTCATTAACTTCAAGGCTCCCCTTGCATAAAACCTGGCAAGCTCCCAGAAACAGCAGAGGCAATTATTAATGTTCAAGTCACCATATGCTAAACAACCACTGCTCTGTATATTATGTATTTTGTTTAAAGGCAGGCACAGAGACTGCAAACAGTCATTTTTAACTCTTTTCAGTATACAGTACATCTGTTGTGGGTTTGATTTCCATTAAAAATCAGCCATTTACTGATCTGGCTGGCATCCAGATTTCTACGTGAAACACATGGACTAAGCACAAAACAACGCTGGTTTCTGTGCGTGGCTGCATGCATTGTCCTTATTATCTGCTACAATAATTAGGAATGCAGTTGAAAATGCTGAGGGGGCTTTGAAGGAACAGACTATCCTACTTATCTTCTCATTTCATCAAAGTCCCTGGGCTTAAAAACATTAAGAACAAGGCCGTGAAACTGTTCTTTATATGTTGCTGCTGCTGCAATGGGTTACAATCCCGCTTCGCTTGAGAAGAGGACCCTGGAGCTGGCTGGAAAAGGAACGCAGACCAGGGCGTACTACGTACCTTGAACACAGCTCTGAAGAACACACATCAAGAACATCCACCAACAATAATGAGCTACCAAAATATCTGCCAGCATGGACCTCAGGCAGGAAGTCAAATAAATGAAAAGCTGCAACCACGTCTCTGACAATTCTCCAGCAAAACTCGCTCTAAGTTTTGTTCTTTGGTGAAAACCAAAAGATGATCAGCGTGTACCAAAGGTCAGTAGGTTTAGACAATCCCAGACCAACAAAGGGAGGAAATTAAAATGCTGTGAGGGCACTGCAGAATTCTTTGCCAGCAACCATTTACAGGCTAGATCCAAAGCCTGCTACAAGTCAACTGGTCTCTTCAGGTCACATCCTGGCTCATTTCAGGGCTCCTCTTGGCTTATTTTGAAGGCAACAATGCAGAACTGGAGAAAAGAGGGGCTCTTAAATTAGTGCTGCACTAGGGCTAGAGAAGTCAGCACACCACAGCACCGCTCTTACTGAAACTTTGAGCTGAGTGGAGAAAATACAATGATATTCACTTCCATTTGAAAATTAATTCCAAGGTCATTGTCTCGGCAACCTTTCAGCATTTGTTTTCCATGCCTGCATGCACAGAGACCTATTTCTAAGCAGGACCCTTATAAAATCAGCAAGCAAAAAATGTGAACAGCCAGATGTTCAGGAAAAAAAAAAAAAACACAACATAAAAATAAAAGGTGAAATCCAAATTGTGTGTTTGATTTCTGATGCGATTACATAACCTGCCCAGGAGAAGACGAGTCGGTACCCCACGGCTTACGCAAGCAACCCATATGGAGCTGTGCTCATAAGGCAGTTCCTGTTATTATTAGCAAAGGCACATCTGGCTGGCCAGGCCATCCCAGCCACAGCCAGCCCCTAGCACGTGCAGGTCTCCCAGCCGACTGCCATTAGGGGAAAATCCTCAACAGGGTGAGGTACGAGGCTCATCTACTTTCTGCAGCAGATCATAGAATCAATCAGGTTAGAAAAGACCCCAGAGATCATCAAGTCCAACCTATTACCTAAGACCTAACACCTCATGACAATTAAACTATGGCTTCAAGTGCCACATCCAAACCTTTTTTGAACACCTCCCTGGGCAGCACATTCCAATGGCCAACTACTCTTTCTGGGAAGAACTTTCTCTTCACCTCCAGCCTAAACTTCCCCTGGAGCAGCTTGAGACTGTGTCTTCTTGTTCTGTTGCTGGATGCCTGGGAGAAGAGTCCAATCCCCACCTGGTTACAACCTCCCTTCAAGTAGTTGTAGAGAGCAATAAGGTCTCCCCTGAGCCTCCTCTTCTCCAGGCTGAACAACCCCATCTCCCTCAGCCTCTCCTCATAGGGCTTGTGTTCCAGACCTCTCCCCAGCCTCATTGCCCTTCTCTGAACACATTCAAGTATCTCAATATCCTTCTTAAATTGAGAAGCCCAGAACTGGACACAGTAATGACACATCAGCAGCCCACATCATGACACAGACGCCATTGGGTTCCTTCACTCCAAGCAGGGCAAGCTCCCACCGTGTGCCCACTTGCCCACCAGCAATGTGAGTGAGTGTAGTTATTGCAGTTGTCCACAGACTCGATATTTTTCTTGTTTAAGGACAATGTGATCTTCTCTCGCTGTGATTTATCCCCCTGGCCTTTATACGCAGGCTGCATATGGTACTAATTTCACACTCATTTTCAGATGATGCAATGAAATTAAATGACATGGCCATAGTCACACAAGGGATGGCAGCATTAATGGGGACTCTGGGAAGAGCTCCTTGGTTTTTTGCTCTAAATATGGGTGTACCATTTCTTTCATATTGTGTTACTGCTCCGTGGCTGTCAGACCTGCCAAACTGACAATGCCATCTTATGTTACAAAGCCTACAGTTCAATTTAACTTCATTATCCTTCAGAGGTTAAAATTCCATGGGAAATTATTGTTGGAGAAATGTGGCTTGCATATGTTTGTGCCAGAAAGCAGCTTCTGCAGCTTTTCTCCACAACTGTTATTCATGCATTTCTTTTTCTTTTTTAAAATCCTGACTCAGAAAGCCTAAATAAAAGTTCAGCTTGGGTTTCAGGAATGCAAATGTGCATATTCAGCACCCAGGGCAAGTTTTCCCCACTACTGGCATTAGCCTGCCCAAGTCAAAAGAATAGTACTTCTGGAGGATGTGGCTGGCAGCAGTCAGAGTTGCTGCCTGCCCTTTGAACACTGGGGTCTGCAGAGTAAAGAAAAGGAGAAAATTATTTTCTACAGACCCTTCTATTAAAAGACTTCAGAAGCTATTGCTACTGCTGTGTCTCTCACCTCACTAAGCCTCAGTCTCTTTTCCTCTTTACTCTCTTTTTCCGCTGTTTGTTTCTCAGCCCTTCTGGCTCTGTCAGGTGCCAGTGAGTGAAGAGCTAAATTACTTTAGATGGCACTTACAGTGGGGTACAGACAGCAGCACGTTTGCAGTCTTCACCCATTTCTTTCTGCCGCTGCAATGAGGCAGCAGATGAGAAAGTGCTGCTGCATCAGAACACAACCTCTTTCTTTAATGGAGGAAAAGAGGCTACAGAGGCATACAAACTGCCAACGTTTCCCTCTGGGGTAAGGCTATTTGTATTTCACTGCCTTCCAGCAGCATCCTGAACTGTTTTGCAGCAATGCCAGTGTCTCCCTTCTGAGAATAGACCAAAATGCCAGGCTAAGTATTAAGGGGGAGGTTCAGCTGGTTTCTTTGAAGTCCTTTATGAGAAAAACAGTTGGGGTCTGGCTGGACTCAAAACATCCACCAGCCATTTCACTCCCATTTTGCCACAGGTTTATAACAAACTCAGGTGGAAAACAGAGTGATTAAGCTCTGTGACTTTTGTGCTGCCTCTGTAATAGGTTCACTCTGGAGTGTTCTCGGGCCTCTGTTACACACCATACAGCCACAGCAAGCCTTGTCCCTTGCCCCAGTGCTGCTGTCAATGTGCCCTCTGTATCAATAGAGAGGGGAACACATTTGGAGCAACTGCACAGCAGGACCTTTTGGACCTAATTTATATGCTGATCTCCATGTCAAGTTTACAAGCAACAGCTACACGCCAAGAGTCTGGGAACTGGCATCTTCCTTAGTGCGTAAAGCAACCCTACGGACTTTATCACCAGCAATAGTTCAGATGCTCTTCTGCACCTCTCCGTGTGTGACAGACAGCACAAGTCACACATTGTCAGACATCCATTGCAGACTCACAAGGGGAAGCAGCCTCCTCCCCACACCCATGCAGCCCTCACCCTACCAGTATGCACATCCACAAACATTACTCAGATTTAAGCACCCAATAGTGCTCTGCCCTTTGCCATCTGTAACTCCCCTGCCTACTTCTGCTACTGCCGGTAGTACAAAGCAAAGCTTCCAGGCAGCTCTTAACTACCCACAGTGTTATTTCAGTGTTACCCCTAGAGACTAAAGGTGGAAGGCCTACAGCCTACCCATAATTATCATTAGAAGGAACCTATAATGATCTTCTCTAGGTCAAGGAACACTAAAATAAATGCAAGACACTAAAGCAGGCAGTATAAAGCAAGTGTTTATACTGGGCTGTGAGCACCTATGCAAATGATACTCATAGCTGCATCTCACACTCTACTGTTCTCTTGTTTCATTATTTCTTCCTGCCCTTCATTTTCAGCCCTTCTCTATAAGGCATTTTGTTCTTTTGTTTCATAGTTTTCTTCTCTAATTTCTTTGGCCCTATTTTGTTTCAGTCTTCCTTTGATGTTTATCCTTTCAATGTTTCTTTCCAAAAGCCTTTTTTTCTAAACCCTCCCAGTTTCAATGTGGTGCCTTTGAAGCAATTTGGGATTTGCTGTTGTTCTGCTCTTCATGTTTTTGTTTGTTTGGTTTTGTGGTTTTTTTTTTTTTGGCTCACTTATTTGTTTTCTGTGGCACAGAAGCAATCAGATATCAGGAACTTTATTGCATCACTCCACGTCTTAACTAAATGCAAATATTGAGTTTATTTTTCACTTTATTACCCTTCTCAGTTGACTGACTTGCCTCATTTTCACTTGTAGGCTGGAATTCTGAAGTGGACCTCATGGCTAACAAGTTAAAAAGCCTTTGAGACCTTCATACAGTGCAAGGCTCCAAATATTATGAATATGGGGCTTGCAGAACTTTGTCCAGTAAAGCACTGACTGTTAGCGAGCTGAACAGGACCTCTGCTCTTGGTGACGGCATAATGTGCAGGGGCTTCACTGGCCTTTCAATTCAATTTGCTCAGTGCTTTAATGTCAGATTATCAAGCTGAAGATCTTCTGTTGACTTCAGTGAACAATCAAGGAGGCCAGCTGGTTTTTTTCCTTGCCTCAAGCTGAGAAGAGCTGACCCAACTACAACAGCATCTTCCCCATCACATCAAAGCAAGAAACTCTAGGACCATGGCACTTTGTCTTTAGGGATCTCAAGCATTAGCTTTTTTTCCAGAGTTTTCTGGCTACATCAGTCCTGACAGGAGTAATATCTATGCAAAAGGCACAGAGAAATCCAGTCCCTGTTCCCTGACTAACCTGCCAGAAGGGCACGATCTGTACTTGAAGACAACTGGAGGAGAGAGAGAGATGCATACCATCACGCAGCAAGAAAGTGAGCACAACAGAGCTTTGCAGCCACAGTTACTACAAACCCCTTGTGCTCTTGAAACTATTAGTTCCAGTAGAAATAGCAGATAAACCATTTGAAAAAGGATTCATATTTATATGAGTCACTGTATTAGCATTTTTATGTGTGGCAATCATGTCTAAAGAGTTCCAGCTGAGATCTGGGCCACACCAGCTCTGCTCCAGATAGCTTTACTTGAGTTTCTCAAATATTTTACAAGGCAACAGCTCCTGCACTGCCTTGTACCCATTCTGCATGTTTTCCTGTGAGAAAGGGCAGAAATCAGAGCAGACAGCCACACACAAGACACTAATCTAAAAGATAATAGGAAAAAGCTTTGCAAGGAGAGAATTCAATTCGCTTTGTAACAAGAAAATGTTCATTTCTCACAGTGGCACCCAGAACGGTCAGTGCTTGGCTCCCAGGGGCTCAGCTCCCTACACAAAGGTCGTGATACTTTGTCAGGAAAGAAAACAAAGGTGCTGAGATGAGCTAGTCAATAATTGACTGCGCCTCGTTGCTCACTGCGATCTGTCTTGTCGCTGTGTCCCTGTCTCCAAGTTTTAACTGAAACCAGTGAATCACTTCACTGAAAAAGACTTAACTCAAAATAAAAAAAAAAAAAAAAGGGGGGAAAAAATTCACCATCACTGACAACAACAACAAAGACTCCCTGGCTGGTTTTGTCAAAGGTCACTCAGCCTTAGGTCCATTTACACCATGACTTCTATCAGCTGTGAAGAACACAGAACAAAGCACGCACACACACGCACACACACACACACACACTAATATTCCCTCCTCTGGTTTGAAAACATTTCCATGGAAACGTGTTTTATTTTCTTCTTTTTAAGTTACCTCAATCTTCAAAGAGCCAGAGAAGGAAAAAGCCTGCACTTGAAACCACTTTCACTTTGCACGCCCGACATTCGTGTTTGCAGCCCACCAGAGAGTTACAACCTTGACACAGTTCTTGGCAGCTGCCCAAAGTTTTTATCTTCCAGCAGAGAAGGTAAGTGAGCAACTCCTTTCACCACTGGATTACAGGCACTGTTCATAGACATTATCCACATCCTTCTAACCTGTGTTCCACCTGAGGACACTGCTCTCTTGCTGTAGGCACTCTACAAACACAGAATAAGGGATAGGCTCTGTCTCAAAGCATTCCTCTTCCGAAGAGACAGAGAAGATAAATCAAGAATTATTATCACAAGCTATATATGGAAATCTATGTTGGTCTCTCTCAACTAAGTGACAACCCTGAAGGCAATTAGGTCTGACTTACAAGGAGTCCATGGCAATTATGCTTCCAGTTCAGGCAGCTAAGCTGTCTCAAGTGTTTGAAAAGCATCCCGTGGAGAAGCCCAAGGCTTGACACAGAGTAAGAGAGGCAGAAAACAAACCTGTCCCCAGCACCCTGACACACTCACACGCTCATAGATCATCCCTCCCTTGTAACAATACAGCTGCTTTGCTAGGAGGGCTACCCACATCCTCCCAGCTTCAGTGGCAAATGCAAGAGAATCTTACTTACTCAATAGCATTTACTGGTGGAAAAAAAAATATCAATAGAACCACCCAAGAAAGTGAAACAGTGCAAAAAAAAATCCTTAGGGAAACAGGCAGATTTAGGGTCAAATAGGGGAAATCACTAACAATGAAATGCTCCCAGGAAACCCCATCCTGCCAAGTGGAGGAGGGTGTTGGCTACCTACCTTGGTAGCCAACAGAAGACTCAGTTTAAGGGGTGTCACGACACAAGGACTCACCCAAAGTCCCAGTGTCTCAAACCTTCCTATGTAGAACACTCTTAAGAGAGTTTGAGTTTCTCATGAGGTTTGAATCAGGTGTAAGAATTACTCTGCAAAGAAATGAGACCTCAAATATCTATTAATAAAAGCAACTGCAGGAGAGAGCTCTCAAGATGCTCTTGGGTACCCTTCCTACCAGATGAGGGAAAAGAACTGAAGAAACTTTCTAGCATCACATAGTCAGGGAGCATCCAAGCTGGGGAGAATCCTGGTGTCTCCTGGGGGCAGAGTAATTTGCAGCCTGTTAGGTTACACTGCCTAGCTGTAAGACTCTCCCATGAGGGCTTTCTATTAGTATTTTAATTCCTATTTCAGGCAGTGGCATGCTTAAAATGTCTTTGTGGTTTGCCCTCTTACTTCCTAAGGTGTTGGGTTGTTTTTCTTTTTTTAACTCATCTGATTGAATATTTATCCAGCCAAGAGGAAAAAAGCTCAAGTTAAGAAGTCAAAACATCCATACAAATCCAAATTAGACAGCAAACAAACAAACCAAACAAAAAAATTCCCAGAAGAGCTTCTTCAGGATACAATTAAACTGTCCATGTGTGCATGCATTCATGTTTTTGTATGCACTCAGATGGGTCTGTACACGACTGCATGCTGCAGCACGCAGAAGCTTTCTGCCTGCATCTGTAACTACATCTTGTTATATCATCAGGACACCTTTTCTCCAGGCATAAATCAGGGAGCTCCATTCATTTCAGTGCATCTGCAAAATGATTTTGTATGTAGTTTAGCAAGCCATGGTTTTGCACACCTTAAAAAAAGATTCATGCACTAATGCCTGAACTCAGAAAGTCCACAAGGAATACAGGTTACTTGATCACAAGTCTGTTGAAAGTAATCAGTTGTTACAGGAAGATGAAATTAGGATAACTCAAGTAGTGCGTGCTTTTATATCATGCACATCAAGATAATTGTTCTGACTTAGTTTAAATGATGACTTTTTAGATAAGAACACAACATCCCAACAGTTAATTTTTGTCATGACAAGATAAGAAGGTAATTTTTCAGCCCTTCTGTAATGTAGCTATATGGAAGATTAATGCTTCACTTGAATGACTGGAGCAAATGTGATCCCTCCACAGGCCAATCACATTACTCTAGCAACAACAATAACAGGTTTTGTTCTTGCATTGCCAGGCAGCTCTTTGTTCCAGCCAATGGAAGAATTAAGCATTGTGGACCAGCTCCTCAGCTGATATAATTAGGTGGCATTTCAATGAAACCAAGGCCTTTCTGATACCAGCTGAGGAGCTGACCCTTGATCTGGAGCAGCAACAGCTGAGGAGTGAAAAACAGGCAAGGGAAAGCTTTCTGTTTCATTGCCTTAAAGAATGAGTTCTCTGCTTTCAACAGGTTTATCAAGCAATCCCTAGGGTTTGGGATAATCCAGAATATCATTTCTCAAATTAAAGAATGGGAACATTGAGAGCAAAAAGGTTGAAGCTGGAAGTTTCAGCTTTCTGAAATTAGGGGTGGCTAGTGACGCATTTCTAGGATGAGCCACCTTTGCCAAGTTCTGATGATGTGACAGTACCAGCCAGCTCTGCTGGTAACAGGGGAAGCCAATCACATGTCCCTCCTCTCATCACTATTTAGCTCAAACTTGCAGCACAATGCCCCTCCGGTCAACCTTAACAAAACCGTTACAGGCAGGAAAGGCTGCCAGTTTCACTGGGGGAAGCCACACTGCCTGTTTCATCTGGGGAGGCCACTTGGTTAAAATGGAAAGGTCACATAGCTAACAAAATCCTAAGCTGGAAGGCAACTGAGATATTAGATTGCCTTATTAAATATATGTATATAAATAAATAAAAAGAAGAAAGAAAAAAATATCAGATAGTGTTGGATGTTAGGTTGGACTCGATGATCTCAAAGGTCTCTTCCAACCTGGTTAATTCTATTCTATTCTAAAAGAGGAAAGAATTAACACATCACTTCAAACAAGTATCACTCATCCTTCATATCCCAACAAGAAGCTGACTATGAAATCAAGCTTCTGGAGATTCCTTCTGTTTAGTATCAAGCTGGAGGTGGGGAGATTCAGGCTGGATGTGAGGAGGAGGTTCTTCCCCATGAGAGTGGTGAAGCCCTGGAATGGGTTGTCCAGGGAGGAGGTTGGGGCTCCATCCCTGGAGGTGTTTAAGCCCAGGCTGGATGAGGCTCTGGCCAGGCTGATCTGGTGTGGGGTGTCCCTGCCCATGGCAGGGGGCTTGGAACTAGATGATCCTTGTGGTCCCTTCCAACCCTGACTGATACTCTGATATTCCTCAGCAATAAAGGTGATTTTCACAGCGTGGGATGTCAAATATGCAGCACCCATTAGATAGCCAGGGTGATCTGTGCTCATAAGGCAAAGCACCAATAAATTGGGTCAGCACATGAATCTCTGGAGGGAGGAAAGAGGAGAGCAGGAAGAGCACCCTAGGCAGCAGCACGGGATGCCCTCAGGACTTCCAGCATCATAGATGCTTTCAGAAAGGAAAAGCCATTTTTTTTCCATTAGAAGCAACAATACAAAAACATTACATTGATTGAAAATGTGCACTCAAGCCTGACCTGCAGCTTGCCCTGCTGCATTCAGGCTTTACATCAGAGGGCTGTAAACTTACAACAGAAAAATAATAGCTGGGGATGTTTACTCACCCCAAACCATGCTTCATTTAGTTACCCACATGCATTAGCATGTACAGTGACCATTGTCTCCGCTCAGTGAGGCAAGCAAATAAAAAAGTGGGGGAAATAAACTTCTACGTAGATGTCACCAGCAGATAAGTTAGTAATTCATGCCCAAAACAATGAAGAAATTCTGGGATAGATGTCAATAACACCACCACCCCACCCCCTGAAGGCTTGATTGTGCTATTAAATAAAAGCAAAGGTAGAACATGCAAACAAAGCAACAAGGGTTAATTTGTAATATCGACGTTAGGTCCGAAGCAACTTTGGCTCATGGTTGTGTGATGAGTTTTCCAATAGCACTCAAAATAAGTCTAAGAAAAATAGAGAAAAGCTGGTGTGATTGGATGGCCAAAAAAAAAGAGAGAAGAGTTTATGTAAGGGACTTAATTTCATTCATTTCAATGAAGTCACCTGCATGCAACAACTTATTAATGTCATGATATTCCATTAAGAATAGAATAGACCAAACCAGGTTGGAAGAGACCTTCAAGATCACCCCGTCCAACCTATCATCTAACACCACCTAATCAACTAAACCATGCAACCAAGCACCCTATCAAGCCTCCTCCTGAACACCTCCAATGATGGTGACTCCACCACTTCCCTGGGCAGCCCATTCCAATGGGCAATCACTCTCTCTGTGTAGAACTTCCTCCTAACCTCCAGCCTAAACCTCCCCTTGCACAGCTTGAGACTGTGTCCTCTTGTTCTGGATTGCTTCCTTGATTACATAATCCTGGCAGTTATAGGGGTAAAGCTGGTCCAACACACCAGCACAGAAGAGATGAAAAGCTGCTTGCCGTGTACTCAAACTCCACGTGAAGGCATAGAGTTTAGATAAGGAGAAATATTTATACTTCTCTTACTGAGACCAAGACCTTGGAAAGTAAAATAATAAACAACTCGCTTCTGAAACTGTGAATTTCTTTTGGGTTTACCGTCAACTTCAAGTCTTCAAGGCAAGTGGTTCAAAACAAGGGGAAGTCACTTGCATGTAAACACTGCACTTGCACTGAATGTGAAAGGGCTGGGGCATGAAGGTATGTAGACAGGGAGGCAGGGCTGAAATCCAGCTGGCTGGACACAAATCCCCACTTCTTCCCTTACAGCAGGAAAAGGAAGTGGGTTACACACACCCCAGATCCCAGCACAAGCACAAAAGCTTTTCTGCACTAAGCTCACACTTGCTCAGTGTCAGTAATGAGGGTGTCCTGGGAAGCTGCTCCAGCTGCTCCCTGATCCTGCCTGCTCTACCTGCTCCTTATCTGTTATCCCTGTCTCCTTAATCTCCTGCTGCTGACCAATTTCCAGGCTGACCTGACCTGCAGACCAGCTCCTGACGTATCTTAGTGGCTTCCTGACAACAATCCACCTGAGTCCTCCCAGGCCAGCAGATAATTCAGGTTCCCATCTCCAGCACGCCCCAAACACAAGTCTCCCTGCTAGCCTCATGGGGCCACCAACAGGAATGCAAACTTGAGATTGTCACTTTGTGTTCCCAAACAGATGAATAGGGAGGTGGGAGAGGCCCTTCACTCACATGCAAGGCCCAGTGACTCCACAACCAGAGGAAGACTGTATTCCTACCCATCTTCAAGAGAAAAATGGATGGGAAAGCAGGGAAGCTGGTATTTCCTTGTGCAGAGATGAGCTAGAGATGGGGCCCACACAGGAGAGAGAAAAGCTAGGTGTGTTTTCACGTCATTCCCCTGCTTCACTCATCAGCACAGAGAGACTGTGACATACTGGTGGTGTTGATCATTAACAGTCTCCAAGATGAAGGAAGAGAGGCTGGAAACAGAATTACACATTGCTCCTTGACTAGTATATAGGTTCTATTTGCAATATTAAAGAGATCCCCCAAAAGTAGCGAGTGTAATCTTGCAAAAGTGAGGCTTAGTTATTCTGAACCCCACCAAAAAAGCCCAGGAAGTTGAGGGGGAAAATGCATGGAGATAAGCCAGCCCTTCTCTATTTGCATCTCCAGGGAACTTTGATCTTGGCAGAACTTGTCCACAAAGGTCTGTTACAGAAGGCAAAGAGCATACCCACCAGTCTCTCATCTTCAGACAAAACTCAAATATTTGAAAGGCACAGGGAACAAAAAGCTCACGGAAGAGAATTAAGGAGATTCAGTTCACAGGCAGACACAGTTTAGATGAAACCCTCCTCAACCAATATGCACCAAAGGTCATACTGATGAGAACAAAAACAAATGTAGCTTCATGGAATCAGGGACAATTTCATAACACTCTTATTTCACCTTCTGAACACCCTGAAAATTATTACATTTAGTTGCTTATGTTCTGTTTCAAAGCTAATTCTGCTTCCATAATATAACTCTTGCATGTGAAGTAACAATGTGCTTGACACCATGTTCTGTTACTGCAAAGTAATAAATACATTCTAACAACTTTAGCTTAAAAAAAATCATGTAGGTAATTTGCAACTTTCTCTTCATCATACCTGTTAAAGCTCACACCCTGCCCAGTGTCACAGCCTTCACCTTTAGTAGGTCGAACAGCGAGAAAAAGGTTCCATGTATCTACAACCTGTCACCCACCAACCCTACTGTGCCATGCTGAAGCAGATAATGTGCCATATGATCTATCTTTACATGAAGCACTACAAACAGCTCACTCAGAACCCCTTAGAAAAGCCACAGCAAAGGGAATAGAACTATACCCCACACTCACCCTTACTGGAGGCCTGGGTCTGACTGCTCTCCTCCATCACTGCAGTCCCTGAAGCACAGTTTCTAGCTTCCACCTGTCTCCTTTTGTCTTCTTGATTATCCAGCTCATGTGACTTCCCTAAACCACCAGAAACTCAACAGTAGAAAGCCTGCAGACACAGGCAGGCAAAAAAACCCCTAACCCTAACCCAAACCCAAACCGATATCCTCCCACATAGCATTCATGCTGCTCCCTCACCACATATCACATCCTCTTCCAGCAGTGATGGGTTCCATAGCTGAACCAAAACTACAAGCCTCCTCTTGATGGACTTAAAGTGTCAGCTCGCTGAACTAGGTTATAATAAACTGTGCATTAGCTCACTATATAAAGAGGTAGTTACCTTAAGAATGAACATGGCACTTGGTGCCATGGTCTAGTTGTGGGGTCTGTGGTGACAGGTTGGACTCGATGATCTTTGAGGTCTCTTCCAACCTTAGCGATACTGTGATACTGTGTGAACTCAATTTCCCAAGCAGAACCCTGCAGACTTGCTATTTGTGGGAGGCAATGGCACACAACATACCACTGTTCCTGTCCTCATAGTCAGGTGACCAGACACTCTTTGACTGAGCTGACTGATCTTGGTGAAAAAGTGGGAAAAGATGGAAAGCCTTGCTTCTGGCTCCACAATAAAGTGTTTTGCCGTGATTAATCACACATGCACTGTGAGGATCTAGGGGTAACATTATGGCTTCTGTGGGAATTAAGTGCTGCATCTACAGCATCTACATCTACCAAACCCTGGTATTAAGAGGTCACCCTAAGAAAGAAAGTCTTGCTCCTCCATATAGGTGCAGAGCAATTCATAAGATCATGACCCTGTCAGGGTTTTTGTTTGTTTGGGGTTGGTTTGTTGGTTTGTTTTCATCAATCGTTTCTTTCCATTGGGAAAGCAGTGACTGCTTGGATGTGCTCCATCACCCAGTTCAGGAAAAATGCTGGAGGGACCCTGGGGCAGGGGAAAATCACTTTTGAAGGAAGAAGTATTTTAATGTTGCTTAATCCAGGGTAAAATGGGCCATCATGTTCACCACTGAGATTATTTGTGGAAAGGTGGTGGAGGGTAGGGAGAAGAAGCACTTTACCTTTCTCATTGCTACTGCAGCCCCACTCTATGACTGTTGATCAGCCTGCAGGACTCTTGATAGCCTCTGAAGCCCCAGATACTGTTAGATTGAACACTGAAAGGATTTGTAGTTTAAAACATGAGCTGTAGTCCTGAAGAGACCATCAACCTGTGGTTAGCATACTGAAGTAGGTTTGGTGTTCCTGCCCTGGATGTAAAGGGGCAAACAGGAGATATGTAGGTGAAGTTGCCTCTGAATGCAGCCTCAGAGAAGTTACCCTACTAATCCCTTGTTTCATGTGAACAAGGGGCAAACGTTGATGACAGGTATTTTCCACCTGCAGTAGCAAAAAAAGCTCCTGATCCAAGTGAGCCCTAAACCCTGCAAAAAAATCCAGCGGACCCTTTTGCTCAAAAGACAAAATCAGCAGCCCAGAGCATCTCTGCCTAATCACCAGGAGACCACTGGAGTGGCTTGTCCCATCCTCCAGACTCCCCTCAACCTCAGATAACCATCAACAGCACTCGCTAGGCTGTCGAGGCTGCGCTGACCTCGGGACCACCAACCAGCTCCGTAAGGCATTAGGGCTACCCACCCGGGGAGCTGACTGCGCAGCTAAGAGCAGCCGGAGAGCAGGCAGATTACGCCACAGCACGCTCCCGGATTATCACAGCCCGCAGGATCTCGGATTATAATAAAGCTGTTCCTCCGGAGGAAGAGGAGCACACGGCTTTCCGAGTTGACCTTGCTCCGGAGAGGGGTTGGGTGCGAGGGGGAGAGCGCGGCAGGCAGCTCTCAGCCCAGACAATGACAGGGCAGAATCGTTGCTCCTAGCCTTGGCACACTGACCGTGCTCATACTTTGCTGCGCTGATAGCGCAGATTCCTCTCTCCGCTACCACTTTAATGTTTTTATTTATTTATTTATTTATTTATTTTATTTTGAAACCTTTGTGGAACAGACGCCCTCTCCTTGCCCCAGTTGGAGCTGCAGTAGAATGAAGAGAGGGGTGGGAAGGAGGGAGGAGGGGAGGGGAAAAAAAAAAGGCAGCTTTTGGTTGAGGTTTTCCTGTTACTATCACTGTAGCGTTTATTTAGCCAATCTCCTAACTATGACGTGAGGAAGGCAGGAATCATGGCTCGCTCATAATATTTAACACACCCACTGAAAGCTGGAGCTGCAGAGCTACTAGTCCAACCAGTCTCCAGAATTCAGCGTAGCTGAAAGAGGTTTTCACTCTGCACCTGCCAAAGATCTCTCCCCCCCATCTTTCCTCCTCTCCCCCTTCTCTTTTCCTTTCTCTCTCTCTCTCTCTTAAAAAAAAAGGCAGATCTGTAAAACCCAGCAGAGATCAAAGCAGGGACCTCTTTGCTGTAAAGAACCTCTACTGATTTATATTAGTTTCTTTCCTCTAATCCTTCCTCCCCTCCCTTTTTTCCCCCCCTTCTTCTGTGCCATATTTAACCTTTATGTTGCAGTTGTGCCATCAGACAGTTTTGCAGCCAAAAAAAACCAACCCAAGCCAAAGCAAAAGCCCAGCTTGGATACAGCAGCCACCCAGACTCGAGCTCAGTTGAACATACTAATCTCTCCCGAGCACTGGACGCGATGGATGAAGAAACTGGAACTGCTCTAAGAAAATGATTTTCCAGCCAATGTTCTTAAACAGTCTCAGAGAAGAGAGGGAGCGAGAGCGAGCGGGAGAGCGCTTCTGCTGCATCACTGGGCAGATTCAAAGGAAGGGAGTCAGCGTTTCCAGCACAGCCAAATATTATGGATGATTTTTTTTCTGCTGCTGCCTTTACGTCCAGGTTTTCTTAATATTATTCTTCCCTCCTTTCCCCCCTTCCCCTCCCCCTCCTCTGCGTCTTTTTATTTTTTAATTATTTTATTTAATCACAGCTAGTGTCTGATGCCGGTTTCTTTTCAAGAACCAGTTTTCCCCTTTTTGTTGTGATCTCTGTAATAAAAAGAGAGAGAAACCGTGAACAGATGGCTTTCTATATAACAATGCCGCTGGCATTGTTTTCCGATTGATTCTAAAGGCTCGGTCCGGTGTTCCTTTTCTAATTGTTTTTCCCTTTATTTTTTTCCCTCCCCCTCCTAAGTTCTTGATGCTACTGAGAAATGAGGACCTATTGTTTTTAGCCTGTTTATTTCTCGGCGCCTATGGAGATAACTTTATTGACTTGATCGCTCGCATCCCGATCCGAAAGGAGAAAGCCAAAACCCCGGGAGGGGAGCTGGAAGACCCACGCCCGCCCGGGCTTTTTCCACGAAAGCGCTCCCGGCCGACCCTGCCGCCTCCCCTCCCTCCCCCTCCCCCGGTAATTTATTAGCCGCCCCGGCCATGAAAATGCTCCTGGTCCGCAAGTTCCGGGTGCTGATCCTCATGGTGTTCCTCGTCGCCTGCACCATGCACATCATGATCGACCTGCTGCCGCGGTTGGAGCGGCGGGGGACCGAGGGCCGCCCCGGCTGCTCCTGCCCGCCGCCCGCCGCCGCGCCGCCCCGCGCCGCCCCGCGCTGGCCCAGCAAGCACACGCTGCGGATCCTGCAGGACTTCAGCGCCGAGCCAGGCTCCAACCTCTCCTCGCAGTCACGGGAAGCGGCGGAGCGGGCGGCGGGCGGCGGCGGCGGCGGAGCCGGTGCGGACGGCGGGGGCGGAGGGAGCGCGGACGCGGCGGCTGATCCCCCCGGGGCACCGCGCCCGCCGGCCCCCGCCGCCGCCGCCGCTGCCCCGCTGGCCGCCCTCTTCGAGCACCCGCTCTACCGCGTTGCCCTGCCCCCGCTCGCCGACGGCGACCTCCTCTTCAATGTCAACAGCGACATCAGGTTCAACCCGCGGGCGGCCGAGCAGACCGAGTGGTGAGTACCGGGGCGGGGCGCGGCGCGGGGGAAACTGACACGGTTTGGCTCAGCTCAGGGCGGTGGGGCTCGGTACCAGGAGTGAGGTTTGGCCCGGACAGGGGTGCTTCGGGAGTGTAGGGGAGGCCTGGAAGGGTGCTGGGCGGTCGGTGTGGAAACGTGGCACGGCACTTCTCTGGGTGGCTGCCTTCTGTTTTATAACGTTGTTTTTGAGCCGAGCGCTAGGGAGAATTGATGTCATGGCCGGTCTGGAGTAGGCAGAGGGTTAAACACAGTGATTCGGTGTCACCAGGAGAAAGAGAAGTGGCACACAAGCGTGACCGGTTGTGTTCCTTCCAGTAAATGCCATGAAATACAGAATAAACACAGAGCATGAGAAAGCTGGAGGTCAAAGGTCCGTATGCCCCAATATCCCGTCCCCAGCCGCAGCCAGAGGCAGATGCTGCCAAGAAAACAGCACAAGAAAGAGAGAGCACGATGAGACTCTCTCCAGCACCTCCCAAGCCTCCCCGCCCTGAGGTGTAGGGGATAAGCAACAACACCAGGCAGTGATGCATTAACTTTTCTGAAAAGCAAGGTCTAGTATCACAAAGGCAACCATCCCAGCAGGTATTTGTGCCGTCAGGATCGAATCTGTGCTACATTTTTCATCCTCAATTAATTCCCTGGGTCCTAGCACCAGTGCTGCTCTCCAGCCTTCAAAGCTGTTAGTTGCCTCTGTGAATTGTATGCCCTGTTGGCTTGCAAGAAATGCTGAGAAATGACTGAGAAATCAAAAGCCATGTCTGATACAACAGCACCCTCTTCCAAACACCCTGCCACTGTAATGTTTAAACAGCTGCATTGTACTATGCAAAAGCTCTGTCAAGCCACAGAGCAGCCAGTATGATCCAAACCGTTAGAGAAGATAAATATTTCTGATCTCCTCCCCACCACCATGTGAATCATCCAGGGCCCTTCTGTCTAATAATCAAAGCTGACTGTGAAATGAAAAAAACCTGGAAAAGTGCTGGAAAAGAAGAAAGAAAGAAAGAGAGAAAGAAGGGAAGAAAGAAAGGAAGGAAGAAAGGAAGAAAGAAAGGAAGAAAGAAAGAAGGGAAGAAAGGAAGGAAGAAAGAGAAAGAAAGAGAGAAAGAAAGAAAGAAAGAAAGAAAGAAAGAAAGAAAGAAAGAAAGAAAGAAAGAAAGAAAGAAAGAAAGAAAGAAAGAAAGAAAGAAAGAAAGAAAGAAAGAAAGAAAGAAAGAAAGAAAGAAAGAAAAATAAAAAAAAGAAAGGTCAAGTCACAAACATCTGAACATCTGGAGATGACTAAAACCACAGAGGACTTTGAATGGAAGATATGTGACAATGTGTTCCGTAGGTGAAAAGTGGAATTATCACTGATGTCCACAATGCAGCTGCTTGTTGTACATAATTTCCTCGGTGGCTGCAGCCAGAGTTCACCCAACTAATGGGAAATTTCAGAGTTCAAATGAATTTTAACACTTCTTTTCTGTAATAGTATCCTGCTGCTGGGGAAGGGACAAAACCATCCTTGAGCAGCTAGCTCAGATTGGTCCAATTTCTTCTCACTCTTTTTGAAAGAAAAAGCAAAACCAGAAGTGAGACTGGGAGCCTTTTGTACAACAGATCAAGTTACTGCTGCACTCTTGTTTTCCAGGCCCAGGTCTCTGTCAAATAAAGGTTCAGGGTGATGCTGTTGTTTGGGTCACGCTTGTAAAAGCTGTGTGCAACGTAACACAACCTCAACACAATATAAAATTCACAGCTCTGTGCTTCTGCTATATAAGGGCCCCTGCTAATGCTCAGTGATGTCACTCTGAGTTTTGCTCCTGACTTTCATGAGCTTTAAAATCAGGGATGATTTTAAATGGAGGTGAAAATCCATCTCCAGCTCCCCCTTGGCCCCAGGTGGGATCAAGCTCAGGGCATGCAGCCAGTACAGGGACAACTCGGGGACTTCTCCCACCTCAGTAGTGCTTTGCCTTTCCAAGTTGTCACATTTTGAAGCCCTGTTTCTTGATGCCTGTTACAAACTGTAACATTATTTCTTTCTCCTCATTTTTGGGTTTTTGTTGTGTTCTTTTATTTTATTTTTTTTTTTTTTTTTTTGTGGTAGGCAAAACGAAGATAATGAAGAATTTTTGCCAACTGGAGAAACCTCCATAGACTCCTACCCAAACTGGTTAAAATTCCACATTGGCATTAATCGGTACGAGTTGTACTCCAGACATAATCCTGCAATTGAGGCTTTACTACAAGACCTGGTCTCCCAAAAGATAACCAGTGTTGGTATGTTTGGACATCTATCATCTTTTTTTTTAATGGTTATTTGCTCATTGTTCAGGATCTCACTGCTGTTTGAATATTAATCTTTTGCATGGCTTCTCCCTGGTGTGCCTACAGCATTGCTCCTCAACATCCGCACTTACTTGCCCTGTAAAGAGGTATTGCCAGCTCTGTATTACCTGAGTAATTGCAAAGTCTGCCAGCAAGGCAAATCCCCTTCGTCTCAGAGATGCTCTAGTCACCATCAGGCTGAGAGTGCACTGTTCTGTTGTTGAAAATAAATAGGACAATTTGTAAAAGGATGGCAAAAAGCAGGCAGCTTCTTGCAGGAGCTAGATTTGTATTATTGGGTGATTGGTATTTAAAAGGCTGTGTCTGGCAGCACTCCTTTTCCCGAGGAAGGCGAGGCGAGGCGAGGCGGCTGACCCGCAGCCCTGCAGCCATGGCTGCAGGAGCATCCGGCACCGCGGGGCTCTGCGGCTGGAGGAGCTGCAGCTTCCCCAGGCATCATGCAGGGAGCTCCAGGCAAGCCAGCCTCCTGCTGAGCAGGGTTCATCTCTGTTTATTTCGCTTGTAAATCCACAAACGGGGATGTGCCCGTGTCAACCTTTGGCTCTGGTTAAACAAGGTGAGACAGTTTGGGGCTTTCATCCAGGGCTCTTTAATAACAACATACATATCCTTGAATACAGCTGCATAGCTGCATGGGGGGGGGGGGGGGAGGGAGGAAGGCACAACCCCAAATAATAGCCCTGGGTTACTAAACAAATGTACAACTCGTGGTTTCCAGGGGTAGAGAGCTGAAGCAGAGCCAGCGGTTTCCATTGGCCACGCAGAAAATGAAGGTATTTGCGCTGACCACAAAGTTGCTAGTCCATTTCAGAGGGATGAAATAGCAGTAGCTCTGTAAAAGTGCTGATGGTGTGTTGGCACTGTGGGATGAGGTCAGCAGGTCTTTAACCCTGCAAGGCAAAAATTCCCCTGGCCTCAGCAGGAAATGGCCTGGGCTAGAATAGCATGAGCAGTCCTAAGGTTTGTGTTTCCCATCCTGTGAATCACAGAGGCTGCTGAGCAGAAATAAGGGAGATCCTTGGTCATCAAGAGTGGACTGACATTGCTGATCCAGATAGAGTAGATGTGAAATGCAGGATGCCACACGAGGGCTTCACCTCCATGAATGGAGCTGTTCAGTGGCTGTACTCAGCACACAGCTCTGCTCTGAGCTGTGCCAGGGCTGGATTTTGAATAAAGCAGTCTGTGGTACCCAGGTGCCATCCAATAATTTGGATCCAGGGATCCTCTCATGACTTATCTCATGAAAGATGACAAGCACAGGCTTGTTTATTAACCCATGATGGGCTTTCTGTCCCCAAAACTCTGGATTGGAGTGATTCTTTAAGTAAGGAGATCAGGTTTGACAACTGAGCCATGTGCTTTCCCTTCTCTAGCTTACATGTGACACTGCAGGTAGCAGCAGACTCTGCCCCTGCTCCTTTGATCTGTGCTGGAGGGTAAGGTGAGAACTGCATTGAGATGACCAGAGTGATTTTCTCCTTGAGACAGCCTTCACTTTTCCTGACCTCTTCCCTCAATACTAACTGATTTCTGAGATCCCCACATGCAGATGGGGATCGAGACAGCACTTTGTAACGTGTTGTCATTGCTCTTTGAGCACAGCCATTGAGGATTAGATGCAGGCTGTGATCTTTCTTGTGTTCCAGGCAGTGCCCAGGCTGTCTCCAGTTTTGTGCAGAGGTGATGCTTAACCAACCCATCTCCTGGTTCAGCTGTTGAGGTTTACACAAAAACCATTGGCTGAAGCAGTGTTCTGTACTGCATGGCTGCTAAGTGCATCGATCTCTGTTTGCTTCCTCACTTTAGAGCTCAGCTGTGTCTATGCAGGATCTGAAGGGTGTTTGCAGCAAACTCAGCACCATTCAAGTCATGAAGTCTGTCACTTCAGCAGCGTGGTGGGATGGTTAAGGTTGATGTAGGGATGTAGAACTGGTGGGAGAAAAAAGGCAGTAGGAATGAGAAGTTAATAGTTTAGTACTCTTCACTTGCTCTTCTGGGCTTGATCTTCGCTTTGCTTCTGGGCATATTGCTTAACCTCTCTATGCTTCAATTAACCTAGCAGGAAAATGGTTATCATAAAAAAATAGGAGTGAAATCCTGAGCCCAGTGACGTAAGTGGAAGTTCTGCCATTTACTTCCCTGGGGCGATGATTTCACCTAGTGTGTCATATGGATGTGTCATGAGGTTTCCATTAATTATGATCTTGATAGAGCTTTAACATCAGTGGGGGGAAAGGGCCACAGGACCACAGAAGAAGATTTATGGTTGTTATTAGCAATTTCCTATGGGATTGTCTCACTGTTCATGTTTGAACAAGGCTCTTCAGAGCACGGTAGGGCCTCTTATGCCCCTAACAAAAACACAGAGCCATGGTTTCTGTCAATGAGGCAATGTAATTTCCATAAACTACAACATGAAGTATGTTTGGTATAGGCATCAGTCACTGTGGGAACTGACAGGAAATTATTCTCACACATAAATCCCAGTCTAAACTCAAGTCTATAGCAATAGAAGGAGGCTTTTGCCAATGCAGACATGCCAGGATCTGAATTTTGCTGGTAGCATCAACTGCCTGCCTCTGTGGGGATTCAGGAGCTTTGTCAGGTTGCAAAGCAGAAAGAGCATATAATTAATACATATTATTATTATTATTATTATCATCATCATCATCATTATTATCATTATTATCATTATTATTATTGTTACACAGTGAAGAATCTCTTATTTTACATTGTAAATTCTGGGAGGGTTTAAAAATGTGTGCTTTAAAATAACACCTGCCAGGTTTTCAGCTTTACTGCAGAGCAGCAGCAGGACTCAAAAGCATATAAGCTGATTAATAGAGAGCAATATATTCAACCAAAGGACATTTAGAGGGCTGCCACCTTCTTTTGCATATTCCTGCATATCTTCTAATTTGTCTGGGGCTTTTTTGTTCCATATATCAAATTTTTGTTAGTTTGCTTTTTGCCTTTTGTTTGTTTGGTTGGTTTTTAGGCAGATGCACAGAAGCCAGGTTAGAAAGATAAAATAGATGCAACCCTTCATAATGCCCAGCCTTCAGGCTTCTTTTTGCAAGCAGGACAATTAAATACACAGCCTTACATGCATTAGATTAAGTGGGATATTTCTTTATCCAGTTTCTTCCCAGTGCTCAGATTTGCTTTGGCTCTAATAGAATTAGGTGATTTGCTGTGTGAGTCCTTGATACCTACAGTAATTAGATCCAAACTGCAGCTAAACAGCTTTCTTAGCCACATTGTAATTTCTCTGCTCAGCTTGCATTATTTATGGAGGAGAGTGGTGCCCAGATTGATCCCCTGCCATCTAGCAGAACTGCTCACACGTCTCTCTAACATGCAGTGTTATTTCAAAATGAAAACGGTGACAGAAGCAATTCCCAAGAGCAGGGAGCACCAAGGTGACATTTTCTTGATGTTAAAGTTTAAATGGAACAAATCCATGGCTGGGAAAGGAGCATCACATTCAGTTCCCACAGTGACACCTAGAGCTGGCCTTGAAAAGGACGGGGTTACCCAGAGCTTTCAAGTGGATGATGTATCCTGTGCACTTCATCAATATATGTATTTCCTATTCATTTCGTTCAGCATAAAGGCATAGCTCTTAATTTGATTTAATTCACTGAAAATTTCCTCTTGCCAGAAACAGGAGCCTGGAGAGAATTGTTTTCCACTGAGCACTGAAGCCCAGTTTTCAGAAGCAGCACATGCACAGGCAATTGCACATTTCCTTTGCCTTTCATAACTGTTTACTGCATGCATAAATAACCATAGTTAGCTATTTTCTTGCATATTTACAAGTGGCAGCACTGTCAGCAGTCTAAGAACAGCGCTTTGTAGAGGCAGTATGGTCTTGATCTTGCTTGTACTGCTGTCCAGAGAAGCTGTTGCTGAGGGACTGCCTGGGAGCAGAAAAGGCTTTTGTAATTCCTGTGATTGGCTGGGTTTTATTTCTTCGATTCTGTAAATTCTCTGGTTGGAAAGGTTTGGAAACATTACCTGACTGAGTTAATTTCTGAACCTGCAGTGCCTTCAGTTTGTACAGGCAGTAATTAGAAAGCAAGCACGCAAGATTACTCACGCAGTGAATAAATGCTGCAATTAACTAAGGTGGACTCTGCTTCAAGTCAGGGGAGGAAAAAATTAAAAGGCAAGATGGTAAATCTTGAATATAAAATTCAGGTGCTAGAGGAAATGATAAAAATATCATGCAAAAGAAGGGGGAAAAGTCCTGTTGAGAACGTGTGAAAAGCACAGTGAAATGGAGCACCGCTGATTTACTGTATGAGAAAACAATGAATCTGCCAAGAGTCAACAAGTTGATTTAATGTACAAATCCAGATGAAAGGAGGGGCCTTAAAATGTACAAGAAAGCCTCTGAATAATTCCACAGATCTCTTTCCCTCCAGAAGTCTCGACTAAATCAAGAGAGGCCTTTAAAAACAAGTCAGTGGAACCGACTGAGCAAAACCAAATTAAGATATGAGGAGGGTTTGAATTTGTTTTGAAATACGTTCCTCACAGCTTGTGCAGGGCCATGTCCCTAGCCTGGGGCAGAGTATTACTTGTTAAAGCGAATCAACACATTTGTGTTAAAGTTTGGTGTATAAATAAGAATCCAAAGTGGACCTGAATGTCCTCTGCTTCAGATGTTAAGTGCCTCTGAGGCTTTGAGTAGATCTCACTTCTCAGGCATCAGCTTGGCATAAATAAATGTATTTTTAAGTGGTGTTTGGATTTTGACCAAAAGCCAGGTTCAGAGAGGTTTTTTTTTGGGGGGGGGGCTCTCACTCTGTATCCAAAGACCATGCAGTCTAGGCAGGGCAGCAGGCTGAGGGCTGCCATGCAGAAAAACAGAGAATCTAGAAAGCCAGAGCAATTCAAATTCCAGATCCCTTTGGGGCAAATCCCTTTGGGCAGTTTGTGTCTCCACTAGGAGTTAACCAGATGGTAGACAGAAACTGTGTAGCTTTTTAAAAAGGATGATTGAGAGATGATAGATGATATCCATCATCTGTGTCTGTGGATCAGGAGGAAAGCTCAGGTCTTGTACTGAGGAGGGGACAGGGAGGGGAAGCAGCAGACTTGGAGTGTGACAGTGACCACAGGCTCCTCACAGATGTAAATGGAGTGGGGATTCTTGAAGGCTTGATCCAAAATCTATGAGAGAAACTAGAAGGAATCCCACCGTTTCACTAGTCTTTGGACTCTAATCCCACAGACACTAAGGAAAAAAAAGATATCTCAGGGAATCTTTTTGCAAAGCCTCCTAAAGTTAGGAAGATTTCTGATCACACCCAAAAGCCCTTGCACTGGGTTAACAGGAAAGGTTAATGCTGCTTCCCATTCCATCTTTGGAGAGAGGGGAAAGAGAGGCTTTGGGTTGCCTGAAGACAGAAAGTAATGAGGGCAGTGGGATTTGTTTTTAACGCTGTGCCAGTATGAGACTTAATTTGAGGTACTTGCTGGAAGCTAGGAGGTTTATAAATTCTATTACTGAGCTGTTCATGACCCATGATGTTACAGTATATTCAGAAACTTAACACAAAACAAAACAAAAATGGATTCAGAGTGTGACTAGTGGTTCCACTGGAGTCAATACAGTCTTATGTTGCAAGGCCATAACAATACCTAAGCTTGCTGATCATAGATGTGACAGATTGTGATGGTGTAGCACCCTCCAGTTGGAAAATTGCATGTGCTGCTTCTGAGTATTATAAACTCTTCAGTGATGTTCCTGTTGGCAGTACATGAAGGCACAAGGGCATCTCCAGATGAGCGAGCGGTGTTTGAGATAAGCTTCTGGAAGATGCTGGGGCTCCCACTGTTTGGCCATAATGGCCAGAGGGATGTGTTTAACTGAAGTCTGGGCAGGAAAGGGATTTCCTGAAGGAATGCAATTCAGAAGATGAGAGGGAAGCCAGTACACAGATGTAATGCTAAGTTAGGACATGGGAAATAATCTGATGTAGAGTTCTGAGTGAATAATCTCCACTGAGATCTGCTCTTTTCTGGCATTGCTACCCCCAAGATTTGGGCACCCTAGACTACTCCCAAGTCTGCTTAGTTTAGAGGTGCATAAAGAGTCTTTCTGAGTTTGAAAGGACTGTCTAAACTCAGGTGTTTCCCTCTGTGCAGGCACTGCAGTATTAGAATCTAACTAGTCTGGATTTGGAGGGTGGCTTTGAACCACTTCCAGCTTGGCCATTGCATCTGTGGTGCTGAGCTAGCAGCCAGAGTGGGAATATCTGTACACAAGTCCAGATGATGTGTGGGGAAGCCAACGTGGAGCTCTGGCATGGCTTGCTGTCCATGATGCATGTGGCTTCCAGCATGCCCAGCTGTTAGCCACAAGGGGATACCATTCCCACCAATGTCAGCTGCTATTTTGAGGCGATCCAAAGTTTACTCCTAGCAGGGTGGAAGGATGGTGTGCCAGCAAAACTTGTGCTTGGTTGAGGCTACTATTGCAACCAATTAAGGCAATACAATAAGATGGATCTGAAAAGACCAGGGAGATGCTTTTGTCTCAGTTCAGCTCAATTCCTTCTGACAGGAAACCAGGCCTTTGTGTCTCATAGAAGAATTATTCTGAATTGTTAATCTTCTTCGAACACTTGCCTGCTTGGTGATGACACACTCGTCGTTGAGTTCAGCTGCTAACAAACTCATTGTCTGTTGAGTGGCTTCAATTTGCTGAGAAACCAGCCTTCTTGGTGTATCTGGAACTTTGTGCTTGGAAGAGGGCATGCTGGAACATCCTTTATTCTTATTTGCATTGTTGTGGTTCCCCCCCCCCCCCCATCTCCCCACTGCCTGGCTTCCCAGTGACACCTCAGAACAGATTCCCTCCTCCCCTTTTCTCTGATGGGCTTAAAGGATCTTTGGTGTATTTGGGGCATGGATGTCTCACAGGGGAGAGGGAGCCAACCTCTAAGCCCTGAGCTCCTCAGAGCTGAATGAAAAAGCATAAATTACAGCATTTTTGGAGAAAAAAAAAAAAAAAAAAAAAAAAAGAACCATCTGGCATTTCGTTGGTATGAGCAGTCTGCATGCAGCTGTGCTGAGCTTGGTGGGCTGGGGAGAGTTGTGTCAGGCAGACAGAAGTCAGTTCTGAGGCTGGTGTTTCTAGCCTGTATGGAGATCGGCCATGCAAATACAGGTTGTGCCATAAAGAGCTGGGCAAATCCCCTGCCTTTGGCAGCAGCTGAGCAGGGAAGTAGTGGGGACTGGTCCTGGCCATGGCCCATATTTAGAATGGGCATGAGATAAGGACAGCTCCATCTGTCTGCTGCTCAGACTAACCAGGAGGGTTTCCAGAGCATGTAACAAGGCTGTGATGGTCCTGGGCCAGCATGTGTAGGGTTTTGGCTAAAGAATTACTGTTTTCTCATTGCCTTCAGGCTGTGGACTAGGTATGAAAAAGCTTACTGCTCCTTCTTCCCTCCAGTGCAGATCAAATGACCTATTCTGAACAAGAGAGGGAGTTCAATATGTAAAAGACATGTTTCTGCTTTACCTGTTCAGTGCAAATTATTTAATGTCCTCTAATTTCTAATTATTTATTTGTTCCTTTGGGGAAAAAAAGTGGAAATGCAAGAGAAGGCTGAGGTCAGCAAAACAGAAAGGCAGGAGGGATTTTATTCTAGGAGAAGTATAATTACACTGAGCAGCTTTGCATAGCATTTTGTTACAAAAATATAGGTTACAAGTGCTGAAAAAGAGATGCTGACCTATCAGCAGCAAGGCACTGAGATGAGTAATTAAAGGAGGTGCAGCTAATGGCATTGGTTGGAGAAAAAAATGCTGTATGAGCTCCATAGGTGGAACAAGGGCAACTCTAAGCCAAAATTTACAGAGCAAGGTAACTTGACATTTATAGAGTCCTCCAGTTGACATGAGGGTTTTTTCAGAACTGTAAAGAAAGGGATTGATTATTTGATCACTCGTAGGAAGCATTTTTAAAGGACTGACTCATCCACACAGACACGACTGCCGTGGCCTACCCCTCTGAACACAGCAGAGAATTAAGGAGTCAGGGTATAGGTATTTCCATTTCCTCAGAGCAGTTTTGATTGAGATGGGTTGCCAAAGTGTATCTTTTTTAAGTAGCTTTTATCATGGAATCCTAGAATCAATAAGGTTGGAAAAGACCTTAGAGATCATCAAGTCCAACCTGTCACCCAACACCTCATGATTACTAAACCATGGCACCAAGTGCCACATCCAGTCCCTTTTTGAACACCTCCAGAGATGGTGACTCCACCACCTCCCTGGGCAGCACATGGGCCAACAACTCTCTTTGTGATGAACTTTCTCCTCACCTCCAGCCTAATCTTCCCCTGGTGCAGCTTGAGACTGTGTCCTCTTATTCTGGTAAAATGCCTTTTAATCAATTCATATCTATCTATGTATAAATAGCTCTGATTTTAGAAACACTGTCATCTGGATGTTAACATGATATTGTTCAAAACATTCAGATTGGTATGAATAAAGGTCAGTCTTAAATTCCCATCAGCCCTGAGCTGGGAAGGGAGCCTATATAATACTGGAGCAAAGATGGCCCTCGGTGTGCAGTGCAGACTGCAGGTCCTGCTGCTTCCCCGTGCCCTCTCCCACCCTTCTAGCAGAGCCAGTGCCCCGCTGCACGGCTCTGCTCCTCTCCTGTATGAAACACCTTGGGATCCGTTGGAATTAATGGATGGGCTTGGATACATATCCATTGTGCATAGAGGAGATGAATTTACATATCTCCACTGCTCAGCAACAATTAAAATCACAGCTGAGATCAGAGATTGCTGTAGTATCTGCTCATACTTTTAATTAAGGAGCTGTCTGCTGTGCATTGAACTGTACGTCCCAGCTGTAGTTATCTTCGAAAGCATCCCATCTCTTCTCCCCATGTGTGTTCCTTATAAAAATGAGCTGTGAAAGCAATTGAAGATGGAGAAAACAGGACTCCATTGGTCTATTCCTATGCATGCTGTTCAGTTAAGGTGTTTTTGGAGCCCGTTGTGGCCAATTCAAGAAGACAAAGACGTATCAGGGAGTACAGTCTGGTTTTCGCCCTGGTTAGCAGCTGAAAGCCCTCCCTGTACTCTGCACCCGCTGAATAATCTGTTGCCCAGTTAGGATTACTCCTGCTTGGTGCTCAGATACTGCAGTGCTGCATCTAACACAGAGCAAGAGATAGATTATTCTGTTTCAAGGAAGCTGGATGTAAGCAGATCCACATGCAGCATTTCAACGCCGTCTTGTTTTTCTCCCACAGCGATGAAATCAGGAGGCACCCAGCTGAAGCTGATCATGACGTTCCAGAACTATGGGCAGGCATTGTTCAAGCCAATGAAGTAAGTTAAAAAAAAACACACCAAAGAAGTCTGTGCTGTAAAGTGAAATTGTGGTGCAATAGCCTGTTGCTATTTTCTGAGCCATTCAAAGTTTGCTGCGCTATCTCTCAAGGTTAATGCGTCTGGTTCCCAAGGCTCGCTGCCAAATGTAGAGCTTTGGGGTCTGTTGAAACTTTGCCCCTGCTTAGACTGGTCATTGGAGGAGATGCTGAGGGGGCCTCGGACACATTACAGTCTTCTCAGGAATTTTGTTGTCTCTGATCTCTTTGAAATCTCTCTTCATAAATACAGGATGTTTCCAGCATGCCTTTCTCATGTAAACTTACTCCTCAGAGCTGAGCTTTATCTAGTGTTGCTGCTCCTCTGGACTATGGCCAGACAGGAGAGATGGTCCAGAACAGCCTTGGGAAGAGCTAAATAGTAATTGTCTGATAAATTATAATTTAATCTGTTGATTTATTGTTGTTTGTATTAGAGGGTTGTGTTAGTTATTATGCTGACTCTGTGAACCTGAGTTTATCTGAGAGTGATACTGCAAGATAGTCTAGAGGGAAGGGGAAAGACTAGGATTATGCAGCCTTGATTTGTGCCTGCCCAGATCCCATGGAGATGAGGAAAGTTACTCAGATACAAAGGAGATGTAAATGAGTTCTGAATCCTGACCTGTATGTTTGTGTTGTAATAAGGAAAATGACTCTGTACTTACTGTAGAGGGTTTAGCAAAGACACTCAGGGCTTTAAAATGTTTAATGAAGCTACTCAGTATCTGTGCCAAGGGTACCACTGGCATAATAAATTCATTTCCTTCTTTTGTTCCCACTGTAAGGAGGTTCTGTTAATTTCCTGTAAGATGGTCCATAAAAGACTAGAGTAACTGAGAACAAGTAGTTTGGAATATGTGTTGGCATTGCCTTACGGCTGTAGTGGGGAGCACAGCTCACAGGGCTCCACTACTGACTGCAGACTGAGAAATTCCAAGTTTCACTCTACATTTTGCCATAGATTCACCTCAGACAAATACAGATTTGCCTTGGTCTTGCTTGACTGCCAGAGAAGTCAAATCAGTGGTCCCACTTTACTTCAGCCTAAGTTTGAGCAGGAACCCTCCTTACGTTGATTTGTCCTGGGAATCACAAGGAAATCCTGAGGACTTCCAGGCAGCAAAAGGCATTTGTGCAAAGGCCAGGTGATTCTGTGTTTTTCTTCCCAAATTGCACACAAATTTCTCCATGTTGCTAGAGGATCACTGTTTGGCAGGGAGAGGTCAGAGGAAGCACACATAACACAGCCAACTCAAAGGGAAGGTGGTTTCAGAGGGGATATACTCCAGAGGGGATCTTCCCTTCCTCTCTCTGCCCTTTCCCTGAATGCTCATGCAGATCATCCCTGCATGGGCCCATGCCCTGTATTATAAGTTTGATCAGAGGGCTGGAGCACCTCTCCTATGAGGGCAGACTGAAAGAGTTGGGGCTGTTCAGTCTCGAGAAAAGAAGGCTCTCAGGTGACCTAATTGTGGCCTTCCAGTATCTGAAGGGGGCCTACAAGAAGGCTGGGGAGGGACTTCTCAGGATATCAGGTAGTGATAGGACTAGGGGGAATGGAATGAAACTGGAGGTGGGGAGATTCAGACTGGACGTGAAGAAGAAGTTCTTCCCCATGAGAGTGGTGAAGCCCTGGAATGGGTTGTCCAGGGAGGTGGTTGAGGCTCCGTCCCTGAAGATGTTTAAGCCCAGGCTGGATGAGGCTCTGGCCAGCCTGATCTAGTATGAGGTGTCCCTGCCCATGGCAGGGGTTGGAACTAGATGATCCTTGTGGTCCCTTCCAACCCTGATGGATTCTATGATTCTATGATTCTATGATGCATGTAGGCACAATTCCTACACATGAAAGCAGCAGGCAGGTTTGAGCAGCCACTAAGTATTTGGCAGAATCATGGTGATGCTGTTGGCTTTTTACATGGCTGTGATTTCTTCCCTCTCCATTTGCTCAGATGCAGATAATCTCAATCTTTATCATTGGTATGACATTGTAATTCTGGGAATGCTAATGAGGTCAAATCAAAAGTTTACCCGTTCTCCTGTGCCGTACACAGCCTCAGCAAGATGATGGATGACAACAGAGCTATAGCCACATTCCTGTGCAGAAGCAATTATTATCATCCACTAGAAGAGTAACACAAAATGATGATGTCTTAATCATTCCCTTTGCTTGATTTGAAGGGCAGCAACACCCTAATTTTCTCACTGCTCTTTGCATTCCACACACCGCTGGAAAAAGCAGCGTTAAGAGCATTCAGCAGCTGTGTTCCCAGGCATCACACCTTGCAGTGGCAACGCTGCTGAGCATTGCTGAACACATTAATGATTTTGAATAAGGATGTCTGCAAGGATTTGTCTTCATTCTGGTAACAGTGAACAGGGAGCCAGACGCTCGGCTAGCATAAATCTTCCTATTTCCATTGTTAATGAAGTTCTTGGAGAGGTTTGCAGCATCGTTTCTTTACACAGACATGAGAAGCCTAGAATCATAGAATCATAGAATCAATAAGGTTGAGAAAAGACCTCAGAGATCATCAAATCCAACCTGTCACCCAGCACCTCATGACTACTAAACCATGGCTTCAAGTGCCACATCCAATCCCTTTTGGAACACCTCTGGGGACGGTGACTCCACCATCTCCCTGGGCAGCACATTCCAATGGTAAATAACTCTTTCTGTGAAGAACTTTCTCCTCACCTCCAGCCTAAACTTCCCCTGGTGCAGCTTGAGACTGTGTCCTCTTGTTCTGGTGCTGGTTGCCTGGGAGAAGAGACCAAACCCCACCTTTCTACAACCTCCTTTCAGGTAGTTATAGAGAGCAATCAGGTCACCCCTGAGCCTCCTCTTCTCCAGGCAAAAAAAACCCAGCTCCCTCAGCCTCTCCTCATAGGGCTGCCAGGAAAAAACCCCAAACAAACCAAGACAAAACCAAACAAGAGTAAAACCAACCAACCAAACAACAACCAACCAACCAAAACCCAAACAGCCCAAAAAAAACCCAAACCCAAAACAAACAAACAAAAAGAATAAATAAATCAGGTTTCAAAGCTATGAAACTTACTTTTGTAGAATCTTCCTCAGTTCTTAGACACCTTCCAGCTATGAAACTAATTTTCAAAGTGCTTGTGCTCTCCAAGTGACCTACACTGGATTGTGGTGGAAATGTTGGTTTCTGCTGGTTATGTGACGATTTAGGCAAGAAATGTGTTTGTCGGAGGATGAACTCTGCTGGTTTCTTGAGAAAATCAAGTTTCAGAAGGAAATTGACAGATTGAGTCTGAAAATCTTGAGCTTTCATCTGCATCTTCTTCAGTTCTGAGACACCTCCCAAGATGTTTCTGCTGCTCCCTCATTTTCTGCACAGTACCCCACAGACACAGACTTCCCAAGGTTGAATGTGGCCTTTCCAGGACAGGAGGCTCACAGATCAGGACCAGACACCTCTGGTCATTAAGACTGGCAGTGTAAAGGACATTTTTGATTTTTTGTTTCTAAATAGTTTAATTTGAAAACCATAAAATGTCATCCTGGTGGCTACATCTGAGATCAGCTCCCTGGAGGAAGTGCTTGGTGGATAGCTAGGAGCATCTCCACCTGGTGCATCCTACACGCTCCAGTTGTTGCTGTGTTATCAGTTCCATGGCTTTTCAAAGCAGGAGAAGTGATGTTTTTCTTTCTCCTGAGCTGATAAGCCTCTTCATACAAGCAACCTTCTCATGAACCCCAGGGGGTAACACAACCTCTATGTTAAACTGAACTGAGCTACTGTTATTTCAGAGAGTAAGGTTGGTGTCAAGTAGGATTTCAGGCCTGATCCCAAGGAAAATTGGATAATTCAGAATTTCCTACCCTGTCTCGGATCTGAAGTACTGCAAGCTGAATGGTGTGAAGTACATCAAAAGATAGGTAGATGTGGTGCTTAGGGACATGGTTTAGTGGTGAACTTGACAGTGCCAGGTTAACAGTTGGACTTGATCTTAAAGGTCTTTTCCAACCTAAAGGACAGAGACCAGTCTCCCCTTGGATTTGATTCATTTGAACTATGTGGAAAGCTGGTTTTGCTGTATATAGCTGTACTCAGTATCTCCCAAACTGCCCTGATACCTGTTTGAGCAGGATTGCAGCTGATAGGGGAGACCTTGTGAACTCGCCCCTGACACAGCCAGGCATCTGCTAGCAGAAGGGAAGGACTCTTGATGCAGCCCTTTGGCAGTGACTTCTGCAGGGAGTCACAGCAAAACGTCCGCTCATCTGACGTGCTGTGCCCTTTCCCAGCCTCCCAGTTCCACGTTGAATTTATTCAGGGAGCCAGCCAGCTCCAGAAAGGCCCAGGCAGGATTTGGAAATGGGGAAAACAGAATCTGCCTTTGACACCTTCTGTGCTCAGTGTCTGGCATAAAGTGACAGCTCTTCATCTGGTCATTGATTCAGGCTAGTGGAGCAAATGAGAGGAGGGAAGCTTAACAGTCAGGGAAATGCGATAGCAGTAAATAAAGCCTGATCAGCAGCAATTATTTTATTTATTCGTGGCTCTGGATCTTCATTTCTGAAATAATTGCCCATAAAGTATTGCAGAGGCAGCCAAATCTATTTATAAATCCTCTGGCCTGGTGTAGATTCCTTTGCTAATTTCCAAATGCAAGTTATTTGCTAAAACTCCAGGGAAGATTTAATGTATTCGCAATGTATCTTAGAGCTAATGTGTGGTTTTATTTAGCTCATAACAGTTCAATCACACAAAATTATTACCATATGGGACGGGGGGGAAATAGCAACCTCCCCATCTCCCATGATTAGTGTGTCTAACTGTGCTAGCATTGAACAGCATAATAAAATGTATTTATATGATCACTGATATCTGCAGCCACAGCTTTCTATGTGACTTATCAGGTGGGGATGGTGTAGAGCCATAAATTACAAAGGCTTTTGGCTTGTTTGTCCACGAGGAACACGCACTTTATACTTTTATTTGGTTTTCCTTTGTTTCTCCTAGCTGGTGGAGTTAAATAGCTGGCTCAGCCACAAAACCAGCACACTGTGTTTTTCCCTCCCAGGACTTTATTCCTGAAGGAGGAGATTTTTGCTCCAGCAGAGTCGGTGTTAGAATTCCTGTTGCATCTGCTGGTGCCAAGATTTTGAGAGAGGTTTTTACAGTTCCTTGTGGAAAAGCCAAATAGGATCGAATAGAAAATGATACCTTGCTAGCAGAGTTGTGAGAGAAGTGTCCTGTGGTATGTGTTTAAGAATGACATCTCTCATTCCCAGTTTTATAGACAGCTTTGTAGAAGTGTAGAAAGGGTATTCATTATAAAATCTTGGAGGTTTATTTGTTCCATTCAAAGAAACACTGCTGTGTCTGGTGAACTCACGTTTGACTGAAACAGATAATAGCCAGTTCTGTTCCAACTTTACATTTCCCTTGATAATTTTAGCCTATTTTTTTTTCTTTTCTGCTGTTTCTACAAGTCACAGTACCCTGTAGCTGTTTCTTTCAGTAGCTGAAGTTTGTGGTTTAGTCTTTATGAAAACAGAATCAATTAGCATCAGGGTGACGTGATTGAAGCTGGAAATGGGGAGATTCAGGCTGGATGTGAGGAAGAAGTTCTTCACCATGAGAGTGGTGAAGCCCTGGAATGGGTTATCCAGGGAGGTGGTTGAGGCCTCGTCCCTGGAGGTGTTTAAGACCAGGCTGGACGAGGCTCTGGCCAGCGTGATCTAGTGTAGCGTGTCCCTGCCCATGGCAGGGGGTTGGAACTAGATGATCCTTGTGGTCCCTTCCAACCCTGACTGATTCTATGATTCTATGAGCAACCCCCAGAACACAGCAACCTGATCTAATGTGAGGGGTCCAGGCCCATGGCAGGGGAGTTGGAACTAGATGATCCTTAAGGTCCCTTCCAACCCTAACAATCCTATGATTCCATGACATCAGGACAGAAAAGTCTTTGGGGGCTCAAAAAATCCAGTGTCCTTGAATCGCAGGTGATCATCTCAAGGGAGGTTGTAGCCAGGTGGGGGTTGGTCTCTTCTCCCAGGCAACCAGCACCAGAACAAGAGGACACAGTCTCAAGCTGCACCAGGGGTGGTTTAGGCTGGATGTTAGGAAGAAGTTCTTCACAGAAGGAGTGATTTGCCATTGGAATGGGCTGTCCAGGGAGGTGGTGGAGTCACCATCACTGGAGGTGTTTAGGAAGAGATTGGATGGGGTGCTTGGTGCCATGGTTTAGTTGATTAGATGGTGCTGGGTGATAGGTTGGACTCGATGATCTCAAAGGTCTTTTCCAACCTGGTTAATTCTATTCTATTCTATTCTATTCTATTCTATTCTATTCTATTCTATTCTATTCTTTCTTTCTGTCCTATCCTATCCTATCCTATCCTATCCTATCCTATCCTATCCTATCCTATCCTATCCTATCCTATCCTATCCTATTAAATCCCCTTCATTAACTGATCAAACACTGCTGACCACCTTGTAACATTTGCCCCCACTATCCCTCATGAAACTTGCCGCTGTGGAAATAATGGTACCCATAAGGAGCATCTCCTGGTTTCTGCAACCTTTAGAGATGTGACCCATCCCAGTGCCAACCACAAAATAAGCTGGTAGAATCACAGAATCATAGCATCAGTAGGGTTGGAAAAGACCTCAAAGATCATCAAGCCCAACCTATCACCACAGACCTCATGACTACTAAAACCATGGCACCAAGTGCCACGTCCAATCCTCTCTTGAACACCTCCAGGGACCGGGACTCCACCACCCCCTGGGCAGCCCATTCCAACGGCTAAACAACTCTGTGAAGAACTTTCTCCTCACCCCGAGCCTGCTAGTCACAGTCTAGTGCAAAACAAGTGCTCTACAGAAGTAAAACAAGCACACTCGCCTCTCAGCTTCTGTAATGTTCCTGTAGCATATCTTTTGGCTCAAAGACTCAAAGGTGCTGCTAGCTGGGCTGAAATCTAGCAGCCAAGGTCACGGGGAAGGTAATATTTGTGTTTCCACTGGCAAAGCACAGCTTTATACTGGCTTTTAAATGTCACAGCAACAAAGGATTAGCAACCTTCTTTAAGTTTCTCTTTGATTGCCTTTTAGGATTGCTCAACAAATAATGCACCTTCTGATGGGGGATGTTAAATAGGCCAAACGATCCCCACAACACAAACAACGGTTAATCGCTTTCATTTCCTGCGTTTCTGTTCCCTTCTCCGAAGCTGCAGTTTGACTGTTGTACCTGCGAGATGCAGCCTCCAGGCCTGATTATCATATCAATTAGGCTGCTGTTGTTCTTCCAAATGGGTGGCATTGCTTCCAAGTCAGAGGGGTTGGTAGGAACTTCAGAATCGGGGCCACTGGAAGATTGCTTGCTTTATTACACTGCATATCGTGCTGGTTTTGAGGAAATAACGTTTTGCGAACCTGTTGCATTTTAGCTGGCAGGCAGCCAGTATAAACACACTGTCATAAGTCAACACGGCAATTAAATCAAATTGCAATGTTTTCTCTGAGCAGCTAAAGAAGTGAGATGTGCATACAGTAGCTGCTATGCTAGAAACTTTCCAGGATTAACACTCCTGCACGCTGGAATGTGCTGCACAAAACCTGGCTGAGCAGTGCCGGGCAAAGTGCAAACCCAGCCGCTGTGCTTTGTGGCTCATCTTAAGCTGTGTTACTGTACCGCCCCTCTACTCTGCTCTGGGGAGCCCCCACCTAGAGTATGTGTCCAGTTCTGGAGCTCCTATTACAGGAAGGATCTTGACGTGCTGGAACATGTCCAGAGAAGGGCCACGAGGATGAGCAGAGGGCTGGAGCTGCTCTGCTATGAGGACAGACTGACAGAGTTGGGGCTGTTCAGTCTGGAGAAGAGAAGGCTCCGAGGTGACCTCATTGTGGCCTTCCAGTATCTGAAGGGAGCCTACAAGTAAACTGGGGAGGGACTTTTAGGGTGTCAGGTAGTGATAGGACTAGGGGGAATGGAGCAAAACTAGAAGTGAGTAGATTCAGATTGGATGCTAGGAAGTTCTTCCCCATGAGGGTGGTGAGACACTGAAACAGGTTGCCCAGGGAGGTGGTGGAAGCCTCATCCCTGGAGATTTTAAGGCTAGGCTGGATGTGGCTCTGGGCAACCTGATGCAGATGTCCCTGCCCATGGCAGGGGTTTTGGAACTAGGTGATTCTTGAGGTCCCTTCCAACCCTAACAATTCTACGATTCTATGATTCTGCTGGTCATTGGAGAACCCTGGTTCTAGGCAAGGTGCATAGCTGGAGACCTAAGGTTGAACAAACTGGTCAGAAAGGTTCAAGCTGGCAGTGCCAGCATTCAGTTTATACAGGTGTGTCTTAAAATTGCTGTCTCCTTGCATTCTTGAAGGAGAAATGTTTTCTTTGTTGCTGGAAATAATAATCAGTAATCGGATATTCTGTGGACTTCAGCCATGAGATTTGGGCCTCTTTAAGGGCATTCAAATCCTTGCCTACCAAATCCCTGATGAAATGTTTACCTGAGTGAGACTGACAGGCAGATTTGATTGTACTTACTTCAGGAATAAATTTTGAGTAACCTGGATGAATTGCATCACTTGATATTTAAAGTACATGAGATCTGAATGTGGTCCTAAATAAGAACAGCAGAGGTTGCTGTGTAATGTTTTAGTTCCTTAACTTCTGGTGTATTATGCATGAACTGTTTTTCTCTTTTATGACTGATCCTGTTCATCAGATCAGGTTTCTTCAGCATTTCAAGGCAAATTGTCTTTTAGGACTCAGCAGTGCCTCTGGTCCAAATCTTATTTCTGCAGGTTGGAAAATCTGCAGTGACTTCAAGGGGAGCTGAATCAGGATTGAGGCTGACTGATGGCCCTGGACAGCAATGAAATCCAGTCTTCTGTCTGTCACTGTGCACTGCATTTCCCCTTGCCACAGTTCAGCAATGACTGGCTGAAATATTAATCAATCCCATCCAGCTCAGGAGAAATTTGTTCTCAAATTCTGCAAGTATGCTTATGAAGTGACCCAAGAGTCAAAGTCTGCAAAGTCCAGGTAGCTCAAAGGTTGTCCATTTAGATTAGGATCTGTAGGGATCTGTGACAGCAGTATTTCATCATGCTGGCAGCTTGGAAGGGGAAAACAAATCTCTCTCCCTCTCTTTTGGCACCAACTCTGTTGTGCTGTCCCAAGCCAAGCTGCCCTGGATTATCCCCTCCTGGAGCAAGGCAGGAGCCACTCTGAGCCAGGATGGAACAATTTGTGTCCTGTGAGAGGACAGAGCAGACCTTCCTCTAGCAAATCAAAGATGTTTTTCTATCTCTCCCCATGTCTGTGGAGTTCATCCCCATCCCATGTCTCAGCACTGCAATGCTGCCATATACCACAGCTGGTGAATTCTCCCCAGAATCCCTCTCCCCTGACTTCCCCACGGCTTCTTCAGCTCCTAGCAGAAGACTTCATTCTGCATCTCACGGAAGCATCACCCACATGGTCTCTGTGACTGAGGCTTTTTGCACAAATAATTTAGGGCTTTCATGTTTCCTTCAGCTCCTTTGCTTCACCAGCAGTTGATAACACAGTATCTGGTTTTGTTTGTGCCTTACACTGAAAAGAACAAGAGGACACAGTCTCAAGCTGTGCCAGGGGAGGTTCATACTGGATATTAGGAAGAAGTTCTTCATAGAGAGAGTGATTGCCCATTTGAATGGGCTGCCTAGGGAAGTGATGGAGTCACCATCATTAGGGGTGTTTAGGAGGAGACTTGATAGGGTGCTTGGTTGCATGGTTTAGTTGATTAGATGGTGTTGGATGATAGGTTGGACGCGATGATCTTGAAGGTCTCTTCCAACCTGGTCTATTCTATTCTATTCTATTCTATTCTATTCTATTCTATTCTATTCTATTCTATTCTATTCTATTCTACTCTAAAGGGCCACAGGTACTGACTGTACCTGCCCCTTGCCACCATTTTCTTGGAGAGCTGAGTGGGCTGTCATATTTTTCAGTAGAGGAGAATTCTATTCTATTCTATTCTATTCTATTCTATTCTATTCTATTCTATTCTATTCTATTCTATTCTGTTCTATTCTATTCCATTCCATTCCATTCCATTCCATTCCATTCCATTCCAGGTACTGACTGTACTTGCCCCTTGCCACCATTTTCTTGGAGAGCTGAGTGGGCTGTGATATTTTACAGTAGAGGAGAATTGTCTCTGCTTGATTATTTTACAGTAAAGGAGAATTGTCTCTGCCTTCTATCTAAGTGCTTATGGAATCTTGCTACTTAGTCTTGGGGAACAAAGACATGGTGGTGTTTATTTTTCATTAAAAGCCAGTTATTGCAGCAGCTAACATTTATGCCTCTGGTTTTTTTTTTTCACATTACCACAGTGTATTAGGAAAGAAGCATCTTCAGTGTCTGTTTTCAATTAAGCTACTCCTTCATTTTAATTTTCTGCATACCAAGAAATTCTGTGGGTTTGCCTTTTCATCAGATAACCACTTCCAGTTCCTCGGGTTTCTTCTTGCACACATTTTGCCCTGCATCAGCAGGGCAGGAAAGCAGCAAACATTGTCAAGAGAAGAGCTGGCATGAAATGCATAGCCTGTAATTTACTGCTAGGTAACAGGGCTTGGCACACAGGGGACTCATTGGTGTAGCAGTGAGGTAAGATATCCTTAGTAAATCTAAGGAAAAAAAATATGTCCAGAGTGTTCTCAGTGGGACATGCAGATACCACTGCCCTGAAATATTTCATGGGAATTTGTCTCTGTTTCTCTACAATTTATAATCCTTAAACTAGGCTCAAGAGACTGAAATTCAGGGAGGGGAAAAATGACTTGTGCAAGACTTGTGGCATAAACCAGAGGCTGTGGCAATTTTCTCTCTGGAGCAGCACACACAGCTGTGTCCTGGAGGCGAGTTGCACCGTGGTCTTTTCCCTCCTTGGGAGGAGTTATTTTTGGATGTTGGATGGAGCTTAATTGCTCCCCCTCTGCCCCTGGTTCCTATCTCATAGATGGATAGCTCTGGAATCCCCACCGCTTTGGAGGATGCAGATGGGGATTGGGTCACTAGCTCCAAGATTTGTTTGAAGTTTGTTTGCTCATTAAAGCCCTCAACATTTCTACAGGTTTCCTGAGTTAGGGCTGCTGGCTATGGGAAGGGGCAGGGCATAAGCAGCAGTGAAGTGGAGCTGATGAAATAGTGTGTCTAGTGGCTGAGGATCCATGCCCAACTTTGGTGGAGATCACCAATTCAGGTGACACAGTCCTGTGGTCAGTGAGGATGCAAAAGCTGGGTGGCATTTGGGAATTAACTGAATTAACTGAACAAGTGTCTTGCAAGTTGAGACAGGAAGGTTTTGGCCAAGCTGAGAGGCTTAGGATAGAGTGCCCAGCACATGTCCAAACTGCAGCAGAGTGCTGTTGGTGACTCACTGCTATTACTAAATAAATAAATAAAAACAAACAAACAACCAGAAGTGTTAAAATGTCGACAACAGCTGTTAATAACACAGCTCCAGGACACACTGGCCATTTTTGACTTTATCATTTTCAGTGTCTGCTTCAATAGCATCGGTCCTTTCCTTAACTTGCAGTTTTCCACCCTGCTGTAACATTCTGCATGTGGGTAAATAGAAGTGAGAAAGCCTGAAAGACTCATTTGCATATGAAGAGGTAGCAGAAACCCAGAGTAAATAGCATCGACAAATGTGTGGGAGCTGGAGAGTGGTTAGGGGGACAGCAAAACTGTTGTAAATAGAAGCGGTTTGAAGTGCTGGATTATGTGCTATGGATAATAAAATACCCCCAGCCGGCACATAAGCCAGATACTGTCCTCAGCAGCAGCACCCGACTGATCCTGTTAGCACTTCAAGCCCCTTTTGTAAACGTCGCTAATCAATGGTTCAAATCCTTCATGCAGCAGCGGTCACCCAGGCAGAGGACAAATAATGCCATGGCTGTGCAGAGAGACCTGTAATAGCAGAAATATTGCACACAGGCTTCAAACACACAAAGTCTGCTTATGGATCTTAAACTGCTTTGATGAGCTGGCATGAAGTAGCAGAAGAACTGAATCTGTTACATTAATCTGTGGATTTGAAGGGGGAAATAGAGCAATGGTGGATAGTATTTTCTGTAGTTTTTCTCTGTGAATTACTTGGGTTTTGTTTGATTCTATCTCATGGTGCACAACAGGAATTTCAACCTGGCCTGTTTGTGTTACCCTTTGTTTTGTGCCTGTTTGAATCACTGTGATAGGATAACTCAGCCAAAATTTTCAGACAAACCTCTTTTGCATCCAATTCTTTAGGGGTTTATTAAGCAGAAAATCTGATTCCTGCAGCATAAAACCCAGAGGTTTTTCAGCCTTTCATGTTGCAAGCCTGGGTTTTGTGTCAGGGCCCTGAGTGAGCCTCAGCCAGGAGGAGGGAGCGATGCTGTGATTCCAGTGCCAGTTCTGCCTCCTGGGGCTGATGATGACAGAGACGATTTAAAGCAAACTCTTGTTGTTCTCCGTAAGACTGAGATGAAGGACCAGGGGTCATTGCCAGCAGAAGGATGGGCTGCAGCAAGGAGGGTTTGTGCCAGCTCTGGGCAAGGTGGGAACAGCAATTCTCCCCTTCAGCATGGACTCAGTGCCACCATGAGATTCCATGTCTCCCCTCATTTCCAGCAGCAACCAACCTGATATCTCAGGGCTTTGACACCAGCCAAACACGGTGCCCATGGAGGGCAGAGTCTGCTTTCCTCATTACCTGTCTAATTTTCCTGTTCCCAGAGCCAGCTCCAAGTTGAAACCATCGGTTTTTCCTTTCTTATTTTTTTTTTTCCTTCCTCCTGACCCCAGGTACAAGAGCTAGGTAACAGGGAATTTAGCCCAAAATCTGCCCTTTTTTGCTGTGCCTGACCTACTTCTCACTGCCCGTGGGGAGCCGCAGGGGTTTCTGCTCCTTTCATGCCTGTGCTTCCAAGTGCTGGGCTTTTGTTCTGCTGATTGTATCACGTTATCTTGGTGTGCACTGGGTATTTTGGTACAGATACTTCGTTTTATGTGCTTCTGTAGCACTCCGGGCACTAATGGCTCGCCTAAAGCAGCAGCAAAGCTTCCACTTTTGTGCTGCAGTTCCGCTGGGCGGCACCGGTCCGGAGCGAGTCCACAGCTCCGGGCAGTGTGAGCACAGCTGGAGTCCTGCTCCGTTAGCAGTCGGCGAGACCATGCAGAAGGGATGAGTTCTGCAGCAAATCCAAGCCACCTATTCATATCCAGGCTCTTTTGGCACCCGTGAAATTGTCTGACAACTTGTGAGTGGGCACCGTGCCATGCAAGCAGATGGGCATGAATGTACCAGCAGCCAAGAGCCTGGGATGCTCATCTGGCAGAGACGAGTGAGAGCAGAGCTTCTTCAGTGCTTGTGTCCAAGTGCCCCTCCGTCCTGAAGTCACCATGGGAAGAGCAGGCTTGGCAATGGGGTGTCTGATTTGGCCATGGGGTGTTTCGCAGCAGAGATGGTACCTTTGCACATTCTTTCCCTGGTCCCTGCTACTCCATCCCTCGGGACAAGGTAGTTTCTGACATGCTTTAAGCCCCATTTTGTTGGGGATGGCCAGCGCCCAGCACTGTCCTGTGTCCTCCAGAAACTCACCTTGAAGGTAACAGCACATCAGTTTGGTTATTTTTTTAACTACCTCTGCTAGGTGTTTTCCTGTGAGAGGTTGGCTCTGGACAGAGGTGAAGCCTGAGATAAAAGGATTAAAACAGCTTCTTCCAGGCTTCGCAGAAATTGTCCCGGGGGCTTTCTTTAAAACGTAGCTCCAGGGAAGGCCTTAATGCTTATTGCCCCGAGGGGCAGCTTTTTTTCACACAGGCTGCATTTTGTGATGATTGACACATCGTTAATTAACTGTTATTAATTAACCCCACAATCTTAAGGGATGAGGGGAAGAATTCCTCGCAGGTCTGGATCCCGTCATTTCTTTGAACACACAAGTCCCCTGTTCTGCCGCACTCCCAAGCCCATCTGTCTCTGGGACCCAAGAAGCTCATAAAGAAGGCAGCACTAATGAACGACCTTTTACAGCCCTCACTTCATTTCCTGACAGCCACAGTTCAAACGTGATTTGCAGGAGTAAGACTATTTGTATCTATTGCCGTGTTTAGAGGGAGGGAAACATGACAAAAATGAAATCAGTCATTGCCTTTCAACCTCCCTTTGCTCTCTGCAGTGTAGGATAGGATACTGTGAGTGATAAGGGATCCATCTGTAATACAATGCTAGCTCTGTGTGTGGATGGGCACATACCTCCTCTTAGGCAGGCCATGCTATGCAAGCACAAAGTTAGGACAGAAGACTATTCTTGCCACTCTGTTTTAGCTCCAGCACGATGACCTCTGAGCTGCACTCCATCGCTCAAGCCCTGTTAAAGTGCTGAGCTTCACCCAGAACGGCAGCAGAAGGGACAAATTCTTCCTGTGCTGACTTCAGCTGGGTTTTGCTGGTGCCCTTGAAGTCTTCATTTTGCTTTAATCATTTTGAGCCAGCCCATATCTTCTGCCAGTTCTGCCTAGTGGCCTCTAACAATCTCCTATGTCAGGCAGCAGCATGATTATAGCTTTATTTAGCTTACTTTGTCTGCATTTGCCTTTCAAGGAGCAACAAAGCAGCAATTCTGTAGACTGAGTGTGGCCTAAGAAAAGAAATCACCCTGTTTATCCACAAACATCCGACTCCTGGGGCGATGCCAGTCTCAATAAGACATCAGTGGTGCTGATAAGCCAGTAGTCATAATCACTGATCAGCATTTCACTGATGCTTTGACAAGGATTTGTTTCCAAATATTGTTGACCCTACACTTTTCCTATTATGTGCTGCATCCTTTGGCAGGAGAAGGAGCTTCTCAAGGATCAGAATGGTACCTACCATGCAGGAGGAGCTGCCTAAAACCCATTATGCTTGGCATGGCTTCTTCTTATTATTCAGGTTCACATATCAGGGTTCATCCCTCCCATGCAATTTCAGGCTCAGCAGCATTAATCCTGCCATTTTGCATCTCTGCAGCTGGGAACAGCCTCGTGCTGCTGACATCTGAATTGCATTTTTAACAACCATTTCCTTTGTTGTATAAAGCAAAGCCAAAACAAACGCTGCTATTGGAGTCTCCCATTTGGGTTTAAATGACACAGACCTTTGAATGGATGAGAGCTAGGAATCATTTTCATGTGGATACTGGGTTTGGGTTGTGTCCTTGCTTGTTTGTGGAGGATTCTCTTCTTTTTTTGTTGTGGTTGTTATTTTTTGTTGTTTATTATTCCCTGGCAATGTAATTCCATCACTTATGGGTTGTCCAGGGAGGTGGTTGAGGCCCAGTCCCTGGAGGTATCATAGTATCATAGAATCAGTCAGGGTTGGAAGGGACCACAAGGATCATCTAGTTCCAACCCCCTGCCATGGGCAGGGACACCTCACACTAGATCAGGCTGGCCAGAGCCTCATCCAGCCTGGGCTTAAACACCTCCAGGGACGGGGCCCCAACCACCTCCCTGGACAACCCATTCCAGGGCTTCACCACTCTCATGGGGAAGAACTTCTTCCTCACATCCAGCCTGAATCTCCCCACCTCCAGCTTCATTCCATTCCCCCAGTCCTATCACTACCTGATATCCTGAGAAGTCCCTCCCCAGCCTTCTTGTAGGCCCCCTTCAGATACTGGAAGGCCACAATGAGGTCACCTAGGTCACTCTTCTCCAGACTGAACAGCCCCAACTCCTTCAGTCTGTCCTCATGGGAGAGTAGCTCCAGCCCTCTGATCATCCTCGTGGCCCTTCTCTGGACACCTTCCAGCACCTCCACATCCCTCTTGTAATAGGGGCTCCAGAACTGGACGCAGTACTCCAGGTGGGGTCTCACCAGGGCTGAGTAGAGGGGAAGAATCACCTCCCTTGACCTGCTGGCCACACTTCTCTTGATGCAGCCCAGGAGCTGATTGGCTTTCCGGGCTGCAAGTGCACATTGAGAGCTCCTGTTGAGCTTCTTGTCCACCAGCACCCCCAAGTCTCTCTCCTCAGGGCTGCTCTCCAGCCAGTCACTGCCCAGCCTGGATTTGTGCCTGGGATTGCCTGGGTGGAGGAGGCTCTGGCCAGCCTGATCTAGTGTGGGGTGTCTGCTCATGGCAGGGGGTTGGAACTACATGATCCTTGTGGTCCCTTCCAGCCCTGACTGATACTATGATACCATCACTCTTGATGCAGTAGGAAAAGCTCCCTGGTCCCTCTTCTCTAACTGTACTGTTATTTGATTATTGTATTCTCACTTCCCCTAAAAAGTCACTCTCTAAAAGGGTGAAATTGCAGTGTATTGAATTTCCTGGTATTGCACTGGTTCTTTCTTGCAATATCTTCTAGATTTTAATAGCTGTTGGTCTTGAAACTATTTTGGTGTTACCAAAGCCATTTAATATCTGTGGACTTCATGGCAAGTATTCTCTGGCACTCAGCAATGACTCCAAAGCCCCAAAGAATTACATTCAGCATCCCTGAATTTCAAAGCCTGACATCCCTGTGAGCAAGGAACACAAACCCATCAACAGGAGCAGGATTTTAATTGCTTCTGAAGGATTCTATAGAAATCTGAAATTGCTTTGTGGGATGAAAATAATAATAATAAAAAAATCCCCACTTTTATCTGTGAAGAGGTTTTAATTCTGGTGAATAAAATAAGTGGCTGCTGTAATAATACAAGATTTCCCCTTCCCCCCACCCCTCCCCCTCTGACTGTGTAGCTGTTCCTTCAGCCCCTGCCTGCTGGGATTTTATCCTTGAGCAGTGAGACATCAGAGTTCATCAGATATTATACGTGGCAATTGCCAATCCAGGAGAGGCTCTTTGGTGGCTGGAAGATTTGTGCTTCTATTACTTTAGCTGTTAAAAACAAAATGAGCCCACCTGCATCCTTTTGCAATGTGACCTTCTCTAGCTGGTCATGTGCTGTGTTTTCTTTGTGATGTGATCTGATTTTAAGGGCAATCAAAAGGCCAGCAGTGCTTTAAAACCCAGTAATACCCTCAGACTTGCTTTACAGTTTGCTTTCTTTTTGTTTTGAGTTCTTTCTCTCTCACTCTTTTCTCTTTTTAGTCTTTTTGGTAAGAGGAATGAAAACCTTTGCAGGGTTTTCTACATCTGGCTCAGTTTCTGGTTAAATGCATCCTCAGGGAGCGCTGGAAACTATTGCTTCTCCTGTTTGGGCGAGAAGTAAACGAGTCACATTTTCCAACATAGTTTTCAAGGAAAGGGGTAGAATGGAATGGAATAGACTAGACTAGACTAGTCTAGAGTAGAATGGAATGGAATGGAATGGAATGGAATGGAATGGAATGGAATGGAATGGAATGGAATGGAATGGAATGGAATGGAATGGAATGGAATTAACCAGGTTGGAAAAGACCTTTGAGATCATCGAGTCCAACCCATCACCCAACACTATCTAATCAACTAAACCATGGCACCAAGCACCCCATCCAGTCTCTTCCTAAACCCCTCCAGTGATGGTGACTCCACCACCTCCCTGGGCAGCCCATTCCAATGGCCAATCACTCTTTCCATGAAGAACTTCTTCCTAACATCCAGCCTAAACCTGCCCTGGTGCAGCCTGAGACTGTGTCCTCTTGTTCTGGTGCTGGTTGCCTGGGAGAAGAGACCAACCCCCACCTGGCTACCACCTCCCTTCAGGTAGTTGTAGAGAGCAATAAGGTCTCCTCTGAGCCTCCTCATCTCCAGGCTAAGCAACCCCAGCTTCCTCAGCCTCTCCCCATAGGGGTTGTGCTCCAAACCCCTCACTAGCTTTGTTGCCCTTAAGGTATCAGAAGTTGTTTGTATTTCCCTCTTTAGTAGATCTGGTGAATACTTTAAAATTGCCTGCATTGCAAGAGAAACACCACCAGAGTGTGGCTGTTTCCACTGCCTTGTCAAATGCCATCTATGTATCAAGGGAACACACATGGCTGAGCTCACCCAGGGACCATGCATGGTCCCTTCCATATCCCAGCCCCCTCTCATGTGTGGGGTCAAAAATTGTGGCTGTCCCTTGGACTGGTGTGGGGACAGAGCCAAGCATCATCTTTATTGAAGGGTGGAGAGCAGCATGTGTCCTCCCCTGGGCAGTTTTGCAGCCAAAGCAGAAGGCTTTTTCCTCCTCTTTCCCCCCCCTGGATGGATGAGGGGGTCACCTTGATCTCCAGGGGTCTGGGGATATCAGGTCTTTGCAGGGTGCAGTGGAAGGACTCTTCTGGGTTTCAGAGGGCATCAGAGCTCGTTTCTCTTATCTCAGAATTTCTCTTTAGGAATCAGCTGGAGGAATCTCCTTCCCCTAACCTAAAAAATTGGGGATGCCCAAGGGATGAATCACAGAAAATAAGGTATTCAGGAGCTCCAAAGTGGAGACTAGAGTGAAGATGGTAAGCCTGTCCCACCTCCTGCTTGCCTACAGGGCTTCTCACTGGAGAAACCCATTCTGAAGCCCTGAACAAGCCTCAGCCCAGGCCAGGACATGAGAAAGGTGCCATATCCCCCATCTCCACCCAAACCAACATCAGTGATGTAGCTAAACCTTTCCAAAGGCTCCCAAGGACATTTCAGGCATCTCTCAAGTGGAGCCATAATAGCTTCTAATACCAGTCAGCAATAACATTTCCTTAACCAGGCAATAAAATTATTATTGACCTTTTCTTAGGGAGGAGAGAAAAGATAATAAAGACCTACTAGTATCTGGTGTTTTGGAGCCACGAGGATGATCAGAGGGCTGGAGCACCTCTCCTGTGAGGACAGACTGAAAGAGTTGGGGCTGTTGGGGCTCTTCAGTCTGGAGAAAAGAAGGCTCCGAGGTGACCTTATTGTGGCCTTCCAGTATCTGAAGGGGGCCTACAAGAAGGCTGGGGAGGGACTTCTCAGGATATCAGGTAGTGATAGGACTAGGGGGAATGGAATGAAGCTGGAGGTGGGGAGATTCAGGCTGGACGTGAGGAAGAAGTTCTTCCCCATGAGAGTGGTGAAGCCCTGGAATGGGTTATCCAGGGAGGTGGTTGAGGCCCCATTCCTGAAGATGCTTAAGCCCAGGATGGATGAGGCTCTGGCCAGCCTGATGTGGTGTGAGGTGTCCCTGCCCATGGCAGGGGGGTTGGAACTAGATGATCCTTGTGGTCCCTTCCAACCCTGACTGATGCTATGATACTATGACTTTAGTTATCATTAAACTTACAACAAGGCAATTGGTTGCAGCATCTGAAATTCCACACTGATGTTTTTTTTTTTCCCCCTATCATTTGAAGCATGTTGGTGCTAACATGTCTTAAACTACAGCAAACCCTCCTATTGAGGGCTTGGAAATATTTTTCCCTTCTTTTCAGAAGCAAACCCAGCCATTATTGTACTTTGGAAGGACAATTATTTTGTCCTTTCTTGCATAGCTACACATTTTTAAATACTTTTTTTTTTTTTTTTTCCCTCTTAAATAATCATTTTTTATATTATTTTTTTCCCCCCTTCAAATTGACCATAACAAACCAGACAAATCTTTGCAGGACTAATTTTCCACCTAGCTGAAGAAATTAGCTATTGCTTTCTCCCTCCCACCTTGAAGCTGTGCTAGAATGGTTACTTGGATACCCCGCCTGTAAAGGATGTGTGTGCTGAGGCAATTTAAATAGCCTGATTTGTCATCTAACTGCAGACATCATTAACAAAGCATTATTTGGCTGGAACACTGTAGGCTGAACGTGGATAACTCCTCTGTGTCGAGGAGAGATTTAATTTAACCACCTTGTGACCAAATATTGCCTGTCTCGAGTGTGGAGCTGCGGCAAGTCTAGCGTGAGGAATAGGAGCTGTATCTGGGTGGGGAATTACTTCCCTGTGGTGTGCAGCTCTTGGAAGTGTATTCTGCATCAGGCTGAAAACAGGCTCTTTCCAATAGGTTGCTTCACAATCTACTGATTTGTTTGTTTTGGGGTGAGGAGATAATTTTCATGTGACGGGGAAGAGGGAAGGGAATAAAAGCATGACTTTTTGCCTTCCCTGTTAACTTTTCCCCTTGTCACAATCCTTGTTTCCATTTAATTCTCCTCTGTTTTCAAGATGGCAAAACCATCAAGGTGGAAGGTGTGGCCTTCCAGTATCTGAAGGGGCTTATAAGAAGGCTGGGGAGGGACTTCTTAGGATATCAGGTAGTGATAGGACTAGGGGGAATGGAATGAAGCTGGAGGTGGGGAGATTCAGACTGGACATGAGAGTGGTGAAGCCCTGGAATGGGTTGTCCAGGGAGGTGGTTGAGGCCCCGTCCCTGGAGGTGTTTTAAGCCCAGGCTGGATGAGGCTCTGGCCAGCCTGATGTAGTGTGAGGTGTCCCTGCCCATGGCAGGGGGGTTGGAGCTAGATGATCCTTGTGGTCCTTTCCAACCCTGACTGATTCTATGATTCTATGATCCTTGCAAGGTCCTTTAAGAACCATAAAGGTTTTTAAAACAAGCTGGGGAAATTAAGATGATGCCTTGAAATTCATTTTACTGCATGTAGTAGTGTGTAAAGCAGAAAGTAGTGGCTTCCTCTGATAAATCCTGCGTGTCAGGAGTCAGAAATAGTCATTTCCCTGGTCAGGAGGGTAGGCTGTGCATAACAATAAGGAACATGCACAAACAAATCTCTGCGTTAGTTCCCAGGTCACTTTTTAGGTCTGGACTGAACCTACCATACCCCATGATTTCTTTAACCAAAATCAGGTTCTTTATTCCTGCTTCCAGTATGATTTGGAAAACTCAGCTAGAGCCTGGAGAGTTGTCAGGTAGATTCAACAGACCTGCATGCTCCCATCTGAGTTAATTCTGCAGCTAGAGCTGAGCAGCGGGAGCGCCACGGTGGCCTAGCTGCCAATTACATATTCCTGAACACCCTTCTTGGCAAATCAACTCCCAGATCATGTTCAGGAATCATAGCCTTAAATGAAGCACAGGTTGCAAAATATCCTGCTGATCTCTGGTGCAAGTCCTTTTCCTTTAGCTGTAATTGATGTTACAAAATATTTTATGGCTTCTGTCATTAGTATTCCCAATTGGCTCAACCTGCAATTTATTTCATGCTGTAAAAATGCTAAGGATTTTCTCCTGATTAGCAGCAACAGTGAGGCATGTTTGGAGATTGATCAGCATGGGATATTTTGGGGTGGGTAGAAAGGCTTTTGTCTTTGAATTAAAATGTGTCTAGACACTCCTTTTGTTGTTGTTGTTTTTACACATCCAGCAAAATGAAAATACTTCTGAGGTAGCAATTAAATTCTTCCAGTGACATACAGTCTGCTATGCAGAAGGCTTCAGTCTAATGAATAGATTTATTTCCAGGAAATCTACAGTATTTTCCTTGCCATTTGTAGGGCTCAGCATATAAATAATGCAGACCATGCTGGGCTGCTTTTCAGTTCCTCCCAGGAAATTATGCCATTAAAAATGCCACGGTTCTTTCAGGCACACACAGACACAGCAGGTGAAGAGAATATTTATGTGATGAACAGTGACAGAAGCAGCATCAGCTAATAATACATAACCCTGCAATGCACACCTCAGATGATGACATTGTTTGCAGTAATTACAGTGTGGAATGAGACTGTTGTTTAACTTAACACCGTGGCAGTCAAGCTATGATCCACCAAAGTGGGACCTGAGTTTGTAACCCAAGGTTAAGACTTGAAGGTGCAGAAGAAGGTGCAGTGAAATGAAGAGCTCTGGCGGCTCCCCTGCCACCCCAAACATGCACAGCTGATGAGAGCAACAAAAATGAAACTTGATTTGAGCAATTGTGGAAAGGAAAAGCCCTCATCAATTCCTCACAGACTTGGTTTTGTTTGAGAGCCCATATTGCTGTTTGAAGTCTGCATTACAGAAGGTAAAATACCTCCTCTGCAGCAATAATGGTTGCTCCGGCAGTGTACAGACAGCAAAGATCATCCATGGGCACATCCCTTTGCTCAATAAGGTAGGACTGGTTTGCATGTTTAGGAAGGACAACATACCATCTACTATTGCTAGGCATTACTTAGGCATAAGCAGAGCTTTAGAACATGTTGCAAGTGGAAATCAAGTACATGATGTGCCTGGAAGGAGCTTATCTAACTATTTATGGGCAGATCACATTCTGAGCTGTAACTGACTTGGTTATTTTTAGTCAAATAATGTTACAGTAGTAGTTGCATTGATAAAGTAGCAAGAAATTCTTCTGCAATTCACAGACCTTGCTGGATCTCATTTCAAACCTTAATGTCCCCATGCTTAGTGTGCCTGGAGGAGAAGCTGAATCCCTAAGTGCCATGGGGCTGCCTGTCTAATTGTAGATCAATGAGTTGCAGCCCAGAGACAGATTTTAAACTCCCCCAAAGCAGCTTTGCATGTCTTTGTGCCTTCCCTCCCTCCCTCCCAGCTGTGTGCAGAGCACTCAAAGGGGTTTTACCAACTTGGAGCCACCCAGTCTGCTTTGGAAGTGGACCATGTCTGCTCTCTGCAATCCAGGTTAGATTTTTCCATTCCTTAAAGGTGATACCCACGGGGAGGGCATGTGTTTGCCCAGTGGTTTTGGAAGAGATTAGTTTTCAAGAGCTGGAGTTAAGTGTAACTGGTACACAGGGGAGTTAAGTGTAACTGGTACACAGGGACGTTGTGCAGGAGGGAACTCAACTGAGCATCAGGCTCGTGTGAAAAGTTTTTGCTGGGTCACTCAGAATAGTTCCAAAAGGCCCAAAATCTCAATGTCTTTTTTTTTCCTTTCTGTTTAAAAAAAAAAAAAAAGCCTTAATCTACTCTCTCATCTTTATTTTCAAGATAAAAAAAGTCAACAATTTCAGGTGGTTGATCCTTGATAAGCTTTTAGAAAGAAGTTGCAGCAACTTCAGAGACGTAAAACATAGCTACAGCACATTATTATCACGAGTGACTATCCCTTCTTTCTAATAACAAAGGAATCTGTAAACCATTAGAGTCATAGGATCATAGAATTGTTAGGGTTGGAAGGGACCTCAAGGATCATCTAGTTCCAACCCCCCTACCACGGGCATGGACACCTCACACTACATCAGGTTGCTCAGAGCCACGTCCATTAAAACTCCCCAAATAATAAGGCAGAAGCATATCACTCCCTATGGTCATCTCTTTGGAGATGCACATTGTGCACAAATAATCAGATGTATCAGCAGGGAATCTGCAGCCATCTAACAAGTGAATAGTTCTGCAATTGCCATCTGACCTGTACCTAAGTGGAAACAGTGCCTTCATTAAATTTGCAAAACTGAATGTGGACCATTAGCAAGACCAGCACTGCAAGATGCAAGGGAAGTCTTGCTATGTCCCCAGGAGCAGTGTGCATGTACCTAATGGCAGGATTGAACTATTAAGGTCATATTAAAAATGGATCTGCTGTTTGGCCACGGTGCTTACTGCCCTGCTCTAAAGGCAGTTGGATTTAGGATGTAGTTTAAAGACTTATTCTGTGTTGAAGGAGTAAAAGGTGTGTCTGGAAATATGTCCTAAAAAGACTTAACTTCATAAGCAGTGTCCAGACAGAGTCTTTCATGGAGTTGTAGTGAGAATGAACTTTGTACTAAACACTCTTCCCCCATCCTTTTTCCAGCAAGATGTGAAGCAACCTGTGCTAGTGCAGAGCTTCTGGCAAGCATGTGTTGCAACCAGCTGTGTGTGGTGGGTTGAAGTTTCCCCCAGCATTAACGTCAGCCAGACTAACTCAGAAGCAGATGAAGCTGTATTTACAAGCAAAAAACTACCCTCTACAATGGATTGCAAGGGATATGTACAAACTATACAGTATTTACAATCTTATAGGTATTTACAAATAGCAAACAACACAAAATCCCCCTCTGGTTAAAAGACAAGAGAAGTCTGTTCCACTGCCCACCCACCCCCCCCCAAGCTCCTCTGTCCCGAGAGAGAGAGGAGCTGAGAGAAAGCAGTGGCTTAGACTTATCCCAAGGTCAGCCAGAAGCACTTTATCTCCTGGGTGAAGCAATAACAGCCAAGATCAGAAGAGAATAGAAAAGGAATGGGAATGTGAAATGGAAATATGAAGAATTGTTACGATGCAGCTCCTCTTATCCCAGACATTCATCCAATGAATATGTTTAGAATCATCTTTTGTTTTCCTTTTTACACCCAGTAGTGGTTTATTTATATTTTTCTACTTTCCTGCTCAGAATCTGCAGCTACATTTTAAAGGCATAGCCTAAAACTACCACACAGCTGAGACTGCTTCAGCCTGATCTAGTCCACACAGGTTTCTCCGGTGTCTTCTAAGGGCGTTAAGCCAAGAGACTAATATCTGCCTTATTTCCTCCTCTGAGTGAAAAGCATTAAGGACAATTGAGTGGGTACTTTTTATAGGGCTTTATGAAAAGGTTTGTTGTTGGGTTTTTTTTTCCCCCCAATGTTCACACTGCTCTGTCCTCTGCTTTCTGTTAGCTGGGTGGTGAGAGGTGGCAGTGCCTCAGGATTGCCAGGGCAGTCCATCTCACACTCAGACTGCACAGCAGTTATGTAGGTGAAATCCCTAATGTAAAGAATGTGATTGATGTGATGGCATGGCACCAGTGCACATGATGCTAGAAATCAAAGGCTGAAGCTTTGAGTGACTAAAGATGTGACAAAAAAGGTCCATGTATGTGTAGAAAATAGAACGGCAAACTTAATTCTCTGGAGACTTTCAAAACCCACCTGGATGCATTCCTGTGGGGACTACCTTGGCAAAGGGGTTGGACATGATCTCTGGAGGTTCTTCCCACCTGGATGCATTCTTGTGGGGACTAGGGGAGCCTTGGCAAAGGGGTTGGACATGATCTCTGGAGGTTCTTCCCACCTGGATGCATTCTTGTGGGGACTACCCTGGGTGAGCCTGCTTATGGCAAAGGGGTTGGACATGATCTCTGGAGGTTCCTCCCACCTGGATGCATTCCTGTGTGGACTCCCCTAGGTGATCCTGCTTCTGGCAAGGGGTTGGACTTGATCTCTGGAGGTTCCTGCCACCTCTAACATTCTGTGATTCTGTAATTCTGCTTTGCTCTCTTGAGTCATTTTGCAGGTATTCCTGTTGGGGAGCGATGAACCTACTTAATTTTGTCTCATTTTGGTTTGGTTTCCTCTTCTACCTGCTTCAACCAATAAGCTGACTCAGCCACAAAGCAGCCTGAGTGTAACTAATCCTGTAATACTTTCTTAACATTCATATTGCTGTTGAGCATTTCTGTCAATACAATCATTGTCTGTGACCTGCATGGGAAACAGTGCCTGGGGGGGGGGGGGCAGGGAAAGAAACAAATGGGAATTTCATCCTTATAGGTGATAAAATGAAGATCTTCACTCACCTTTAATGGGAATTACTCAGGCATTTGGTAATAGCTTCCTTCTGGAGATTGCTAAGGAGGAAAACCAGAGGGATCTGTAATAAAACACTTGTGTATTCTTTTTTTGTCTAAGATCCCAGTCCTGGAAGCATCAGATGCTCAGTGTGCTTTGGGCAGAGTTGAAGTTCCAATGTTAATTTAGGACTCTCCTGCTCCTGCTCCTGCTTAATCCTGCAATATCCGCCGTGATATTAGCTAGAGCTGTGGAAGATGTCATGGATGTGTTTAAACTAAACACACAGAGGTTATGTCTTCTGTCCCCCACATCCAGGCATGAACAAGAACTGGGTGTTTGCTGTCACAGATGGCTTGTTAGTTATTCACTTTAATGTGCATCTGTTCCATACTCCACTGAAGTCAGCAGGAGGCTTTTCCCATGACTTTGCTGGCCTTGAAATTTGGGTCCCGGTTAATGAACTGAATCTGTCCTTCCTGATCCAGTTCACCTTGAACTCAATGGGAGACCTTTCACTGAGTAAAGGGAAAGTTGGATCAGGCCCAGGGAAAAACAGTAAGCGCCAAAGGAATGAGAGGATGAAGCCCAGTGATCAAATCGTGCAATGGATTTGCTCCACCAAACACTTAGCCTCACAGTTCGTACTGAAGGGCAGGAAAACTGCAATAATAGTGCCCTTGGCTTCAGGAAGAACATAGTCCTGCCTTTGAAATCAGATTCCAACAAAACTCCTGTGGGCTGGGCACACACATAGCTATCACACTGTACAGCAGATAAGCTTCGTATTTGTAGACATTTAAACGCAGTGAGAAATTCAAGGAGAGGTAACCGGAGTTGCCCTGCTAGGGAAAAGCAGCTGCATGTCATAAATCAGCTCTGTACAAACAAAGCAACAATACCATTTCATGAAAGGTTTTACTGCACATCTTTCACAGATTTTTTCCTTCCCTTCTCTTGTCCTCTACTCTTTTCTCCGTTTTCTTGTGCTTTCGTTTTTTCCCTAAGCTTTTTACGATCAAGTCTTGTCTGCTTTAGTGTAATCTCCCCTTGTCTTACCAAGCAACCTCAACATGGGTAGGCTTTCAGGTTTCAATTAGCCAAAATGTATTTCTAAGGCTGGTGAAGGGGGGAGCACACCCCAGTTTCACATTGGGCACTAACTCAGCTAGCTGAGTCTTGCTTAGTGCAAAGCACACAGAGAGGCAGATACACACAGCTGTGCCCTTCTTCATCTGCTCGCCTGCTCGCAGCGGATGTGTTTTCTGTGATCCACCAAGCATGAACATTCCTCTGCACCTTGAGCATGGGAGCTCAGTAAATGAATTGCACTTGATGGGAGATGTTTATATAAAACAGCAGTTGCCCCGAGCAGCCAAAGGCAGCAAGTCTTCCTTCCTTTGTAGTGCTGTGCAGCAGTTCCCCATACATCCTTCTGATCTTTATTTTTCATGTGGGACATTTCTCAGTGATTTCAGTAGATCTGGGGTTTTTTTCACTTAAGAGGAGCAGGTTAGGCCAATGCTGAGCCCTTTTGAAATCCTGCTTCTGTTGTCCTTTTAAGTGATGCTTCTCAAAGCCTCTGCTTTTTGGTTTGGTTTGGTTTCTGAAATGCTCTGTCTGTGACTAGGATTAAAGGAGGAAAGAGATAACGCTCTGTGGAGAGCAGGGAGCGAACCTGCAGCCTCCAGCAGCAGAGCCCATGTGGAGGCCAAGAGGTTAAAATCCTCTTCCTCAGTGGAGATGGAGAAGAGGGAAGTGATGCTAATACGGCTTGATTTTCCCCTGGGAGTAACACAGTGACTCCCTGTGGGCTGCAGAGCATTAATCCACCCTCTCTCCTGAGGGCCGCAAGCTAAAAGGACCCTGATGTGTAATTTCCAGTGTAATTTCTGACTCATGTGGTGCCCTTAATATAAAATATGGATTAGCAGTGGGGGCTTCCAGCTTGAAAAAGGAGAACTTTAGAGAGAAAGTAAAGTTTCTTATAGTTTTGTAAAACATCACAATTACTCTGTGAAATGACTACAAAAAAAGCAGGGCTCCCAGCTCCCAACTCAGTACACTCTTACTCAATGCTATAAATGAACAGCTGAGGTTAAGAAAGCTACAAGTTAATCAGTTCAGATTTCAGCCAGAGAGTGGAATGTTTGGGTTAATAAGAGGATCTGTGGAATTTTTGTTCCCAGAACTTAGGGCATCCTCTGACCAAAGGTGAGAAACACTGTTCCCAAATACTCAAGAGGTGTAGGAGGACCCTGGAGTATTTGTGCTTACAAAACACCTTGGCAGCTGCCAGTCATAAAGTAACTACCTGAGAAATGCTCAAAATGGCAAAGTGGTGATGTCAGTACATTCCAGAATTAGGCAGATAGAATGGTTCTGGTTGGAAGAAACCTTTGAAGGTGATCTAGTCCAAGTCCCCCTGCAGTGGGCAGGGACACCTTTGACTAGATCAGATTGCTCAGAGCCCCATCCAACCTGACCTGGAATGTTTACAGGGATGGGGCATCTACCACCTCTCTGGGCAACCTGTGACAGTGCCTCACCGCCCTCTTTGTAAAAAAAAAAAAAAAAAAATTGTCTTCCTTTTATCAATGTTCTCTCTTTTAGTTTAAAACCATCACCCCTTGTCACAGGAGGCTCTGCTAAAAAGTCTGCCTCCAGCTTTAGAATAGAAATCATAGAATCAATAAGGTTGGAAAAGACCTCAAAGATCAGCAAGTCCAACCTGTCACCCAACACCTCATGACTACTAAACCATGGCACCAAGTGCCACGTCCAATCCTTCTTGAACAGCTCCAGGAATGGTGACTCCACCACCTCCCTGGGCAGCACATTCCAATGGCTAACAACTCTCTCTGTGAAGAACTTTCTCCTCACTGTCGAGCCTGAACTTCCCCTAGCACAGCTTGAGACTGTGTTTCTTATAGGCCCCTTAATATTGAAATGCCTCAATAAGTTCTCCCTGGAGCCTTCCCTTCTCCAGACTGAGCAACCTCAACTCTCTCACCCTGTCCTCACAGCAGAGGTGTAACACTTTGTAGATGGGAATAACCCAGGTGGGACACGCGTCTGTCAGGGAGAATCAGCCTCTGGTTCTTGCAGCAGGATGAGGCCAGTGCCCATGCAGAGCTGGGGAGTGACAGGCAGGAAAATGCTGTCCTGAATTCCTTGTTCAGGCAAAAATCTGACTGGGAGGAAAACACACTGAGAAAAAAAAATGGAAGTTCACCTGGTAACTGCAGAACCAGCTTAGGGAAGGAGATAAGTTAGACACCCTTCACAGGGGTCATGTTTGCTGAGAGGAGAAGTGATAAGACAGGAGTGAAAATAAATAATAAAATAGAGAGAGGTTACCTGGTTGGTTTGATTGGAGCAATGAAATGCCACACTATATCAAGGCAATTTCCATTTCTTCTGTAACCACAAAGTAGTCTGAAACAGGCAATTACACCTTCTTTCCAGCTCGGGGAGGAACATCACCCTTTGCCACCCATTAAGGAATGTTAATAGTAGGGGTAAGGCGAGTGCAGGGGTGGGTGTGCTTTATTGGGAAATCACACCTCTGAGGAATTAAAAACACTCAGCCCTGGGGAGCAATTATCTCACACTAACCACATGCCTGATGTCCTCAGTGGCATAATTATGGATGATTCTCAGAACTGGGGATTGAAGCGAGCTTTAGAAGCAAAACTTGCTATTCTCCTGGTGAACGTGTCACTCTAGCCATCAGCAGGACTGGGTACCAGCACATCCTTTGAATCCCAGTGTGAGGACACTCTTGGTGGAGACTGGCATGTAGTGGCTTGAGCTGAGCCATCCACTGGCACTCACATCTGGAGTCTGCAGGAGGAAACTGCCCAAGCTGCTTCGCTGTTCTGATTCCCTGTTTCTCATGCTGTCCTAGATGTGAGGACAGTATCCAGACTTTGAGAGCCATAGCTGGTAAAAGCAGCTCACTGCACAGATGATAATTTCAATCTCTTTTTTTATGTGTTAGTCTACACATACACTCCATGTAGGCTCTGTCCTGTTGATTGTTTTGACAGTAATTACTTACTTGCAAAATCTTGGGCACTTAACTCACTGCAATTCAGTATCACAGAATGCTATCCAGTAGCTCTTGAGTGGTAAACCATAAAAAGATATAAATCCTGAAGATGTTTGACTTCTGCATGAGTAGAATAGAATAGAATAGAATTACCAAGGTTGGAAGAGACCTTGAAGATCATCGAGTCCAACCTGTAACCATAACCTCACAACTAGACCATGGCACCAAGTGCCACATCCAGTCCCCTCCTGAACGCCTCCAGGGACGGAGACTCAACCACCTCCCCGGGCAGCCCATTCCAGTGACGAATCACTCTCTCGGTGAAGAACTTTCTCCTCACCTCCAGCCTAAACTTCCCCTGGTGCAGCTTGAGACTGTGTCCCCTTGTTGTGGTGCTGGTTGCTAGGGAGAAGAGGCCAACCCCTTCCTGGCTACAACTACCCTTCAGGTAGTTGTAGAGAGCAATGAGGTCGCCCCTGAGCCTCCTCTTCTCCAGGCTAAACAGCCCCAGCTCCCTCAGCCTCTCCTCATAGGGCTTGTGCTCAAGGCCTCTCCCCAGCCTTGTTGCCCTTCTCTGGACACGTTCAAGTGTCTCAATGTCCTTCTTAAACTGAGGGGCCCAGAACTGGACACAGGACTCAAGGTGCGGCCTAACCAAAGCAGAGTACAGGGGCACAATGACCTCCCTGCTCCTGCTGGCCATACTATTCCTAATGCAGGCCAGGATGCGGTTGGCCCTCTTGGCTGCCTGGGCACACTGCTGGCTCATGTTCAGCTTCCCATCAACCAGCACCCCCAGGTCCCTCTCTGCCTGGCCGCTCTCCAGCCACTCTGACCCCAGCCTGTAGCACTGCCTGGGGTTGCTGTGGCCAATGTGCAGAACCCAGCACTTGGATGTGTTAAATCTCATGCCATTGGACTCTGCCCATCTGTCCAGCCTGTCGAGGTCTCTCTGCAAAGCCTCTCTGCCCTCCAGCAGATTAACTCCTGTCCCCAGCTTGGTGTCATCTGCAAATTTACTGATGATGGACTCAATGCCCTCATCCAGATCATCAATAAAGATGTTGAAGAGCATGGGGCCCAGCACTGATCCTTGGGGCACACCACTAGTGACAGGCCGCCAGCTGGATGTGGCACCATTCACCACCACTCTCTGGGCTCAGCCCTCCAGCCAGTTCCTAACCCAACGCAGTGTGCTCCTGTCCAAGCCATGGGCTGCCAGCTTGGCCAGGAGTTTGCTGTGGGGGACTGTGTCAAAGGCCTTGCTGAGGTCCAGGTAGACCACATCCACAGTAGTTGGGATGGGAGGAAGAAGCATGCCACAAACTATCATGGTTGCTCCTTTGGGGGTCTTGGGAAAGTGGAGCTCCCCTGTATGAATGCAGATTTACATAGGCCACCTATGACACAAACCAGTGACATTTCAGAGGGTTTTACACTTTAATAGCTGGAGCCTGAGCATCCATTTATTGATTTTTCCAAGCCATGATAAAATGAGAGCCACACCGTATGGCTAATAGAGAGGTGTGATTGTATTAGCTTTTATCCTGATTATACAGTCTTAAGAACTGCACCCTGGGGGTAGTGATTGACAGCTGTCTGAACACGAGCCAGCAGTGTGCCCAGGTGGCCAAGAAGGCCAATGGCATCCTGGCCTGCATCAGAAACAGTGTGGCCAGCAGGAGCAGGGAGGTCATTCTGCCCCTGTACTCAGCACTGGTTAGGGCATACCTTGAGTACTGTGTCCAGTTCTGGGCCCCTCAATTTAAGAAGGACATTGAGACGCTTGAACGTGTCCAGAGAAGGGCAACGAGGCTGGGGAGAGGCCTCAAGCACAAGCCAAGTGAGGAGAGGCTGAGGGAGCTGTGATTGTACAGCCTGGAGAAGAGGAGGCTCAGGGGAGACCTCTTTGTTCTCTATGAGGAGGCTCAGGGGAGACCTCTTTGTTCTCTATAACTACCTGAAAGGAGGTTTTAGAAAGGTGGGGTTTGGTCTCTTCTCCCAGGCAACCAGCACCAGAACAAGAGGACACAGTCTCAAACTGTGCCAGAGGAAGTTTAGGCTGGAGGTGAGGAGAAAGTTCTTCCCAGAAAGAGTTATTTACCGTTGGAATGTGCTGCCCAGGGAGGTGGTGGAGTCCCCATCCCTGAAGGTGTTCAAGAGGGGCTTGGATGTGGCACTTGGTGCCATGGTTTAGTAGTCATGAGGTCTGTGGTGACAGGTTGGACTTGATTATCTTTGAGGTCTTTTCCAACCTTACAGATTCTATGATTCTATGGTTCTGTTTCATCTGAGAGAGGAGGAGAGGAGAAACCCGAAGCCTGAACTGCACACTGAAACAGGAAGCCTGTACCAAATGGGCTGGGTGCAGAGTGCAAACACTGTGGTGCTTCTAGTTGTGGCAGTATTCAGTCCAAACAAGTTCTTCCACTTGGGCTGGAGAGGAAAACGTTGGGTCTGTATTGCTCATGTGTACTGCCTGTGGCCCTTCTGCCCATTCCTCTACCTGGCACTACTCAAACAGCATTTCTAGAATGTGAGAGCTCGTGAAAGATGCCTGGGCTTTTCTAGATCAATTTGTGTTTCTCTGCATGAGGCAGGAGGCACACTGAAGGCCAGGATTAGAGTCTTATTTCTAGTTAGTCTGGCAATTTAAGTGAGAAAAGCTTTGGGGCTTTTTTTTTTTGCTTTTCATGGTGAAGTTATTTCTGTACAAAGAGTCTTGAGCATACCTAGGACCTGTAGACCTCAGTGTCAACCTGAAAGGTGGTATCTGGGATCTGCCAAAGCCCATAGACAAAGTAGTTCATACTTTTGGTAGAATGACACTTTTTGCACCCCCAAAGTAGTTGTTGTCATAGGTGGAAGAAGTCCACCCTGTGGACAGGGTGAGCAGCCAGGGCTGCTGCAGGGATCTGGTGCTTATCACTGGCTTGTTCTTGCAAAGTGCTGAACACAAAAGGGCTCCAAGGAAGTATTAAGTCTGTGCTTGACTGTCAAGGACACACATAGTTCACTGGCTATATGTATGCCTAAAGTTAAGCATGTGCTTAATGAGGCTAGAGTGCTTTGCTTAGGGCAGAGCTGAGTCCTTAACAGCTCCGTGTTGTGCAGCTTTTGCTAACAAAACAGTGCTAATATTTTCCTGCTTCCTGGGAGATTTTGAGGACAAGCTTGCTAGCATTCATGGCTCTCATAACGATGGGAAGGAATAAAAAGGTAGAAGCTATTTATCAACACATCAGATTCATAGTAATCCTGTTTTGAAGCCTGGGCTTTCGGTGGTGCACATACATCACGTACAGTGCAAAGGGGGGAAAAAAATCCAACAAGCTGAAAGAAATTTGAGCTCTGCTATGCTTCTAATATGTTTAATGTTATTGTTCCGTTAAATCTCTACCCTTAATGACCCCAGACATATTAAATAGCATTCTCAGGGCTGAAGAAGTGCTTCAGACTTCTAAATTTACACATATTTCCCCTCCTGGGCTCTCAGAGCTCTGCAAACATTTTGTGTTGAAAAAAAACCTCTGTAGAAAACACTCTGCGGTCTTTATGCTGAAGAAAGGCTGAAGGCACCTTCACTCACTCTGAGCTCTCTTTGCACTGCCTCTTTGTCAAAAATAGTTTTTGCAGCTGTGTCATTTTTCATGTTTGCAGTTTAGGGCTAGCAGACAATGTGCAACAGAGCCTCAAAGGGATAAATCAAGGGGAAAGATGACAGATATCATGGGCTTGGCATGGCAAAAATGCTCGCACCGCTCTTTCGAGAGCACGAAGGAATCCAGACCATACAGGGGCAGGACCACTGACACTGATAAGGCTTCTTAATGAAGATACCTTAAAAAAAGGCATAAAAGTATCATTGTAGCACCTCATTAGTGATGTCTCCTGCTTATTTAATTGCTGTGAGGCTTTTTTTCTCCCTGCTGTGGTGACAGCACTGACCCTGTTAATGTTGGCGCTGGGGACACTTTTGTTGGGCTGTCAAGTAGCTCTTAACTCCTGTCTGTCAAGTCAGGTTTCTGTCTCAAAGGTGAATCAAACCCTATTTCTGGGTTGAGAATTGTTGTATCTGCAAAGTGAATTAGTGATGGGAGCTTCCTAGAGCTTGCCTTTCTCTTCATACAGCGATCCATTTGCTTTGCTGTACAAGCCCTGTATGGTAGAAAATATTTCTAGCCAACTGGCACTGCCACCTAGCCACATCAGCATTCTCCTCTCCATCTCACATCCCATCTTCCCACTAACACTCCTAAAGATGGAGAGGAAGGCGAATTTGCAGCAATTCACACTTTCACACCTGCAATTCTGCATGCATGTGCTGCCTCCTGCTCAATCAGCATTCCAGTATGGATTCTGTACCTCCTGCTGAGCACCCTGCACAGAGGGAAGGCTTCTTTAAATCCAAGTGTGAAGACCTGAGCTTCTGGTTTTGGAAACAGACACTTCAATCCCCACTGCTGACCAAGAAGCAGCTGTGTGTGTCATTACTTACAACAGAAGCAGCCCTGTATACAACTTACAAAAGTGGTTATGGAAAGCATCTTTATTTCACTTACCCCATCATTCAGTGCTGCTGCTGTTTGGGGATGATCAAGACCAGCCACTATCCCATAATGCTGGAAAAACTCATCTCACCTCAAGTATTTTAAACTTGCTTGCTCTTTAACTCTGTACCTGCCTCTTAAATTAGAGATATTGTGCAGTGCAGGAAATGCAGGCAAATATTATAAAGAATGACTCTACTTGCCTGCTTACATCCTGTCCAGTGCCACAGCAGATGGTATTAGATACTGATGAATGTGTTTGATTAGACATCTTAAGTGCACCTACAAACATCCATCTAGAGTCTGGTAGCACTGGAGCTCATCTCTCTGGTTTTGTATGGCTGGTCTTTGTAACAGCATTTTGTCTGGCTTCCTTTTCAGCCTTATTATTTTTGTTGTTGTTGTTATGATGGTGATCATGGAGAAAGTTCTTCCCAGAGAGAGTTGTTAGCCATTGGAATGGGCTGCCCAGGGAGGTGGTGGAGTCACCGTCCCTGGACATGTTCCAAGAGGGGCCTGGGTGTGGCACTTGGTGCCATGGTCTAGTAGTCATGAGGTCTTGGGTGAGAGGTTGGACTTGATGATCGTTGAGGTCTTTTCCAACCTTATTGATTCTATGATTCTATGATTCTATGATATAAGGACTGCACAGAATCACAGAATGGTCTGGGTTGGAAGGGACCTACAAAGGTCACCTAGTCCAACCCTCTCTGCAGCAAGCAGGGACATCCTCAGCTACATCAGCTTGCCCAGAGCCCTGCTGAGCCTCACTTGGAACATCTCCAGGGATGGGGCCCCAGCCACCTCCCTGGGCAACCTGTTCCAGCATTCCACTCTCCTCATGGTGAAGAACCTGTTATCTGTGAATGTGGGATCTGTGCAGGCTGAGAGTGGAGGCCTCATCAACAGCACCTCCTCTTCTCAGCCGTGTTCCCCGGGAGCAGGAAGGGGACTGCTGGCTGTCATGCCGAGAAGCATGGATGGGGAAGACATCCTGACAAATATGCTTATGCTGATTATTTTTTCCTATTTGCTTTTCCTGTGGTGACAGGCAGCTACTTACTAGGCAGAACTGGAAGTAATATTCTGAATTGCTGAAGGAAATTTTCCCAGTTGATCATACTCTTATGTGTTTTGTGCTGATCAAAGATTCTCTTCATGTCTTATGTATCTGAAGGCTCAAAAGAATGAATGGGGGGGGGAAAAAAAAAAGAAAAAGAGCTATTCCTCTGTGCTGGTAGACAATGAAATGATGATTGGAGAGATTATGCCTTGACTTTACTGTCAGCACAATGTCAGTGGGGACATTGTGGTATAGTGAGGGTGTAGTTTGAGATATTAATACAAAATCCAGAAGGAAGAGAAAAGCCCCAAAGAAGAGTAAAATATCTGGCTTTATTATTATTATTATTATTATTATTATTATTATTATTATTATTATTATTATTATTATTATTATTAAGTGAAGAATAAGATTAATATTTCATATTCTTGTATCATATTAGTTACCCTGTTTATTTATCCCTTCACATCCTGTCTGCTTGTGTAGTCAGACAGGAGTGGTAACTCAGGTTTTGCTCAGGTAAAAATCTCCTTCCTTCTCTCTCTCTCTCATCTCTCTCTCTGTCTATCTCTATATCTCTATCTCCATCATCTCTATCTCTCTCTTTATCTCTCTCTCCATCCTCTCTCCATCTCCCTCTCTCACCCCATCTCCATCACCATCTCCATCTCTATCATCTCTCTCTCTCTCCTATCATTTCTCTCTCTCCATCTCTCTGTCTCTCTCTCCGTCTCTCTCTCCATCTCTCTCATCTCTATCTCTCTCTCTCATCTCTCCTCTCTATCATTTCTCTCTCTCCCTCTCATATCACTCTCTCTCTCATCTCTCTCATCTCTCTCTCTCTCTCTCATCTCTCTCTCACTCTTTCCTCTCTATCTCTCTCCACCTATACATCTCATGCATGGGATAGCAGGAGCTTCTCCCTGGTGCTGCACTGAGCAAGGAACCAATTTTGCACATCATTTTCACAAAACCCCTCATCTGTGTAGAGGAATCAGAGGTTGCTCCATTGTCTTCTAGAAGCAGCGCTGGTTTTAAGGAGAATGCCAGAAGTATGCTTTCAAGGCTTCAGGCTGGTTGGGTTTTTAATGAATTAAAAATAAAGGAATTGTGCTAAGTGAAGAAAGGGCCTCTGAGCTGAGGAATCTGCAGACTAAAGGTTTAAAAGCTTAATTCCCAAGTCTTGGACTGGAGATGCTCTTTTCAGGAATGGGAGATGGTTGTTCTGGCATATCTATAGCATGTATTCCTTCCTAGGAAAGGAACCCAGGTCAGCTGCAGCGCAGCCTACTGTGACGGTTCTGTCATGATCGTAAAATGAGGGGCAAAGGTGAGGCTGAGAATCAGCAGAATAAGGCCAGCACATGGGGGCAAGGAGGATAGGGCTGTAGCCATGGGATTGTCAAAGGACATTTTGATGATCGTGGTATAGCAATGTCTGTCAGGAATGGTTTAGGTCTAGCCAACCTTGCCCTGGGGCCAGGAGGTGGGTTAGGTGACCTCCTGAGCCCTTTTTTGCTTCGACTCTGCAATTGGAAATGGAAAGAAACTCCATTTTAATATACTGGTTCTCTGTGGATTTTCTCTCCATCTTCTCCCCAGAATCCTCCTGTGCCAGGTAACAAGATGCTTATGTATACAAATGCTCTTTCAGAAGCTTATTGGCATTCTCTGCGTCAGAAGTTTATGATTTATATGAAGCTAACTGGTCCTTGAGCATGTGCTGTTGTCAAGCTCTCTTCCCCTGCTCAGGAGAAAAGCACTCCAGGGCTGGCATGCAATAGCCTGATCTGGGTATTTATCCTTTTGGCACTTTGCTAATTATTCCTATTGCTTTTGCATCCCTGTGTGAATTTCTGTCTTTCTGCCACAGTAAATACTCTCTCATTTTTTTCCTAGCTGCAGAACTGCTGGTTAAATGAGAGAAGCCTGAATATCCTGCAGAGACCCATATTGTCATTGGGATGATAGCAATGAAACAGGCCAAACATCTTTTCTGTACCACTTAAATTGCATGTCTCTGCATTCTTGCCTTGGCCACTCATTTTGCTGGACCATATTCTGCTCTTGTAAACAGCTCGTATCATTCCTGGGAGTGCTCTTTGTAGCAGAATGCTTTGATAAAGCCAAAGCCATCAGCTGCCAAGACTCCATAAGGAGTCAGAAATAGGCACCAGAAATCTTCACTACTGTAGGTGTGCAGCTGCATTAGCAATATCATTTATCTTCCTAAGGACTTCCTAAGTCACTAAAATGTATTATAAAATTAAGTGGCATTTTTTCCACCTGTTCTAACAGGTGCCAAATGCAAAGAAAGCCCTCCTGGGTGAAACAAGGCTGCAAAATCTAAGTACCTTCCTATGGACTGCAGCTGCCTGGGAGACATCAGGGTTTTTTGTCATGGGCTGCCTCCTTCACTTGGAATAATAAGCTTTAGATTATCTCAGGACATTCTAGATCCCCCTGCAGCACAATCCAATTTAACATTAGGGTTATGGGTGATGTGTGTGAATGCAGTAAGTCTTGCAAGCAGACACTGGACTTTCAGCCTGAGTTTTCCACTGCTACAAAGAAGTTTGTAGGCAAGATTTCATGCCTGTCTGTGCTGGGGAAAAAAGGCTTTCTGGACTTGATGGAGCATCTGGTGCTTGCTGGAGCAAGAGGCAGCCTACAAAGCCCCACTGTGGTGCTTCCAAATACAACAAGTCCCTGAGTCTCTCCCAGGCCAGCAAGTAACTGAAACGTCAGCAAACTCCTGAGTGGCAGCCTTTTAGTCTTGTATTAAGTGTATTTTGTCATCTAGGTTACACTGTACATTAACTGTTAAGCCTGCAACTTGGCTCTATGACAGGTAGTTAAACACCATTAGAATAGAATAGAATAGAATAGAATAGAATAGAATAGAATAGAATAGAATAGAATAGAACAGAACAGAACAGAATAGACACAGTTGGAAGAGACTTTCGAGATTATCGTGTCCAACCCATAATCCAACACCATCTAATCAACTAAACCATGGCACCAAGCACCCCATCACGTCTCCTCCTAAGCACCTCCAGTGATGGTGACTCCACCACCTCCCTGGGCAGCCCATTCCAATGGCCAATCACTCTCTCTATGAAGAATTTCTTCCTAACATCCAGCCTAAACCTCCCCTGGCACAGCTTGAGACTGTGTCCTCTTGTTCTGGTGCTGGTTGCCTGGGAAAATGAGACCAGGCCCTACCTGTCCACAGCTTCCCTTCAGGTAGTTGTAGAGGGCAATAAGGTCTCCCCGGTGCCTCATCGTTTCCAGGCTAAGCAACCCCAGCTCCCTCAGCCTCTCCTACTACATGGGAAGAGAGGAAAGCTGCTTTCCAAAGAAACACAGAAACCTATAGCTGTGGGTAGACCCAAATAATCTCTAGCTATCTGTTCTGATAGACAGATGACACTTCTTTTGGTAAGCTGTGCCCCTGCCAATGCCATTACCATGTCTCATCAGACGTCTCTTAGTGATTTTGCTGCTGCTGAATCTCCCTGGCTGGAGAAGGTCAGGGTCTCCCATCTACAAAATGGTCTAGCCCAAGCAATCCCGCTCCTTGCTGTGGCAGAGCTCATTGTTGTGCTCCATAATCATCCCTAATCCCCGCAGCTGATTCCTCTGATTGCGTGTCAGAACAGGACTGCAATTTATTTAGAAGGAGCTGTTTCCAAACCAGCAGCACGTCCTTTCATTAGGTAAGATACACGGGGCTGACACAAAAGGTGTCTCTGCAATGTCTCTGGACTGCAGCACAGGAAGACAGCATGTGTCTGTCAGGATAACACTTGACTCAGATTGGGCTGTTTGCCCTCTTTTCTAGCTTTTTTTGGCTGCTGTACAGATAACAGGACCCCTCCAGAGCGGAGAAAGTCTGGCATCGAGGCAGGATTCTTTCGAGTAATACATGGCCCTGGTGGGTGTTAATCCTGGTAATTTAGGCAGGTGCATGTGAGTGATCCTGGAAGCTAAATATAGATTTCCCTGTTAAAGGTTTTGTTTCTGGAAGAGCATTTTCTGCAAAGACAGGGAGTCTGCAGAGCCTGCAGCCCCATTGTTGTGATGAGGCTCAGGAGTGGCAGATGTGGTGGGTTGAAATTTCCACACACAACCCCCCCAACCTTAAACTTGCCAGACCAGCCCAGTATGGAAGCAGATGAAAGCTGTGTTTGCAAGCAAACCTACAATCTACAATGGAATGCAATGAATATGTACACTACAACTAGCACAGCAGAAAAAGAAAACCCAAGAAATTATTAATGTTGGGTTTGGGGCACCAAGTAACTGCCAAAAAAAACCCATCCCCAACCCTAACATAAATATTTCAGAAGTACTTGAGCCTTTGCAATCATTTCTGCACACAAATCACTACACTGGTTTATCTGAATACTACTAAACACCAAAACAGGTCCCAACCTTAAGTAGGAAGGAGCTGACTCACCAGATTTACTCCTGACTCTGTTAATTTCTCAGAGTAGCTTTATTTCTTGTGTTTGTAAGCATGACTCACTTTTCTAGCCCTAAGATCAGATCACAGTTGCATCTTAGAAGCATAGAATCAATAAGGTTGGAAAAGACCTCAAAGACCATCAAGTCCAGCCTGTCACCCTGATGTCCACTCACATCTACTGATGTCTACTGTCAACCTCATAACTACTAAGCCATGGCACCAAGTGCCACGTCCAATCCCCTCTTGAACACCTCCAAGGATGGTGACTCCACCACCTCCCTGGGCAGCACATTGCAATGGCTAACAACTCTCTCTGGGAAGAACTTTCTCCTCACCTCAAGCCTAAACTTCCCCTGGCACAGTTTGAGACGGTGTCCTCTTGTTCTGCTTGCCTGGGAGAAGAGACCAACCCCTCCTGGCTACAACCTCCCTTCAGGTAGTTGTAGACAGGAGCCAAGTTGCAGCTTCCCTGAACCTCCTCTTCTCCAGCCTAAACAATCCCAGCTCCCTCAGCCTCTCCTCACAGGGTTTGTGCTTGAGGCCTCTCCCCAGCCTCATTGCCCTTCTCTGGACACGTTCAAGAGTCTCAATGTCCTTCTTAAATTGAGGGGCCCAGAGCTTGTCTTCTGTCAGTGCAAGTGTGTCCCTGTCCTCTTTAAAATCACTTCACTTACTGCATTTTCTTCAAGTTGTGCCATGGCAGGGAAATGTTCATGGGCTTTGATTTCCCTTTAGTTCTTACTTCTCCTCTACTAGTGTTACCTTGCTGATTTGTCTTTTCCCTTACACTGTAATTGGTCTGGTGCCACTGTGTAGTTTTTAACTGTGTGCGGTACCAACAGACCTCCATCTGTCTCTCCTCCAGAGCTTCCCAGCCTGCCATTATAAATATCTGCCAAATCTTTCTCCAAAGAGAGGATCACCAGATTCCAACTGTTTGCAAAATAAGAGCCACTGCCAGAAATCTTCTCCCACCATCTGCAACCTGTGCAGAGCCTGCATCCTGCACCTTGTGAGATGTTACTGCTGGCACTGAGGAGCTCTGACAAGGGCTTTCATTTATTGCCCCTCAGAAGCATCCCTTTCTGCAGAGGGCTCAGCATATTTCATAGAATCATAGAATCATAAGGTTGGAAAAGACCTGAGATCATGAACTCCAACCTGTCACCCAACACCTCATGACTACTAAGCCATGGCACCAAGTGCCATGTCCAATCCCTTCTTGAACACCTCCAGAGACAGTGCTCCACCACCTCCCTGGGCAGCACATTCCAGTGGCTAACAACTCTCTCTGTGAAGAACTTTCTCTTCACCTCCAGCCTAAACTTCCCCTGGCGCAGCTTGAGACTGTGTCCTCTTGTTCTGGTGCTGATTGCCTGGAAGAAGAGACCAACCCCCTCCTGGCTACAACCTCCCTCCAGGTAGTTGTAGAGAGCAAGAAGGTCTCCCCTGAGCCTCCTCTTCTCCAGGCTAAACAACCCCAGCTCCCTCAGCCTCTCCTCACAGGGCTTGTGCTTGGGTCCTGCCCCCAGCCTCCTTGCCTCTGTTTGCTCAAATACCTCACGTGTGTGAATTTGTTAGAAAATAACCTTCAGTCCCCATCAGGTCATGAAAACAAAATAACTTGAGGGTTGGAGGGATTTTTTTTTTTTCCACTTTAAAGTGCAGTTCTGATTCAAAGCATACTATGGGATGGATCATTTCCAGTGTTGTTATCTAAGATACTTTACTTGACCTGAAAGGGACTCCAAATATCATAGCATCAGTCAGGGTTGGAAGGGACCACAAGGATCATCTAGTTCCAACCCCCTGCCACGGGCAGGGACACCCTACACTAGATCAGGCTGGCCAGAGCCTCATCCAGCCTGGGCTTAAACACCTCCAGGGACGGGGCCTCAACCACCTCCCTGGACAACCCATTCCAGGGCTTCATCACTCTCATGGGGAAGAACTTCTTCCTCACGTCCAGCCTGAATCTGCCCACCTCCAGCTTCATTCCATTCCCCCTAGTCCTATCACTACCTGATAGCCTGAGAAGTCCCTCCCCAGCCTTCCTGTAGGCCCCCTTCAGATACTGGAAGGCCATGCCCCTTTGCCAGCCTGCCACCTACACTGAGGGCCAGTTCCTGCCATCTGAAGCCAGAGTAACTGATAGGACTTGCTGACTGTACAGCAGCATTGCTGAGAGCACAGTTTGATCTTCCACCTCTTCATACATATGCATAAGACTAGATCATTAGAAGAACCAGCACCAAACTAAGCAATGCATTGATTAGATTGTACACACTGAAAAAGATTGGCTTTTGTAAGGTGCACAACATAAAATCCTGTATGAATGCATTTGGATAAAGTAAAAAAGAATGTAGCTCATTATCTAAGTGCCCTTTTAACACTGTTAAAGCCTTCCTCCTAGCAGTCCATTGATTCCAAACTGTGTTAGCCTCATGTGGCTTTTTAAATTCAGCTGTGTACCTTAGGGTATGATCATCACACGGGTTAGTGTTTGCTGGTTTGCTAGTTAGCAGCTTACTGTGGCTGAGGAATTACCAGCAAATCTCCTTAGGTGCTGCTACAGGCATCAAATTAACAATAAACATATGTTTGAATCTCTTGCCAGCTAAAGTCAGATCCAAGGAACAAGGTGGCTGGTTTATCTGTGGGATGTTGGGATAAGTCAGCAGAAAAGATTGTTCAAGGTTATTTCAGGAGAGGGTTTCAGGTTTGGATCTGCCACATTGGAGCTCTGCAGAGCTTTGCAAAGAAACATAAGGAATGTGAAGTATCTTAGGAGGTTGATAAATCCTCCTTCCAGTCTACATTCAGAATAGCAGAATGTTAGAGGTTGGAAGGGACCTCCAGAGATCATTCAGTCCAACCCCCCTGCCAAAGCAAGGTCACCCAGGGTAGTCTATGCAGGAATCCATCCAGGTGGGTTTTGAAAGTCTCTAGCGAAGGAGACTCCACAACCTCTCTGGGCAGCCTATTCCAGCGCTCCGTCGCCCTCACTGCAAAGAAGTTTCTCCTCATGTTGAGGTGAAACCTTCTGTGTTCAAGTTTGTATCCGTTGTTCCTTGTCTTATTACTGCTCACCACCACAAAGAGCTTGGCCCCCTCCACTTAGCACCCACCCCTCAGATATTTATAGACATTGACCATATCCCCTCTCAGTTTTCTCTTCTCAAGACTATACAGCCCCAGGTCTCTCCCAATATACCCAAGAGACAGAAAAGTGGGTACCATGCATGTTTCTCATGGGCATGGACCATGGGGACTGTGGCTGGAGAGTGTTTTCCTGTAGATAAGTAGTGGGAAGCACCTGAAGCACCGAAGAAACTAGGGAGTTTGTTTTTGTGATGCATAGTTGGGTTCAAAGAATCATAGAATTGTTAGGGTTGGAAGGGACCTCAATAATCATCTAGTTCCAACCCCCTGCCATGGGCAGGAACACCTCACACTAGATCAGCTTGCTCAGGACCAAATCCAGCCTGGCTTTAAAAATCTCCAGGGATGAGGCTTCCACCACCTCCCTGGGCAACCTGTGCCAGTGTCTCACCACCTTCATGGGGAAGAACTTCTTCCTAACATCCAATCTGAATCTACCCATTTCTGGTTTTGTTCCATTCCCCCTAGTCCTATCACTCCCTGACTCCCTAAAAAGTCCCTCCCCAGCTTTCTTGTAGCCCCCTTCAGATACTGGAAGGCCACAATTAGGTCTCCTTGGAGCCTTCTCTTCTCTGGACTGAACGGCCCCAACTTCCTCAGTCTGTCCTCATAGGAGAGGAGCTCCAGCCCTCTAATCATCCTCATGGCCCTTCTCTGGACATGCTGGAGCATGTCCAGATCTTTCCTGTAATAGAATGCAAGTTATTGCCATTGTCTGGATTGCACTGTGGTTCTGGTGTCCATTTTTGGCAGGTTTTCAGACTGGTTTTCAGACAATCGAGTTCATGGTTTTCTAGGAGGGTGCATTACCACTTAATAACACATTATGACAGGAGAGAAATATGGACAAACAAGTCTGAGCCTGCAGGACAGCTATACTTAAACTCCCAAATGAATAATATCCCCAGCCATTGCCAGGGGTGGCAGGGAGCAAATGGAAAAGTGAAATTAGAGAGACTGAACCATCCCGGCGGTGGTGTACTGACTGCCGGCGTCTCGAGCAGGCAGCGCAGAGGCTCGGGGTCTAGCTGTGCTTGCAAGATTGAGATCCAGTCGTTATTTAAGTCTGATTTCCTGGGGCAAGATTTCCTTGTAAAGGAACAGCCATGATTTGTTTAGGGTCTTTAGGAGATCAAATGCAGATGGCATTTATTATAGCTAATTAGAAGTACTTTCTGTGGCTTATCAGCTGTGCTGAGGTGTGCAAAGTTTGCAAAAGCTTGGGATGGTTCTGCCTCTCTCTGAATTTTTTGGTGTAAAGTTTGCAGCTGCTTGGGGTGAATCTCTCTGTTGGTTTTTGTTGTTGTTGTTGTTGTTTGGGTTTTGGTGTTTGGGTTTTCTGTTTAAGAAACTGACTTGATTTTAAAAGCAGGAGGAGAGGGAATGTTGCATAGAAATGTGTCGTTTTCTGCCCAGCAGAAATATGTTAATCTCTTCTTTTGAATTGATATGCAGGGTTCATTTCTTCATTTCTGAGGGTGATACACACAAGACTGCAGCTCTCCTAGGCCTTGTCGTGATTTCACAGCCTACTGCGTGACATGCCATAGGTTTCTGCTTCTCCAGGATTCCTCTTCACGGCCATGCACTTCTCCCTTTTACACTGGTTACAGAGGCAGGGCAAAACAAATACTTCATTTTTATGCCAGGTTCACTTTTAGCTTGTCTTCTTGTGAACCCTTTGCAGCCACAGCCCTGCCCTATCAGGACTTCTGCTCTCATTACTATGACAGTAGTCAGTGCTCCTTTGGCCAGAACATCACTGGAGTGCTGGAGGCTCCTCTGACCTTGAGTTATATTGGACACAAGACAAATATCTTGATGTTGTCTGTTTAATGGCAATTGTTCATCATTTAGGGCGAGATGGAGTATCTCAACAAGATACTGATATAAAAAGGAAGGATATCAGCCTTTCAAACTCTGCTGATTCCATAGCAAAGCCTTCATATAACCAAGAAGTCCAAGACTACACTGGTTTCTCCAGCCCTGCGGATGCAGGAGGGCTCATGGGCAGATACCAGTCCCAGTAGCCATGGTGGTGGGTGGACACAGCTTTGCATTCCCAGTAAGCTCCATAATTGGGATTTACTGCAAATTCTCTGAAGGTTTGAGCTCTGCTGCACCAACACCACTCCAAAGCCTTTCAAGGTCCTGGTGCAGAAGCTGTATTTTAACTGCAATGTATAGCATGGGTGATGCACAAGCTGTCAGCTGCCCACCTGCGATAGCGGGGAAGGAGAAGGAGCTTTGTTTTCCTCTTTCAGGGAGCTGTCCTCCTTGCAGATGCTTTGCAGAACAGCTTCACAGTGCTGATCTCTCATTTAAGACTTCAAAATAGGGCATGATGCAGGTTTGAGGTGGCGCCCAGACGTAATACTGGTCAACTGCCAGGTTTTGCACATTGGCCACAACAACCCCATGCAGCGCTACAGGCTGGGGTCAGAGTGGCTGGAGAGTGGCCAGGCAGAGAGGGACCTGGGGGTACTGGTTGATGGTAGGCTGAACATGAGCCTGCAGTGTGCCCAAGCAGCCAGGAAGGCCAGTGGCATCCTGGCCTGCATCAAGAATAGTGTGGCCAGCAGGAGCAGGGAGGTCATTCTGCTCTTGTACACTGCACTGGTTAGGCCACACCTTGAGTCCTGTGTCCAGTTCTGGGCCCCTCAGTTTAGGAAGGGTGTTGACTTGCTGGAACATGTCCAGAGAAGGGCAACGAAGATGGTGAGGGGTTTGGAGCACAAGCCCTCTGAGGAGAGGCTGAGGGAGCTGGGGTTGCTTAGCCTGGAGAAGAGGAGGCTCAGGGGTGACCTTATTGCTCTCTACAACTACATGAAGGGAGGTTGTAGACAGGCAGAGGTTGGTCTCTTCTCCCAGACAACCAGCACCAGAACAAGAGGACACAGTCTCAAGCTGCACCAGAGCAGGTTTAGGCTGGATGTTAGGAAGAAGTTCTACACAGAGAGAGTGATTGCCCATTGGAATAGGCTGCCTGGGGAGGGGGTGGAGTCACCATCATTGGAGGTGTTCAGGGGAGAGTTGATGGGGTGCTTGGCTGCATGGTTTAGTTGTTTAGGTGGGTTGGATTGGTCAATGGGTTGGACTTGATGATCTTGGAGGTCTCTTTCAACCTGGTGTATTGTATTGTATTGTATTGTATTATTGTATTGTAATTGCATGAGCTGTGCACCTTCCAAAAGCCATCGCAGCTCCTCTCTTTCTCTTTTCCCCGGTGTTTGGTGTTGAAGCTTTAGCCTTTTCATTTCCAACAGAATGACAATTTTTTCCCCCATTGCTTCTTAAACTGAAGAAACAACAAACTCTGCATCCTCTCTGGAGCACAGTTTTGTTAATGTTCTTTGAAACATGACATGTGTCACGGCCATCAAACTGCCGCGATCCCATTTCTGCTGAAACAAGAAAAACATGTCACTGTGGGCTCCAAGTAACACAAAGGGAGAGTCATCCTTTAGATAGGAGCTGCATGGCTGCCAAAGATGAAAGTAGGGGGAGGGGAAATATGTTATTGCTTTTGGAAATTTCATAATTGCAGTTAATGATAATTTAATGAAGTGACATTGTCTTCACTGCTGTCACTAATGAAATGTTTGAGAGTGATAAACCAGATCCTGTTAAATAGAGCAAAGGCCTTGAGTGGAATAGCTTTGTGACAGCAGCCTGCGTGCACAAGTATTGAATTCCTGAGGTTTGGTGGTTTTTTCTGTTGGACTAGTTAAAAAAAAGAGGCTGAGGGAGCTGGGGTTGTTTAGCCTGGAGAAGAGGAGGCTCAGGGGAGACCTTATTGCCATCTAGAACTACCTGAAGGGAGGTGGTAGCCGGGTGGAGGTTGGTCTCTTCTCCCAGGCAACCAGCACCAGAACAAGAGGACACAGTCTCAAGCTGCACCAGGGGAGGTTTAGGCTGGATGTTAGGAAGAAATTCTTCACAGAAAGAGTGATTGGCCATTGGAATGGGCTGCCCAGGGAGGTGGTGGAGTCACCTTCATTGGAGGTGTTTAGGAAGAGACTGGATGGGGTGCTTGGCACCATGGTTTAGTTGATTAGATGGTGTTGGGCGATAGGTTGGACTTGATGATCTCAAAGGTCTTTTCCAACCTGCTTAATTCTATTCTATTCTATTCTATTCTATTCTATTCTATTCTATTCTATTCTATTCTATTCTATTCCATTCCATTCCATTCCATTCCATTCCATTCCATTCCATTCCATTCCATTCCATTCCATTACATTACATTACATTACATTCTACTACATTATATTATATTCTATTCTAAAACAAACAAAAAAGAAGATAAAATGAAGGCTGCATGGAAAAAAAAAATGTACTCATGAAGTATTTAAAGGCCTTCCATCAAGCAAACAATACTTAACTCCAGACTAACATACTGATGGCTGGGTACTGCTCCTTCGAAATACTAACCCATCATTAAAACACTTTCCTTGTTTTTCTTTGCAGGCAAACCAGAGAACAAGAAACCCCGCCTGACTTTTTTTATTTCTCAGACTATGAGAGGCATAATGCAGAAATAGCAGCATTTCATTTGGACAGGCAAGTAAAATGGATTTGCATTGAAAGGGAAGTGGGAAGATTGTGATAAGTTTCTGCGCTGGGCCAGCTCTGTAACGGAATTGCTTTTAAAGGAGGGGAAGATGGAACAGGGGGTGGGCAAATGCCATGAATAAATGAAATGGCAGCTGATGAAAGGGTAGATTAGCAATTAGGAAATGTGAGTTGCTCTGGGAGTGAGAGCTCTAGCAAGAAGTTATTCTCAGGAAGAAAGAGAAATTATATTGAATAGAAGCCAAGAAATGAGTTTCCCAGTGGGATCTTGAATTGCACGTGGAGAGGACCCATCCCCTGGGAAATATGTCGCAGAAGTGTGACAGGAGTCTAGCTCACCCCAATTAGCTCCAGGGCATGCAAATCCAGGAGGGACCTAGGGAATGGTGTGGGTATTCAGCGAAGAATAATTGAGATGGGGAAAGAGTTCTGGTTTCACAGCAAGAAGCCAGGGCTGTCCCATATCAGGAGTGTATCTAGGGCACAAGTCAGTGGGAAGGAGAGGGGGGTGGTGGTGCTGCCATGCTTCTGGTAGCTGAAGATGTCTCCCCAGGCAGACTTAGTGCAGACTGTGGTGGATACCCTAAGACTGAGAAGGGACTGAAGCCCTCTCAGACTGTCCAGATGAGGAGCAGTAATTAATAATCAGTGATTAATTATTAACCGTATGGCAAGACAGGATGGCATTTCACAGGCTGAGTTAGAGGTGAAGCTTCTTTCAAACTCTGAAGTGCCAAGAAATATCCTTTGAAAAGCTGAAAGCCTTGTGGCCAGAAATTATTTGGGGGGACAGGCAGTATTGCTGAATTCTGGGCCGATGGATAGGATAAAGGAACCTGACAATGGGTGGCAGAGGGTAGATTTGCCATTAAGAACCATCCTAGTCAGAGCCTTCAAGGGGCTTCTTTATTTTATTGTTGTTGACCTTGACACTGAGCCCTGATTTATATTTTATGTTGCCATTTTAAGCAGGTAGTGTTGTAAGAAAACCCATTAACGGAGTTCCTGCAGGGAGACACGTTAAATATCCCCACAGTAAGCAGAAAAGGCAGTTGCTACCTAATGCAGAAAATCTTACCAGCAGTGGACACAAAAATCCCAACCTATGGGGAGGTTTTTGAAAGGGGACTTTGCTTTTTTTTTTTACTATAAAACTTCACAGGGAGTTTTTAATGATCTGCTAAGGCAAGGGAGTTTGGGGCAGAGAAAGGCTCTTCATTCAGCCTTTGCCTGTGGGCAACATTTTAGTTTCGTGGACGTAGTTTAAGTTGGAGATAGTTTAAGTTGGCATAAAGGTGCTAAAACAGAGAGGAGCAGAAGCAAATGTATCAAGCAAATACTCAGATTGCCAGGGGTGGGGTGGAAATCCAAACTATTAGATGGTGGTTATGGAAGAAAGGTCCTGAATTACCATTCCTCAGGTCACTTTAAAAATTGGTGAGCAAAATGCATTTTCTAACGATCCTGAAGTCGCAGAAAGTCGAAACTAAGCTTCTGCTGTCTCTTATTTCTGGAATTCAATGTATTTTCATTTTTATCATGGAACAATATGTTCCCATACTCCTCTGTATTTTGCCTCTGCTCCATACTGTGTAGGCAAGCCAGAGCTCAGCATATTCAGGACATACTTTGTAATATGCGAAGGATTATCCACTTTAAAGTTGATGAAAGAGTTGGGGCTGTTCAGTCTGGAGAAGAGGAGGCTCCGAGGTGACCTCATTGTGGCCTTCCAGTATCTGAAGGGGGCTACAAGAAGGCTGGGGAGGAACTTCTCAGGACATCAGGTAGTGATAGGACTAGGGGGAATGGAATGAAGCTGGAGGTAGGGAGATTCAGGCTGGATGTGAGGAGGAGGTTCTTCACCATGAGAGTGGTGAAGCCCTGGAATGGGTTGTCCAGGGAGGTGGTTGAGGCCCTGTCCCTGGAGGTGTTTAAGCCTAGGCTGGATGAGGCTGTGGCCAGCCTGATCTAGTGTGGGGTGTCCCTGCCCATGGCAGGGGGATTGGAACTAGATGATCCTTGTGGTCCCTTCCAACCCTGACTGATACTATGATACTATGGACTTCTTTTTGCTCCTTAAAGACCACAGATAAATGGGCCTTCAGAGTGGAGTGAACCTTCCTAAAACCTAATCACTCTCATCACATTTTAATCCCTTCCATAAACTCCATCTCTTCCTCTTCCAGGATCCTGGATTTCCGCCGTGTGCCACCGGTTGCAGGCAGGCTTGTGAACATGACGAGAGAAATACGAGACGTCACCCGGGACAAGAAGTTGTGGAGAACGTTTTTCATCTCACCAGGTAGTCCTGGAAGTAGCACTGTGTTCTTTGTGTCTCACCAACCATGTACTTAAGGGAACGATGTGTAGATTGCTTAATTGCTCAGCTATTTCTAATAGAGCTGTCTCCTGCACCTTCGACTAAAAGTGAGTGTGGAGACACAGCCTACAGAGAAGACTTCATTGTTTTGAATGGAGTGCCTTTGCCCCTTGACAAATTATCTGCAGAGACAGGCTTTTGTGCTCACAAAAGCAATGTGTTCAGCAAATGTTGTATGTAGAGCAATTTCTAAAGCAATTTCTTCTCTTGCTCTCAGTTTACCCAAAATCTTATTCCTTAGCCCGTTAGTTATTTAGAAGGGGTTTTTTTTGACCACAATGCCATCCATCACTTCTGTTTGTCAGCTGCTTGTATTTCTTGGTTTTGACTGGAGGACCAAACCCCACTTTTCTCAGAGTCATGTATTTCAGGTTTTATTACAACAGGAGTCTGATAAAAAAATAATAGCAGTCAAGCAAATAGATGTGTAACATACCCTGCTTCCAGCTCAAATTCTCCAGTGGGCTGAGGCCAGAGCAGAAGTGACCTGAATTCTTCTCATTCTTGCCTTGAGGGTTGACCCCAGGAATCACAGAATCATAGAATTGTTAGGGTTGGAAGGGACCTCAAGGATCATCTAGTTCCAACCCCCTGCCATGGGTAGGGACACCTCACGCTAGATCAGGTTGCTGAGTCACTCTACTCTCTGTTACTCTTCACTCTTTCACAACGTCTGGTGGCCATAGTCAAGGATGGCGTTTTAGAGGGTGGGAATGTTAGAAACACAGGGTGAAACCATGCCCAGCTCACCAGAATACACAACTGGAGCAGGTAAAGATGAGCAAAGGTGGGAGAAAGTGGTACCATCTGTTTAGCATCTGGGCTGCTGAGACGGAGAAATAAGGCTCTGAGTTAATATGTGCTTTGAATCATAGAATCATAGAATTGTTAGGGCTGGAAAGGACCTCAAGGATCATCTAGTTCCAACCCCCTGCCATGGGCAGGAACACCTCACACTAGATCACATTGCTCAGAACCAAATCCAGCCTGGCCTTAAAAACCTCCAGGGATGAGGCTTCTACCACCTCCCTGGGTAACCTGTTCCAGTGTCTCTCTGGATGTTAGAACTTCTTTCTAACATCCAATCTGAATCTCCCCATTTCTAGTTCTTTTTCCATTCCCCCTAGTCCTGTCATTACCTGACACCCTAAAAAGTCCCTCCCCAGCTTTCTTGTAGGCCCCCTTCAGATACTGGAAGGCCACAATTAGCTCTCCTCAGAGACTGAACAGCCCCAGCTCCCTCAGTCTGACCTCTTTAGGTATGTCCTCAGAGAAAGAATATTCAATTTAAAGGCGGCAGCTATCTTCCAGTGAGCCTCACTCATGTTGTTTCAGCTGCGTGCAAGTGTGCTTTGCTGAACTGGGGCTGTGACTTGTGTAACAGGCAATCTGGAGCAGAAATCTCCAGAGATCTGTCCCTGGCTCTCTGTGTGATTGGCCAGAAGCTGTTTATCCCAGATCCCTAAAGTCACCATCCCAAGGCTTAATTACAGTTTCTCCTGATGTAACTGTAATTTCTGGCTGCTAGCAGAACCCAGAGCCCTGTCATTACAGAGCTTTGTCTCTTAAAATGTTTATCACACTTGTGTGATCACCGATAAAGTCATTATTGTGGCTGCTATTTTTGGCTTCATATTTATGTTCAGCTCTGCAGGACAGAGTTGAGCAGAGAGTTGTTTATTCCAGCAACTTCTCTTGTGAAATCCATTACATAATTACAAGAGATTTCATTGTGCCCTCTGCTATGAGTGCTCCAGTTTTACATGTGCAGTCCTTGTGACAGTGTTCACCAAGCCTGATGTGCAGACATTTCTTCACGCTTCAGCTAGGCACTTGTGCCTCAGTTGCTTTCTCTCCCTCTCAGCCTCTGTCACTCTGTCTGGGTTTGGTTTGTTGGGGTTTTTTTTTTTTTGCTTGTAGATAAACACACATAAAAATGACCAGAAAAAAAAATCTTCTGACTGTTCATGTGCACGAGGTACTTGGGCTCATTTGAGATATAAGCCATTTTATTCCCATTTTAGCAAGTAAGATGTGGATTAGCAGGTTTGCTTGCTTGTAGGCTTCCCAGGTTCTCTATCAAGGCTTAGGGGTGAACTTGAGTGATTGCTGAGAATTACTAAACTGTGCTCAAGTACTGAGCAGCTTACAGCAGCCAGAGCAGGGCAGTGCAGTGTTAAGGCTGCTGGTTCGGATGGCGATCTTTATCTTGTCATTATGAAATTCCAGACATCCAAGGGATGATCCAAGCCTAATCCTTTATTCAAATTTATTTAGAGGCCCCAGATAAATTCAATTAAAATGTTTGATGAACTCTGAACCATGCTTTTCTGGAGAATAAAATGCTTAAGCAATTCATTTTCATTTCAATTGTACATTTCCTGAATCAATAGACTTTGCTTAAATCATGTTGGCTACTCATCAGAGTCCTTCCCTACTACAAGTCCCCAGTTTAATTAGCTGGATTCTCATTAACATATGCCCAACCTCCAGCTTGTATTTCATAGTGACCTTAAGAGGCAGGCATTAATTAATGCTTAATGAAGAAGTAATAAAGGTCTTAAATTAAGCATTTAGAAACAAATTCACCAGCCTAGCAGGCAGCTTGGAGCAGCAGGCTGAGGATTGGAAAAGGAGGGGGAGGAAGAAAAGGAGGGTGCTGAGATGAGCCCCATGACCTGGGGTGCAGATGGAGAGGGAATAGGGAGAATGGGGAAGACTAGAGAGGCTGATTTATCCTCTCTGGCAGGTGAGTGGCAGCAAAAGAGGGAGAGCTGGTTAAACAGGTGAGAAATATAGGTGTGATGTAGAGAGTCTTGCAAAAGCTAGGCTATATACCTGCATTAAGCTATTGAGGCCCCTCAGGGACTCCCTTTTGGGGGACTGTGTCTCTGCATCTTCATCCCCAGGAGTGCTCAGCGACCATTACTGGTCATGGGGACACATGGTTTCTGCTGGCACTGTATCCCTCTCCGTGCACCCATTTGCATCTCAGAATTCAATGAGCACTGAATGTAATTGATTTTATACAAAGCTCCTCCCCTCAGGCTCGGAGACCACTGTTTGCAATGGAAACACTGAGAGGGTAAATATTGATGATTCTCCTCCATGCTCCTCTCCGTGTTGTTCCCTGAACCAGTGTGGGGATGTGTTGGAAGAAACCTTACAGCATTTCCATGCGTGGGCCATCTCATTTGTCCCCTGAGGCATGGAAATCAGGGCCAGGGAGCTGCAGGCAGTGGTGGCTTCAGAGCATGCTGCAGAGTGGCATCCCTTCTTCCACTGGGAAGTGGCAATGGCTGCGAGCAGGCAGGGCAGTCGATGCATTAGGCTGCGCTCAGAGAGAAAGCAGACTGCAGAAAAGTGCATTTCCAGGCCGTTTGGACTAAACATGAGAAATGGAATTAGGTCAGTAATTACTGAAATTAATTTTACATCCTTTGCACTAAGGCAGGCTGCAGTAGCCCTGCTACTCTTACAAACAAATGGTCATCTGCTAGGGGGAAAAAAAAAGAGACATATTAACAACGTCAGCCTTCGTTTTGGAAGTGATTGAGGCAGCAGCTTGAAGGAATCAATGTTACAGAGCTAGTAAGCACTATGCTTTTATTCATATTAACCAATCCCAAGGAATTATGATTTTTTTTTTTCCCTCCAACAAACAATAGCAATTCTGAATTAGCTATTATCTTGAGCAGGTAAAAGAAAGATCTTTTCATGCACTGCTTTGGTAAACATTCAGGACTCTTTCCAGTACTCCAGTTGCTCAGGCTAGCTAAATGCCTGCTCATGCAAATCTCAATAAAAGTATTTTACAGTATCTCCACTCTTTCCTCTTCTTCCTGAGAAGGATTGTTCAGCTGTCAGGATGACACACAGGAAATGTGCAGATGAGTACACAAACACTCTGGCTCTCAATTGTTGTAAGTAGTTGGAGTTTCGATCACCAGACCAGGATTTTTGGGTGGATTTCATTATGAATCTTATCCTTCCATCCTCAGATAATGAAAGTCAGACACTTGCAACATCACTCAGGATCTCTTGCCTCTCTAATGCTTTGGAAGATCAATTCTTGGTTTTAATGAAGAAGGAGCTTGCACATTCCAAATTCCCAGCATTTCAGGTTGTTTAGAATAGAATAGAATTAACCAGGTTGGAAAAGACCTTTGAGACCATCAAGTCCAACCTGTCACCCAACACCATCTAATCAACTAAACCATGGCACCAAGTGCCTCATCCAGTCTCTTCTCAAACACTTAAAGTGATGGTGACTCCCATCAACTCCCTGGGTAGCCCATTCCAATGGCCAGTCATTGACCATTTCAACATGTGTAAACATCCCTTCCTTTCTGGTTTGCCAATGCTGTTGCTGTTTCTACCCACTCTACAGGAGCACGAATTCCTGGAGGTTGCTTGTTTTGCAGGCGTACTTATGGATGGGGTCTGTACAGAAACACCTGTGTTGGATTAGAGAGGAACCTAAGTCACCATCACTGGAGATGTTTAAGCAGAGACTTGATGAGGCACTTGATGCCATGGTTTAGCTGATTACATTGTGTTGGGTGATAGGTTGGACTTGATGATCTCGAAGGTCTTTTCCAACCTGGTTAGTTCTGTTCTGTTCTATTCTATTCTATTCTATTCTATTCTATTCTATTCTATTCTATTCTATTCTATTCTATTCTATTCTATTATATTATATTCTAGTCTATTCTATTCTATTCTACTCTACTCTACTCTACTCTACTCTATTCTACTCTATTCTTTTCTGTGGGCTGGGCAATTTTAATAGGAGGAGAAGGCCCAGGCTACCATTAGACCTCATCTCCCCTTTCCCTCCAGTTTTTGCCTTTGAAAGACTGAATCCTGCTCTTAGCGTGCAGTTGTCAGCAAAGCACTGGGTTTGCTTCTTTAGCTGGAATTTCACCCTCAGCCTGCTGTGCAGAATGTGGGTCACCTACTTAGATTTTGTTCAAAGAGACTTGCTACTGCACCTTGAAGTCTTAAATGAGAACTGTGTTCTTCTATATTTGGTACCTCTTTCTTTTTTGTTTTGTTTTTTTTTTTTCTCCTACATTTTTAAGAAACCTTAAAAATTAGTTTTTCCCCAGGTAATTCAGGCTGCTACATCTCACTGCCATATATAAGAGCTGGGCTAGACATATCAGGGTGTCTATTCTGTATCAATCAAAGCAGTTAATTTCTCTAATAGCAGCTTGAGGTACAGCATCCTTTCACCTCCGCTACCCCCAGAAATTGGACCACGGAGCCGTGGAGAGTAATTACAACAGGTCTGTGCCCATAGGGAAAATAGAATCATAGAATTGTCAGGGTTGGAAGGGACCTCGAGGATCATCTAATTCCAACCCCCTGGCAAGGGCAGGAACACCTCACACTAGATCAGCTTGCCCAGAGCCCCATCCAACCCGGCCTTACATACCTCCCGGGGATGAGGCTTCCGCCACCTCCCTGGGCAACCTGTTCCAGTGTCTCACCATCCTCATGGGGAAGAATTTCTTCCTAACATCCAGTCTGATTCTACCCCCTTCTAGTTTTGCTCCATTCTCTCCCAGTCCTATCAGTACCTGAGATCCTAAAAAGTCCCTCCCCAGCTTTCTTGTAGGCCCCCTTAAGATTCTTGAAGGCCACAATAAGGTCTTCTTGGAGCCTTCTTCTCTCCATTCTGAACAACAACCTCTCAGTCTGTCTCCATAGGAGAGCTGCTCCGATAACTGGAAGAGCCCAGCCGGAGCAGGGCTGATCGGCTCAGCGTGGTGCAGGCAGCACACGTGCTGGCTGTGTCACTCCGCACCAGTGAATGCCCCCACTGCCACAGCCCCCTCAGCTTTCCTGGAGATTTATCTGGGTACAACTGTGTGATTACTGTCAAATGATTAGTCCCAATTGCTTTCGTCGACAGTACGGAGCAGAGTTTCATTGTTCCCGAAGTTAAATTCAGAAGCGAACTATTCAACACAGTATTTATCTTCCCACTGTGCAAAATGCTGTGTTTAATATAATTCCTTTTGTTGAAAGGTCAGATTTACATAGTGAGCAGCAGAAGCTGCACCAGCACAGGAGGGGCATTGCTGGGCGTTTTGCCCTTTGCAGAACTGTTTCAGTGGCTGATAACCAAGAGTTGCCTTCCCGCTGCCAGGTGGAAGTCAGGTCATAGCAACCCTGGAAGACAAATTGTCTCAGGCGATCAAGATAAATCTGTGTGGGTTCCTCCTTCCCTCCACAGACACTCAGGTGATGCTGACACAGCTGAATTTAAGCATAAGCCCCACTGCAGCTTCAAATCAGTGGGGAGACAAAGCCTGTCTGCAGAGTGAGGGAGACCCTGGCTACAGTGTGAGGGAGACCCTGGCCTTCCCACCAAGGCAGCAGGCATGCAAGAAATAAAGGATCTCTTTTTATCACCTAAGTCTTCTCTCCTAGCCTGCAGCAAGCAGCATCTGTGTGTGATTTCTTGTAAATCAGCCCTTGTGGCAGCCTGGAACCCCTTAACATATTTTGCCTGCATTAAGGCTTTTCAGGGTATGAATCACAGATGTTTCTCCCCAGTTTTTATTGACTGAGAATATCCCAACTGTCTGGATGGCCCAGTCGGATCCTCCCCATTTGCAGACCATCTGCAGCTGGCAGTGGTGCCCACAGGTGCTTGGACAGCTCTTCCCTTTCATCCTGAATTATGGAGGAGGTTCACAAGGAGGCATGAAGGCCTCCTGGTTTTTGCTAGGATGATCAAAGGCGAAGTTGAGACACCTGTGTTAGCACTGCCAAAGCCATGCCAAGTGCGTACCGCAAAGCCTTTTGGAAAAGGAAACCCATGAGAGATTATAGACTGCAGGGTGACGTGCCCAAGGCCTGCCCTGGGTTGGGTTTGTCTAGATGTTGACTTTACACCTGATTTTAGACTTAACAAATTGGGTATGTCTGAGGGAGGGCCACAGAGATGGCCCCGGAGCTGGTGCCTCTGGTGTGTAAGGAGAAGCTGAGGGTTTCCTGAGCTGCCCCAACCATCAGTGCTTTTTCACTCCTGCAACTTGTATAAAGGTTTTACAAAACATCACTGTCAGTAATATTCTATTTTTTTCCTCATTAATATATAATATATTAAAGTATAAATTATAAAATATATAATATGTAAATACATTAAAGGAAAAATGAGAGGCGTTCCTGTGTGGAGGTTAATCGGTGTAGCATGTAATGAGCAGCGTCAGGATTCATGCTGGAGCTTGTAGGAAGTTGACAAGCTGAGTGGCTTATTGGCCAAGGACATGGTCAATGCTCATGGGAAGTCTCAAACTACTGTTCCCTTAAAATGTCAAGGGACTGAGTATGCCTTCCATGTAAGAAAAAGCTTTTGCAATCATTTTTGAGACAGGATATTCTGCTTCATAAACCACTTTTAATTACAAAGCTAAAACTACAGACCTGCTGAGAACTCCTTACCTTCCTTTCTGAATTTTTGTTCTTTATTTTCTCTTCCCTGAAGTACTTTTCTTCCAGTAATTTTCAAGGAGGTTTTTTTTTTTTTTGACCACAGGGCAAATATTTATGGACTGAGTCAGGATGTGTTTAACTGGTAAGAGCCAACCTTGTCAGTGTAAATAGACTGCTCTGCTTGGAGTTGTTCCTGAGCACAGGTATATGGGAGGCATTTTTGAGTCAGTCCCGGTGGAAGGTTTCAGAAAGGCTGTGTCCAGGGTAAGGTAATCATAACATGATGGACAAATCTGATGGCCATCACTAGAGGCTTGGAAATATGGAGCTGAGACAAACTGTCAAGTAGCAACACATCAGCCTTGTTGTCCAACTATATGATGCAATTCCAAGGTTAGCAGTTGGTCTCAGATAATACAGTTAATTAATATAATCAAAAACACCATGAGACCTTACTGCTCTTCCACATTCTTCTCCTTCCTTCAGCTCTTTGCCTTGTTTCTCCCTCCCTCCTGTTATCTCTTTAGCACCAGGATTGGTGTTGCTTCCTCTCCTCTTGACTCCTTGTCTTCCCTGCATTACCCACCAGCAGTGTGCCATCTCTTTGCCTGCTGTGGGTCGGGTCTGGACAGGGAAAAATCACATCAATGTGCAGGGCAGCATGCTGCAGGGCATCTCTGAGATGAGAGTCCACCAGCTTACCTTTCTGAGACACATGGTCTTCTGTGGCAGGCAGAAAATCATCTCCCTCTATTCACCAGCCCTTCCTGCCACATTTATACTGATCCTGCCCAAAGGGAGAGTAGCTCAGAAGCAGTACTTGAATTTAGAGGCCCTGTGGGGAATGAGGAAGCAATGTGACTTCTCAGCTTCCTGCATCACCATGAGGAAAGGACACAGTCTTCCTCTCACAGCATTTTATGTGCATAAAGCAATGCTAAAAGAATTGCTGCACACCAAGAAGATCATCAACATGGTGCTCCTGTTCTTGTTCATAATGCAACATTTGTGGGGCTTGGGGGTGAGCTGCTCTCTTCCACCTCCAGTTAATTTATATGGGAAGAGGGTTTTGTAAAGGGGTGGATGTTCCTGTGGGTACAGAAATACATGGTGGCAGGTTTGGGGAGGTTCTAAGGTAATACCTGTGGCAGCTTCTTTTTTGTTTCTGGGGTTGTTGGAGTAACCTGATACGTGGAGGAAGAAATTTGTGTTGGGGATGTGTGCTGAGAAGAGTCACATCTGTGGTATTTCCACCTTCCACACACACACCCACAAGGCTCTTCACAGTAAATAATTCTCCTGAGTAAAACTGCCAGTTCTTCTCATACTTTGCAAGTAAATGAATGAAATGTTGTTGTCTGTTCTTCAAGAAATGAGCCAAGACTTGGAAAGGTGACTTGGGGATGGGCACAGACCACCTGTTCAGCTGTGGGATTCGGGGTTCCAGCCTGGGGTAGCAAATATATCCCAAAGGATTTATCATTCTGGGAAAATGAGGGGAGAAGGGAGATGATTAAATAAAATATTAACATTTGGGGGGGTTGGGAGGTAAAGAGGCTGAAAACAGTCACAGATTACTCAGCATGGGATGTGATCCCAGCCACTGAGATGAATGTCTTTCTGGTGGTTTCAGTGGAAGAAAACTGTGGTAGCAGGGGTTTGGGCCTCAGATTTTTCTGCTCATGCATACATCAGTGCTTTTATGAATTCTTGGAACACTGATATAAGGGTAGGTTTCGAAACTGTTTTCCTTTATTTCCAGCCAACAACATCTGTTTCTATGGGGAATGCTCCTACTACTGCTCAACAGAACACGCCCTCTGTGGAAAACCAGATCAGATTGAAGGGTCTCTGGCTGCTTTCCTCCCTGATTTGTCCTTGGCTAAGAGGAAAACCTGGAGAAACCCTTGGAGACGTTCCTACCACAAGCGCAAGAAAGCAGAGTGAGTAGTGGTGAGCAAAGAATTCACCGGCTGCAAAGGGCGATAGGAAAATGTAACAGTGCTGCAGTTACTGCCCTTGCCTGACATAGAGCATTGAGGCTTAGGAGAACTACTGCATTTCTTCACTCAGTCCAGCTCCTGGGAAGGGACAGTTGCAAGGAGCTCCAGCTCATGATCCTGAACCTGAGACGATCTTCAGTGACATAATTCTCTCGTGAGACAGATACCTCCAGTGGCTTTGACAGGATTCAGCAGGACGTGTCCAAGTCCTATCAGGGGGAGAAAGATTCACTGCTATTAGAAGCCCTAAATAAGTCTCAGATGTTCTCATTATATGACTGATGGTGCAGTTGGTCTCCTAAATCTTGAAGCTATTAGCTGGATAGTTTTCAATCTTGTGATTTTTCTTCCTTTTCATCAGTCATAATCTTATTGGTTGCCTGCATTACTGGGAGCAGCCTGAAGAATTTGCTGCCTCTACCTGATGTGATAGAGCCAGATCTTTGCAAAACAACTATATATATATATATATATATATATATATATATATATATATATATAAAAATTCAAACCACTCAGTAAACTTTGCATGTTGCCTAAAATATCTAACCATTGGCTTTTCCAGATGGGAAGTTGATCCAGATTATTGTGAAGAGGTTAAACAAACACCCCCATATGACAGTGGGACCAGAATCCTGGATATAATGGATATGACAGTTTTTGATTTCCTAATGGGTACGTTTCATCCCTTTCAAACATTAAATGCAACATGTAATTGGAATAAGAACCATTTCTTTCTCCCCTGCTCTGCATAGCTCAGCAGTTTGCTAAAGCATGGTTGAAGCTGCATTCACTTTGTGTGCTGTTCTAGATGATTATGAGAAAATGCAGATTTCCATGGTTATGTATTCCCATCAGTGCAGATTAAAGGAACAAAGATGTTCAGAAATGCAGAGTGATGATGAATGCAGGTCAGGCTGGTCTCCTTCACAACAGTTAAGGGCTTCACAGTTTGCTTTAGTGAGTGCCTTACCATTGTAATGTATCACTCCTGGATGCGCATTCAGGACTGCTCATTTTTGGCACATTGTTTTCCACCTGCAGTAGCATTAACTGCTGCTTGTTCTATAAGCTGTCAGAAGGAGGAAAAAGGGGGAGGTGTTGCTTAGTCATAAAGCAACTGTGGTGTATATCAGAAAGTTTTTTTCTTTGTAACTTGATCAGAATAGAATAATCATTAACACGCAGGCAATGTGTTTAAGCCCAGGCTGGAGGAGGCTCTGGCCAGCCTGATCTAGTGTGGGGTGTCCCTGCCCATGGCAGGGGCATTGAATTAGATGATCCTTGTGGTCCCTTCCAACCCTGACTGATACTATGATACTATGATACTACCTATCCCAAGCCTACTCAGTGGTTAACACTGGGACATTCTCATATCCTACACCTAGAGTATACCTATAAGGTGCCAACATACAAATTTGATCCTCAGACACTTGCCATAGAATCGTAGAATCATTTGAGTTGGGAGGGGCCTTAAAGATCATCCAATTGCAAATCCCCTACCATGGGCAGGGACACCTCTTACTATACCAGGCTCCTCAAGGCCTCAAGTGGAGCCTCCACTTCTCTAGGCAATGTGTTCCAGTGCCTCACCACCCTTATGGTGAAGAATTTCTTCCTAATGTCTAATCTAAGTCTAGCTTCTGCCAGTTTGAAGCTCTTACCCTTCCCCCTGTCACTACATGCCTTTCGAAAAAGTCCTTCTCCAGCTGTCCTACAGGCACCCTTCAAATGCTTGAAAGCTGTTCTAAGGTCTCCTCAGAGCCTTCTTTTCTCCAGGCTGAACAAGCCCAACTCTCTCAGCGTGGACATATCCTCTGCCACTGCTGAGATACTTATAATAGGCTGCAACAGAAGAGGCCAAATCATAGCTCAGGAGCCATTCGTGGCATCTATAACTAGTTCAATGCCATTGTGCTTGAGAGGGATTTCCTTGGCACACTCCAGGAATGATTGCTGGAGGGCAAGAAGGTTCATTTTGTCTCATGATGGGTCCTCGAGAGGTTAAGTATAAAAGCTCCAGAGAGCTTGAATAGCTCCCAGAGGTATAGAATCATAAAATCATAGAATCATAGAATCAATAAGGTTGGAAGAGACCTCAAAGGTCATCGAGTCCAACTGCTCACCCAAGACCTCATGACTACTAGACCATGGCACCAAGTGCCATGTCCAGTCCCCTCTTGAACACCTCCAGGGATGGCAACTCCACCACCTCCCTGGGCAGCACATTCCAATGGCTAACAACTCTCTCTGGGAAGAACTTTCTCCTCACCTTGAGCCTGAACTTCCCCTGGTGCAGCTTGAGACTGTGTCCTCTTGTTCTGGTGCTGCTTGCCTGGGAGAAGAGACCAACCTCCTCCTGGCTATAACCTCCCTTCAGGTAGCTGTGGACAGCAATCAGGTCTCCCCTGAGCCTCCTCTTCTCCAGGCTAAACAACACCAGCTCCCTCAGCCTCTCCTTGTAGGGCTTATGCTCGAGGCCTCTCCCCAGCCTCATTGCCTTTTTCTGGACACGTTCATGTCCTTCTTAAATTGAGGGGCCCAGAACTGGACACAGGACTCAAGGTGTGGCCTAGCCAGTGCTGAGTACAGGGGCAAAAATGACCTCCCTGCTCCTGCTGGCCACACTATTCTTGATGCAGGCCAGAATGCCATTGGCCTTCTTGGCCACCTGGGCACACTGCTGGCTTGCTAAGGTCGGAAAAGACCGCTAAGATCATCACAGTATCACAGTATTACCAAGGTTGGAAGAGACCTTGAAGATCATCAAGTCCAACCATGAACCCAACACCACCATGCCAACTAAACCATGTCTACAAGTTTTTTGAAGGGCTTATGGGATGGTGACAGGTATGGGTACCTGCTCCCAGCAGATAGCCAGAGTGAAACTGGACTTTTTTCTTCCTTCTCTTTATTGTGTAGGTAACATGGATCGACATCATTATGAAACCTTTGAGAAGTTTGGAAATGAGACGTTTATTATCCACTTGGATAATGGAAGAGGGTAAACACCTTTAATGATCTTTCTGATAGAAAAGAAAAAAAGAAAAGACAAAGTAAAAAAAAGGAAGACAAAGAAGAAAGTCTTTAAAGCAGTCTTTGTCATGTTCTTGCTTTTGTTTTTAAATAGGTTTGGAAAATATTCCCATGATGAACTTTCCATATTGGTGCCTTTAAACCAGTGCTGCAGGTATGTTTCACCTCCAGAGCTGTTTCCTGTTTTAGAATCATAGAATCAATAAGGTTGGAAAAGACCTCAAAGATCATCAAGTCCAACCTGTCACCCAACACCTCATGACTAACTAAGCCATGGCTTCAAGTGCCACGTCCAGTCCCCTCTTGAACACCTCCAAGGATGGTGACTCCACCACCTCCCTGGGCAGCACATTCCAATGGCCATCAACTCTCTCTGTGAAGAACTTTCTCTTCACCTCCAGCCTAAACTTCCCCTGGTGCAGCTTGAGACTGTGTCCTCTTGTTCTGGTGCTGGTTCCCGGGGAGAAGAGACCAACCCCCACCTGGCTACAATTTCCCTTCAGGTAGTTGTAGACAGCAATAAGGTCTCCCCTGAGCCTCCTCTTCTCCAGGCTAAACAACTCCAGCTCCCTCAGCCTCTCCTCATAAGGCTTATGCTCGAGGCCTCTCCCCAGCCTCGTTGTCCTTCTCTGGACACGTTCAGGAGTCTCAATGCCCTTCTTAAATTGAGGGGCCCAGAACTGGACACAGTACTCAAGGTTTTATACAGTTGTTTCCACTAATAGCACTGAAATGTTCAAGTGAAACACATGTGGCATGCCATGCAGAGGAGGAGATGTCACCATCCTGCCCAGGGAGCCTGTCCCAAGCTCGCCCTGAGCACTGGCACTAACACATTCCATGCTTTATTGGGATCAGTAGCATGGCTGGTGAGGTGTTGTGAGAGAGGCTTTACTACAACATAATGCACATCCCACGGAAGTCACAGCAAAACTTCCCCCAGCTGCTTCAACTGCTTTCCTCGGTGCCCACGGCCAGGAGTTTCAGAGTGAACAGATGACATTAAGAGTTTCAGCTTTGCAGAGCTGGCTCTGTGTCTGCAGACACTCTGGGCATCCCTGTAAGGTGAGCCAGCATGAGCCTCTGATGCCATCAGCCACGTCCCAGCCCCATGTTATGGACACCATGCATGTCATTGCCAAGATGAATGTCACTCAGGTCCTGCTGGTGCCTTCCCCAGCTGAGGGGCATGAAGGTTGGGTAAGGCACTTGACTGTAGAGCTGTGCTCCAAAACCTTTCCACCACTAAGGGCTCCCAAAGATCACTAGCTAGGTGACATCATCTGCTTATTAGGACTGTGACAGTGCCTACTTCTCACCATTTCAGATAGAATAGAATAGAATAGAATAGAATAGAATAGAATAGAATAGAATAGAATAGAATAGAATAGAATAGACCAGACCAGGTTGGAAAAGACCTTTGAGATAATCGAGTCCAACCCATCATCCAATGCTATCTAATCAACTAAACCATGGCACCAAGCACCCCATCCAGTCTCTTCCTAAACACCTCCAGTGATGGTGACTCCCCCACCTCCCTGGGCAGCCCATTCCAATTACTCTTTCTGTGAAGAACTTCTTCCTAACCTCCAGCCTAAACCTCCCCTGGTGCAGCTTGAGGCTGTGTCCTCTTGTTCTGGTGCTGGTTGCCTGGGAGAAGAGACCAACCCCCACCTGTCTACAACCTCCCTTCAGGTAGTTGTAGACAGCAATAAGGTCTTCCCTGAGCCTCCTCTTCTCCAGGCTAGGCAACAGTTTTTATGCTGTTAGTGCTATGCTAACTATAAGCCTTTTAGCCCTGTCAGGATCAATGGTGATGAAAATACTGATTGGCATTTTTTTTCTTTCTCCTCTTTCTCGTAGAATCAGGAAGTCTACCTATCTGCGCTTACAGTTGTTAGCCAAGGAGGAATACAAACTCAGTCTCTTGATGAAGGAATCCTTGCTAAAAGATAAAATAGCTCCCATTCTCTACCAGCCTCACTTGGAGGCGATGGACAGGCGGCTGAGGATCGTCCTCAAGGCTGTTAGTGACTGTATTGAAAAGGATGGCTATGACAATGTGGTTGAAAACGACTTGAACGCTGATGTTAACACTGTCACCACCGAGAGGTAGTGACATTGCAAGGCTACGTTTTTACCAGCCAAGTGAAGAAGATTCAAAGAGGAGAGGGGGGCGGGGGTGGGGGGTGGGGAGGGAAATAAAAAGAAAGAAAGAAAAAAAAAAGATAGAAAGAAAAAAAGTCTTGCAAAAGACTGTGTATGCCACTTGTGAATTCAGTGAATTCAGACATGAGATATCGTTGTTCCTGGAGTAGGTGAAGTGTAGACTCTGCAAAAGGATTAGTTCATTAAGAAAAGTTGAAGTCTAATGTGATGCTTTTCCTTAGTTCCTACAGAGAGGTTATGAAAGAGACTCTGAAAAGACTCAGATCATTAACAGACAGCAGTCTGATAGCAAAACACCTCCTGTCCTTTTCTTTTTTTTTGTATAGAAAGGAGGCCTTTACTTAATATTTTGTATTTATATCTACATGGCATATCTACCAAACCCCAGACCTGCCCGCCAAATCCAGCTACGAGGGACGGCATAGTTTTGTGACTCACACTTTATTTGTCCTGACAGTCCACTGAGGATTTTGTGTTAACCCTTTAAGTGCTCTAATCCACTGTATCTTATTTAAATTGAATGCTTTTTTTTTCCTCTCCAGCCCTCCCCTTCCCCCTCCCCCCAACCCCCCCCCCCCGTCCGCCAGCTACTCAGCATTTAAAGGGTTAAGGCATTATGAACTTTTAAAGGCAAAAAAAAAAATTAGTAATTGTAATAATAAGAATAATAAATAACAGTGGTTACCAGAAGGGAATTTCACTAATTGTGCATTGACAGGGATACTTGAATGTTGGTTTTACAAAGTGATGTAAAAAATGACAAGTTGTACTATTTGTCCATAACGAGGCGGCAGCTCTTATCTTTCTAGACTATCATAGCTGAGCTGCTCCTTTTCAACTTTGCTTTTGATAGTTTTGTGTAAATATATACATATATGGGGTAAAAAAAACCAAAACAGAACAAAAAAAAAAAGGCAAACAAACAAACAAACAAAAAAAAAGCTGCTTTCAGCAGCTCTAGGCTTTACTTTTGCAGCATTTTTGTGGAATTGTTTGCAACGTGGTACAAGTGCAATAAAGATATGGCAAAATGTGTAGCCCTCGTGTCCAGATGGAGTCATTTCTCTCTGAGAGTCTTCACAGTATCACAGTATCACAGTATCACTAAGGCTGAAAGAGACCTCAAAGATCATCGAGTCCAACCTGTCACCACAGACCCCATGACTAGACCATGGCACCAAGTGCCATGTCCAATCCCCTCTTGAACACCTCCAGGAACGGCGACTCCACCACCTCCCTGGGCAGCACATTCCAATGGCTAACAACTCTCTCAGTGAAGAACTTTCTCCTCACCTCCAGCCTAAGCTTCCCCTGGTGCAGCTTGAGACTGTGTCCCCTTGTTCTGGTGCTGGTTGCTAGAGAGAAGAGGCCAACCCCTTCCTGGCTACAACCACCCTTCAGGTAGTTGTAGAGAGCAATGAGGTCTCCCCTGAGCCTCCTCTTCTCCAGGCTAAACAACCCCAGCTCCCTCAGCCTCTCCTCACAGGGCTGTGCTCAAGGCCTCTCCCCAGCCTTGTTGCCCTTCTCTGGACACGTTCAAGTGTCTCGGTGTCCTTCTTAAACTGAGGTCCCAGAACTGGACACAGGACTCAAGGTGCGGCCTAACTAAAGCAGAGTACAGGGGCACAATGACTTCCCTGGTCCTGCTGGCCACAGTATTCCTAATGCAGGCCAGGATGCCATTGGCCTTCTTGGCCACCTGGGCACACTGCTGGCTCATGTTTAGGTGGCTGTCAATCAGCACCCCCAGGTCCCTCTCTGTTTGGCAGCTCTCCAGCCACTCTGACCCCAGCCTGTAGTTCTGCATGGGGTTGTTGTGGCCAAAGTGCAGCACCCGGCACTTGGACTTGTTGAATGCCAACCCACTGGACTCCGCCCATCTGTCCAGTCTGTCGAGGTCCCTCTGCAGGGCTCTTCTGCCCTCTAACTGACCAACATCTGCTCCCAACTTGGTGTCATCTGCAAATTTGCTGATGACTGTCTCAATTCCCTCATCCAGATTGTCAATGAAGACATTGAAGAGGATGGGGCCCAGCACTGATCCCTGGGGGACGCCTGGGGGACATCTTGTCAGAGTGAAGCTGTGTGCGCCAGCCAGGTGTTCCAGAGGTAGCTGTTCAAATAGCCATCCCCTTTTGTGGCAGCAGCACAGCAAGCTGAAGGAGGGAGTTGGTGATTCATGTCTGTTACACCTCCGATAAGGACTGTGGTGCTGGAAACCACAGAACCCATAAGGTTGGATTCTATAGAATCCATAAGGTTGGAAAAGACCTCAAAGATTGTCAGGTCCAATCTGTCACCCAACACCTCATGACTACTAAACCATGGCTTCAAGTGCCACTTCCAATCCTTTTTGGAACACCTCCAGGGATGGTGACTCCACCACCTCCCTGGGCATCACATTCCAATGGCTAACAACTCTCTCTGTGAAGAACCACCTGCGATAGGACAAGGGGCAATGGATGTAAACTACAGCGCAGGAAGTTCCACCTCAACATGAGGAAGAACTTCTTTATTGTAAGGGTCATGGAGCACTGGAACAGACTCCCCAGAAAGGTTGTGTGGTCTCCTCTGCAGACTTTGGATGCATTCCCATCCAACCTGTGCTAGATTAGATGGTCCTGCTCTGGCAGGCCGGGTTGGACTTGAAGATGTCCAGAGGTCTCTTCCAACCCCTAACATCCTGTGATCCTGTGAATTTCATCAGCCCTTGCTCTTGCAATTAACAGCTGCAGAAACAAGCTGTAGAGCAAAACCTCTTATGGCTTAAAAATTGCCTAGGGTATTTTGATACATCAGTGGCTTTGACTTGGGTAGCAAAAGTTCTTGTACAACCCAGAAAAATTAACTGGATTACCCTGAGTTAACTAGATAAAAAAAGGCATGGTTAACCAAATAGTTTTGAATCATGTTCAGCTGAGTTCTGGTAATATGAGTAGAGACTTTCAGCCTCAAAACAAGCTATAAATTGAGCAAGACTTGTGAAAACATGGTGTGGTGCAGAAGGAATCCCTCATCGCCCTTTTTGGTTGAGGAGAGAACTTATTATGACAATATTCAGCGCAGCTATAATTCAAAGCTGTCATTTCTTTCATTTTGTGTCTTTCTTCTCAGGGATTTATAAACAAATACTTTAAAAGCTGATAGTCAGATTAAAACGTAGGTTTTTCAGCATATTACAGTTATGAATGAGAGACAGAGCTGCTATGCAGTCTTAGGTGAGAACAGAGTCATAGAATCAATAAGGTTGGAAGAGACCTCAGAGATCATCAAGTCCAACCTGTCACCACAGACCTCATGACTACTAAACCATGGCACCAAGTGCCACATACAATCCCCTCCTGAATACCTCCAGGGATGGTGACTCCACCACCTCCCTGGGCAGCACATTCCAATGGCCAACAACTCTCTCTGGGAAGAACTTTCTTCTCACCTCCAGCCTAAACTTCCCCTGGCACAACTTGAGACTGTGTCCTCTCGTTCTGGTGCTGGTTGTCCTGGGAGAAAAGACCAATCCCCACCTGGTTACAACCTCCCTTCAGGTAGTTGTAGACAGCAATCAGGTCACCCCTGAGCCTCCTCTTCTCCAGGCTAAACAATCCCAGCTCCCTCAGCCTCTCCTCGTAGGGCTTACGCTTGAGGCCTCTCCCCAGCCTCGTTGCCCTTCTCTGGACACGTCCAAGAGTCTCAATGTCCTTCTTAAATTGAGGAGCCCAGAACTGGACACAGGACTCAAGGTGTGGCCTAACCAGTGCTGAGTACAGGGGCAGAATGACCTCCCTGCTCCTGCTGGCCACACTGTTTCTGATGCAGGCCAGGATGCCATTGGCCTTCTTGGCCACCTGGGCACACTCCTTGCTCATGTTGTCAGCCTTGCAGCTCAGAGAGGAGCAAATACAGCAAAGGTCTTCATCCTTTAGAAGCTGGGTTGCAGGGCAGGAGCTCCTAGCAGGGTGTTTCAAAGTGAAGGTCTCTGCAGAAGGTTGCTTGGTGCTGTCAGGAGTGTAAGCTTAGAGTTATGAGACTGATTCTGAATTTCTATAAGCAGCATTAGTAATGTTTCTGTAGAATAATTAACTACAGGTCACTCGTCATTGCCATATTGTAACCAGCTCTGCAGAGTCTCCAGTTACTTTCCTTTCCAGAATTTTGATGCTTCCCCTTACAAGCTCTGTGCCACAGCTCTCTAGACCTATAAAAATTATTCTTGTTTCCAGACCTAAATTGAACATACAGAACAGCCAAAGAAGAGGCAGATTTGTTTTGGGCATCAGACATGCAAGCACCTTGGGGAAAAAAAGGGAGCTATTAGCTAAGACACTGGGAGAGGTTTCATCTGGGCCTCCAATGAGAAACTGGGATGAATTAACCACAGTGCAGTGCAGTGGTTAATTAACCACAGTGCAGTGGTTAATTGAGCAGTGCAAGCTGAAATGCACTGCAGAGTGATTAGGCAATGAAAGCCCACAGATGAGTTCAGGCCCTTCAGGTGGGTGGGGAGCTGAGGACACAAGATTGAGCTGGAGGATGTTACAAGGGGCTTGGTCTCTTCTCCCAAGCAACCAGCACCACAACAAGAGGACACAGTCTCAAGCTGCGCCAGGGGAAGTTTAGGCTGGAGGTGAGGAGAAAGTTCTTCAGAGAGAGAGTTGTTAGCCATTGGAATGTGCTGCCCAGGGAGGTGGTGGAGTCGCCATCCCTGGAGGTGTTCAAGAGGGGATTGGATGTGGCACTTGTTGCCATGGTTTAGTAGTCATGAGGTCTGTGGTGACAGGTTGGACTTGATGATCTTTGAGGTCTCTTCCAACCTTGGTGATTCTGTGATTCTGTGATTAAACAAGCCATGGAATGTTTCTCAGGATCTAGCAGGAAGCTCAGATGTGTTTGCATTCTCGCTACTAGGCAGCTATTCATTTTCTAGGTGTTTGGGAAAGGAAAAGAATTACTGCCTGGTTCTGCTGCTTCTTTTCTATGTGGCCAGGGTCGAGTGGGCATGACAGACAGAAAACTGAAGCCAGGGTGTGAACCTGTGGCTCTACCTTTCAGCTCTTGGGACTAACATAGCCTAGAGAATAGCTCTGTACAGCCCAAGGAGGGGCAAACCTCTGCTTTTGGGGTGCATCTGCTAGAAGCTAGCAGCTGGCTCAGATTTCTTCTCTTGAAAAGCTCATGGGTTTTTGAGAGCTATTAGGCAAAGGGCATTGCTCTTCTGGTGTGAAATACAGCCTTCTGCAGGCAATGAGGGCTTTCTCAGCTGTCTCAGCAGTGGGTACAGTTTGAGAGCATCTTTGCACAGGGGCAGCTTGGTTTTGGGGGGTCCTTGTAGGGAGGGCACTGTGGGTTTAGTGTGCAGAGGTCGTGTACTTCAGCTCACACATGTGACAGCAGATTACTGCAGTGCAAGACAATGGCTCTGCAAGGGCTGTCAGTGTGCATTAGGTCAGTAATCCAGGAGCTAAGGAAGATTAGCATGATGCAGCATAACAGCTCTTTAAGAGTCCTGCATACCTACCAGACAGAAAGACTCGCTCTAAGAAGATAAACAAATGTCAGAATCCAATTGGTTTGTTTCCAGCTCCCCAAATGTGCATCACAGCAGCACCTAGACAGAAACAGACCAAGAAATCTGCAGTAGTCTGTCGGGGGGCATCATGTGTTCAGCACAATAAATATAGCATGCACATGAAATAACAGACAAAAATAGATAGTATGCTTCTAAAAGCACCAAATTACAACTGTATCTGACAGCCTGGAGTAGCTTGCTGTATTCTCCTGGGTAGTTCAGATGAAAAAGCATAATTTTGTTTTGCTGTTTTTCTGTTATTTAAGCATCAAAGCAAGTTCACACAAATTAAAGAGGAAAAAAACCCCAAACCAACTCTCATTGCCTGAACTGAGTATCACTGTCGTGATCAGCAGTACTGGGCAGAGCCCATGATGTACATACAAGCTGGAAGCCTGAAGGAGTTTGCATTGTAAGCAACGGCAAGAAGGATGGAGGAGCAGGTAACTTGGGATTTCAGCCTGACTGTTGCCTTTGGGCACTGAACTGAAAATGAACCTGTCTTATGTGAGCTTTACAAGGAGGAGTGTCCAATGCTTATTCCAGTTTCTGCTAGTGTGTCTGTACTTGGTACCTATAGGCTCAAGGGGGGACATCCTGCTCTCTCCCATTGCAGCAGTGGCATCGTGCCCTTAACACATCCAAGCTCCACCTGAGGACTGTCCCTGCGTCAAGGTTTATGTGGCCCCTGCTTAAGAGTGCTGAATTCCCAGCTTGGAGCTGAACATAAGCTAGAGCCTTGAAAATTTGCATCCTGATGGAGCAAACTTTCTGCTGGTACTGAAATGTAAGGCCACAAACTGAATTCTGCAGAAATTATTCCAGATGTGGGGCGTTTCTATGGACTTTCTTGCCAGTGGGTTTTCACTCTAGTACTTGGGGCTCAATATTGCAGAAGCGAACATGCACCTGGAAGATTCTTTTCAAACTGTAAATTGAACATTTGAGGGAAAGGTTGAGTTGCCTGTAACAAGTTGTCCCATATAACCAGTTGCAAACTGCTGAATTGCTTGACAATATTCTTCTTGTTCTAAAACTAAGTCATAGGTAGCCTCCAGCCAGAACTGAGTCTGTGACCAGGTCAAACTGGATTGTCTGCTTGCCTCTATATTTGCATCAGTAAAGTAACAATCCATTGCTTTTGGGGGCTGTCTAGGAAAAAAAAAAGAAATTAAAACCAAGACAATTTGGTGGGTCAAAAAAGCTGAGAGCTGAGGTCAGAGCAGCTCTGACCATGGGTCAAAATGAGGCATAAGTGAAAAGGAGGCTATGGATTTGGCAGTACCAGTGCCTCTAACCCCTAATGTGATGTCAAAGCAAAAGCTTGTGCCTAGAGATTGTCTTCAGGAGGTGCTGGAATATTTGCTGCCTCCATCCTTTTAGACCTTGACCGACTGGATGGATGGGCAGGGTCCAACAAGATAACATTTAACAGATCCAAGCGCCGGGTGCTGCACTTTGGCCACAACAACCCCATGCAGAGCTACAGGCCTGGGTTGGAGTGGCTGGAGAGCTGCCAAACAGAAAGGGACCTGGGGGTGCTGATTGACAGCCACCTGAACATGAGCCAGCGATGTGCCCAAGTGGCCAAGAAAGCCAACGGCATCCTGGCCTGTATCAAGAACAGCATGGCCAGCAGGAGCAGGGAAGTCATTGTGCCCTGCACTCAGCACTGGTTAGACCACAACTTGAGTCCTGTGTCCAGTTCTGGGCCCCTCAGTTTAAGAAGGACATTGAGACACTTGAATGTGTCCAGAGAAGGGCAACAAGGCTGGGGAGAGGCCTTGAGCACAAGCTCTATGAGGAGAGGCTGAGGGAGCTGGGGTTGCTTAGCCTGGAGAAGAGGAGGCTCAGAGGAGAGCTTATTGCTCTCTACAACTACCTGAAGGGAGGGTGTAGCCAGGTGGGGGTTGGTCTCTTCTCCCAGGCAACCAGCACCAGAACAAGAGGACACAGTCTCAAGCTGCACCAGGGGAAGTTTAGGCTGAGGTGAGAAGAAAGTTCTTCCCAGAGAGAGTTGTTAGCCATTGGAATGAGTTGCCCAGGGAGGTGGTGGAGTCACCATCCCTGGAGGTGTTCAAGAGGGGATTGGACGTGGCACTTGTTGCCATGGTTTAGTCATGGGGTCTGTGGTGACAGGTTGGACTTGATGATCTTTGAGGTCTCTTCCAACCTTGGTGATTCTGTGATTCTGTGATTCTATGATTCAAATCAGGCTCTCCAAAACTGCAAGCAGCATTCTTCTGGTGAATCCTCCTTAGTCCTTCACCATAAGAGTTTGTGTAACCTCTCATAGCAGTACCAGGAATCTTTGCCACAGGCAGGACTTTGTAAATAGTGTCAATAAAAGGCTTTTCTGGTTAGGGTTGAAAGGGACCTCAAGGATCATCTAATTCCAACCTCCCTGCCATGGGCAGGGACCCCTCACCCTAGGTCAGGTTGCTCAGAGCCACATCCAGTGCACAGCATTTTCTAGACCAAATCACAACCCCTTCTGCAGGTTTTTAAGCAACTCCTTCCTAATCAGTGGAGTCACTGAGAGTTTTACAGAGGAGAATTCAGGTCCATTATCTCCTCTCACTGCCCCATTTACAGATGAATAATCGCTCTGACTTTCTTAAGGCTTTCTTAGCTATAAGCTTAAATAATTTATTAGCATTGTTTATCTTTTCTCCATATTTCTAGTGGTTTGCTTCATGGATTTGCACTGGATTTCCATGTTTAATGGATGCTTTTTTAGCCTGAATAAACTCCAAAATTCATTATTTATAAATGGAGGCATCTAATAGCCAAGCCTTTGCATTGTAATTGGAGCTTCATTTAAATGCTGGCAGTGGCCTTTAGAATCATCTCTTTGCAGCAGGTTTCTTTATGTTGCTCATGCCTGCAGAGCCCTCCCTTTGTGACACATCTGGGAGACTTCTGTAGGAGTTTGTGTGATAGTCTTTGTGGACCATGTGGATTCTGCAGCAGATCATTGAAACACAGGCAACAGCAATTTCTTGGGTTGTGCCAAGCCATACATGGAACCCATGGCAAAGTGGTTACAAAGGAATCAGGAGCATCCTAAATGGCAAATACCCCAAAAAGTTTATATTGTCTTACTGTCTTATATTGTCTCAAGCTGTGCCTGGGGAAGTTTAGGCTCGAGGTGAGGAGGAAGTTCTTCCCAGAGAGAGTTGTCAGCCATTGGAATGTGCTGCCCAGGGAGGTGGTGGAGTCACCATCCCTGGAGGTGTTCAAGAGGGGCTTGGACGTGGCACTTGGTGCCATGGTTTAGTAGTCATGAGGTGTTGGGTGACAGGTTGGACTTGATGATCTTTGAGGTCTCTTCCAACCTTATTGATTCTATGATTCTATAATTCCTGTGAAATCACTTATTCCTCCAGAGCCTGGCCAAGCACTTTACCCTAATGAGGGACCATTGGAGGGCTGTACTTGAGGACACCTTCTGCACTATCCATACCTACACATGAAACCCCTGCTTCTGTTTGTTCAGAAAAGCCTTGCCAAAGTTTGCTCCCTCAATTCAGCAGAGCAAACCCTTTCTTTCCTGCACCAGGAGAGACTGCAAGTAACGCTGGCACAAGCAATGCACTTGTCTGATGTAAGAGAAAAAATAATCCTCGTGGATTCAGTGCCTCCAGGCTTCAGTTGGTATCCTGGAAGCTGCATTGAAATCTGGGCTTTGGTCTTTCAGCATTTCTCTAACACCATGTCACTTGCAGAGGGTGGTTGTGTCATGGTAGCTGTGATGTCTTTTTACCTCCATGTGTTGGTAACAGATTAAGTAAATCAACCAAAAACTAACTGGGAGTTCAGTTGTGCAAGTCCTCCTCATTCCTTGCTGTCATAAAGGCTCTTCACAGCTGCTAAGAGCAGGGTAAGATCGAAGAGCCTATTGGCTTTCTTCTGGTTTGATGTAAGCAAGGTCTTCTCTGTGAAAAGGCTAAGATAAGGCTAGAAAACCTGTGCCATGGCTCATGTAGGAATGAGCCTCCCCCTATGAGGAGAGGCTGTGGGAGCTGGGGTTGCTTAGCCTGGAGAAGAGGAGGTTCAGAGGAGACATTATTGCCATCTACAACTACCAGAAGGGAGGTTGTAGCCAGGTGGAGGCTGGTCTCTTCTCCCAGGCAACCAGCACCAGAGCAAGAGGACACAGTCTCAAGCTGTGCCAGGGGAGGTTTAGGCTGGATGTTAGGAAGAAATTCTTCCCAGAAAGAGAGATTGGCTGCTGGAATGTGCTGCCCAGGGAGGTGGTGGAGTCACCATCACTGGAGGTGTTTAGGAAGAGACTGGATGGGGCACTTGGTGCCATGGTTTAGTTGACTAGATGGTGTTGGGGGATAGGTTGGACTTGATGGTCTCAAAGGTCTTTTCCAACCTGGTTAATTCTATTCTATTCTATTCTATTCTATTCTATTCTATTCTATTCTATTCTATTCTATTCTATTCTATTCTATTCTATTCTATTCTATTCTATTCTATTCTATTCTATTCTATTCCATTCCATTCCATTCCATTCCATTCCATTCCATTCCATTCCATTCCAGATAGCTGCAGTGGAAAAGAGTTTTTGTACTGTTCAAGATCCTTAGAGCAGATGTTTTTTTACTTCTTAAATAGTCAGTGGCAGAGCCATCCACAAAGCCGCCACACTCACCAGAAGTGTTCACTGCTTTCCTGTTAGAGGATCTGATCTAGTGAACTCGTGCTTTCAGGTTTGTTTGGATCCATCCCAGGGCAGCTGCAGAGGGCTAGGGGTACGGCCTTGTTTACCTGAGCTTCCGAGAAACACCCTGCAAATAAGGATGTTACAAAGTAAAAGAGCTCGATGGTTGCACCAGTATGTTATTTGACTTTGTGGTGGTGTAAGTGCTTCCTGGTTAAAGAGTAACCCCTTAACGATTTTCGTGGGGCTTGGGTTTGCAACAAGTGAAAAATAAATGTTACCTACTAAGGACAGAGGCTAAAAAAACCCCAACCAACAACAAAAACCCACAAGAAAAATAGTTGGACTCTACAGTCCTGTGTAGTCTGAGGATACAAATCAGCTGGCAGCCTGCTGCATATTTATGAGAGCATCTCACATCTCCTCACTCTTATTAGAGCATCCTACCTCAAGCCTGTCGTGCTTGATTAGCATTTTAACAAGTTCAACTACTTATTTATCAGGTCTTCACACTTTGCACCCCAGACTGGGTAATTCAGATGCTGAGTGCTGGTGACTCACAGGTATGTTGCCTGTCTAACAGAATCCCACAGCAGCCTGAGAGCCCTTTCCTTCCACGTCCCCCTAGGTTGCCAGGTATTGTGGTTAATTGACTGGTTAGGCACCACTTCAGTCAGGCAACAACCTTCTTGTTCATTCCTCAGCCTTCAAGCCCCTTTGTAGCAACTCACCTAACCCAGCACAGCACAGAGGGAGATATATGTCACTCAGACATAAGTCCTGCTGCAGGGATACACCCTATAGGTGCTCTCCTGATAGCTTTCTAGCATCTGAATCGCTTTGGAAAATAATATATTCTTAGAACTCTCCTCTGAGTCATTGAACAGGGAAATAAATGCTCCTGATTTGGTTCAGTCAAGCAATAAAAGATGCTTTCCTTTCAGGGAAGGATCATGTCTGAGTTCCAGATAGTCGAGTCCAGGCTGATGTATGCTGTCTGGGTTTATCACTGCTGCTTTGGACTTTGCTCAGCACATGGAACCATGATGTGGCAAAACGCAGTTGGAAGCACAGCTAGCAGCCCCTTGTCTTCCTGCAGCATGGATCTGGGGGAGGTTGGATAATTTCCCTCCAATGTACATTTCTCCAGGCAATTGTCCAAAAGCATTTTTTGTGTCTCTCTCTCTTTCTTTCAGGAAATGTACTGTGGGGAGCTGTATTTTCTCCTCCTTTCTCTGCAACATGTTCCAATTTATAGGATGAGATTTGTGATAATTGAGTTCTGAGCTGCAGGCTGAGCCTGCTCCACATCCCCTGGGGTTTCCTGGGAACGAGATGGATTGCCCAGTGTGCTCCAGGCACACAAAGAAATAATGAATGAATGAATAAATATGCAGCTAACAGCATGCCTCATTTTGCCTATCTCTTAGAGAGAAAGGAAGCTAATTCTTTAAGTATCAGGAATGTGCTCATGATGCAAAAAGTGGCAGAGCAGATGCACGTATTCCTAACAAGAGTATTAAAAATCTCATTTTGGCTCCTAGAGGACCAGTGCAAGTGCAAAACTGGGTGCAATTATATTTGTCTTCCCACCTATGGTGCACTCTCACTTGAATATGTATTTGTTTGAGCTGGCTGTATCTAGAAGCATTAAGTTTCCTGTGATTGAAAAAAGAAGCAACTTATTATGACTACTCAGATCAGAGGCTGGATCCAAGGTCCCTTGAAGTCACTAAAAAAGGCCTGGTTTGAGTCCAGCTGGTTTTGCATTCAGGCAAGGGCTGCTCTCTTGCCCAGCCAGCCCTGAGTGTGTGTTAATAGCAACACAAAAGAGCAGAGGACACAATACAAGTGGGGCTGCTCATCGTAGCTATCATTTAATCAAACTCAAATGATGAACTGATAATTGGATGTCCTCTCAACGTCTGCAGAGAGCCAGAGCCCTGGGTAGGGTCCCTTTGATACGCAGAAATAAGTCAGACAAGTAGTCTGCTGTGGGCAAAGAAATTAATCTTTGGCATGAGCATGAACAATAGTGGAAATAAGTGTTGCTCATGAGACCATCAGTCTTTGCCTGACTGCAGTGATGTGCTTGGTGCTTGTGAATGGAAGGAGCTGCTCTTCCCCATCGTTAAAGGGGCATTAAAGGCTGTTGAAGTTCTACGTGCCCAGGTTTACTAAAAGGTTGTGATGGTGAAAACCTGAATGGGTTGAGGGCAACTATTACAGGAGAGAATTTCTATGCTTTCACTTCAGCAACATAGAAATGAAAGGAGAGAGAGAAAATCAAACCCACACAAGGACTGAGACATTGAGAAGAAACATGGAGAATGGTCCCACCACAGCAAGGAGGGTGGGTAGTCTTCCACTGGAAATTCAGCACCAGGAGTATCCTACAATATACACAAAATTATTTCCAATTAACAGTGAAAGTGGGATTTGTATCCTCCTGAAATTTATGTCTGGGGAAGCACAACAAGAGTGAAAATAAAACAGAGTGGCTATGGAAAATAGAATAGAATTAACCAGGTAGGAAGAGACCTTTGAAATCATCAAGTCCAACCTATCATCCAACACCATCTAATCAACTAAACCATGGCACCAAGCAGCCCATCCAGTCTCTTCCTAAACACCTCCAGTGATGGTGACCCCACTACCTCCCTGGGCAGCACATTCCAATGGGCAGTCACTCTTTCTATGAAGAATTTCTTCCTAATATCCAGCCTAAACTTCCCCTGGTGCAGCTTGAGACTGTGTCCTCTTGTTCTGGTGCTGGTTGCCTGGGAGAAGAGACCAGCCCCCACCTGGCTACAACCTCCCTTCAAGTAGTTGTAGAGAGCAATAAGGTCTCCCCTGAGCCTCCTCTTCTCCAGGCTAAGCAACCCCAGCTCCCTCAGCCTCTCCTCATAGGGCTTGTGTTCCAAACGCTTCCCCAGCTTTGTTGCCCTTCTCTGGACACCTTCCAGCAACTCAACATCTTTCTTAAACTGAGGGGCCCAGAACTGGACACAGGACTCAAGGTGTGGCCTAAGCAGTGCTGAGTACAGGGGCAGAATGACCTCCCTGCTCCTGCTGGCCACACTGTTCCCGATACAGGAATACTCCAAAGAAGAATAAAATGCTGGAAAAGTTCCTAAACATAGCTACTTCCTAAAAAGGGCCTTGCAACATTTTACCTGAAAGCTGTCATTCTTCTGTTCTTCACTGGTCCTGCTCAGTCTGCTCAGCCACGAGGCTGCAGTGATGATCCTGCTGCCACTGTCAGAATGTTTGGGCACTTTCCAGTGCTGCCCTGAGGGACTGACATCTGTCAAGGGTGGTTTTGCTCAACCAATACAGTATGCACATAGTGAAGTATGTATTTTGTCTAGGAATGTTTTTCCACACACACCCCCCTTGCTTTTAACAGATCTCATTACTCCAATTCCACTGGAGAAGGCAAAGCCTGAAAAATAGCACTTCCACATCAGGATGGAAGTGAGAGCACAAGCATCGCTCACAGCCCCTTTTTTGCCCTGCAGGAGCACAACCTTGTCTCCTGCACAGATTAATTCTTCTCTAACAGACAACTATTTTGCCAGAGGAATGGAGGCACTGCCTGCCCATTCCAGGGTGCTATGTAATAAATATCAGCTGAAAATCTGCTTTTCAAGAGCTGGTGAGCCAGGATTAATTGCAAGCAGTTTGGCACTGCAGGTTCCCACTTGGCTCCATATTTTCAGTCCCATATTCCATGCAATCTGAAGCCAATGCTTTTTCAGGTATCTTCTGCAGGACCAACAACAACACTTTTTCTTCTCCCCCTCAAGAAAACCAGTTCCTAACTGCATTTTTCTTTTCCATTATCCCTAACATAAGTGCAGCTCCACAGTTTTGAGAGCTAGGATGCCTTTAATTTTCTAGCAAGTGGGGAGTTAAAAGATAAAAGCAGGCAAAACAAAATTCAGCATCTGTGTCTCTAATTTTGTTTGGTAAATGAGTGTTGAGAACAGGGTGATGGGTGCCAGTGAGACACTTCAGCAGGAATCCTAGTTAATTATACGAAGGGAAGAATCTCTGGGGTTATCACAAATCATAGAATCAGTCAGGGTTGGAAGGGACCACAAGGATCATCTAGCTCCAACCCCCTGCCATGGGCAGGGACACCCCACACTAGATCAGGCTGGCCAGAGCCTCGTCCAGCCTGGGCTTAAACACCTCCAGGGATGGGGCCTCAACCACCTCCCTGGACAACACATTCCAGGGCTTCACCACTCTCATGGGGAAGAACTTCTTCCTCACATCCAGTCCGAATCTCCCTACCTCCAGCTTCATTCCATTCCCCCTAGTCCTATCACTACCTGATATCCTAAGAAGTCCCTCCCCAGCCTTCTTTCAGGCCCCCTTCAGATACTGGAAGGCCACAATGATGTCACCTCGGAGCCTTCTCTTCTCCAGACTGAACAACCCCAACTCCTTCAGTCTGTCCTCATAGGAGAGGTGCTCCAGCCCTCTGATCATCCTCGTGGCCCTTCTCTGGACACCTTCCAGCACATCCATATCCCTCTTGTAATAGGGGCTCCAGAACTGGAGGCAGTACTCCAGGTGGGGTCTCACCAGAGCTGAGTAGAGGGGGAGAATCACCCCCTTGACCTGCTGGCCACACTTCTCTTGATGCAGCCCAGGATCTGATACATCCAGAAAGAACATTAGCCAGTAGTAGTTGCAACTGTTAGCAAAGCAACCTGTGTAGAACAGGAACTAAAACCAATTCTGCACCTTCTGGGATGAATGTTATTTCTATAAAGAAGATTTCACAAGTGCTTTCAGCCTTTCCAAGACACAAAGTTCTTTGCTTTCCAAGATTTAATGAGCATCACTTTTCAATACTGCCATGGACTCAGAGGCAGTTTAATGAATATGGCACCAGTGGAAAGTCATCTTTGTCCACAATGAAATGAAATATGGCTCAAATAACAGAGAATCCAATGCTCAGGATTGCAACTAAGGAATCCAAAAGCTGAGTCTTGACACAGGACTGCGGGGCTTACACAGAATAGCACCTTCAGGGTATTTAATTTGGTCTAATTCTACCCCCTAAGGAGCCTATAGCTTTGGGTTCGGGTCAAGCCTTGTGGATGGTTCCTGTGGGGTCTGCTGGGCCAAATCCTGATCCCTCTTGATTTGCACAGAGCCAGAAACAGTCTGCTGTCCTTTATGACAGGTGAAAGGAGGAGAGTGCAACTGAGAGCAGTGTTCTAAAAGAAAACAAAACAAGATACATTTCCCTCTTGGGATTTTTTATTTGCAATCTATTCTTGATTTCCTCACCTAGACATTAGCACAGGCAGCAACACAAACAGAGAGTGACATTTGGCTGAGCAAAAAGCAAGATGAACTCAGTTGCTAATTAGACCTCCTATATGAAGACAAATGACATTTTCCAACAGAACTAAATATTCTACATTTCCCCATAATTAGGACAGGACATTGGCACAGAGGAGCATGAAGGTAAAAAGACAAAGGCAGGGAGAAAGGTGTTTTTTCTATATATATAGCCCTTTTTTTTTTTTTTTTTTGGGGGGGTTAAAGAGAGTTAAAATTGCCACCAGAAATATGCTGAAAAAAGACAACTTTGTGGGCAGAAGAACCACAGAATGAGGAAGAAACGCCACAGGAAGGAAGAAGAGTAATTCTAGGAGTAAACAGCTACTTTTAGAAAATACCATCTGTGCTGAATATGTTTGCCATATATTATGACTCAAAAGCCTTTTTCCACTGAATTCCCAGCTTGGGCTTTGTTAAAAGTGAAAAACCTTAACCTGACTCAGATCTAAGGTCACATCCTGTGATTAATGTGTGCCTTCATCTGGAGCCAGAAGTTACTGGGAAGGACCATCTCCAGTTCCCAGTCTGTCTGAGGACAGACTGAAAGAGTTGGGACTGTTCAGTCTGGAGAAGAGAAGGCTCTGAGGTGATCTTTTTGTGGCCTTCCAGTATCTGAAGGGGGCCTACAAGAAGGCTGGGGAGGGACTTCTCAGGCTATCAGGTAGTGATAGGACTAGGGGGAATGGAATGAAGCTGGAGGTGGGCAGATTCAGACTGTATGTGAGGAAGAAGTTCTTCCCCATGAGAGTGGTGAAGCCCTGGAATGTGTTGTCCAGGGAGGTGGTTGAGGCCCCATCCCTAGAGGTGTTTAAGCCCAGGCTGGATGAGTCTCTGGCCAGCCTGATGTGGTGTGAGGTGTCCCTGCCCATGGCAGGGGGGTTGGAACTAGATGATCCTTGTGGTCCCTTCCAACCCTGACTGATACTATGAGTCTATGATTCCATGATTCCAGCATTCATCTCAACTCCTTCTGTGATCTCAAGACATCACTGCCTTTTTTTTCACCTCAATTTGTCCATCTATGGAAACCCACAGGACTTAGCTGCCTTGGAAAATGCCTGAGTTAATCAATTCTCAGCTGCTAATGGAAGATAAAGCAGTAGGTAAACCCCAGGACTCATTGTGGCAGTAGATGCTAAAAATTATTGCTTAAAATCACAGCTGGCAGGATGTGGACAACAGGTTTAGAGGGGGCCACATCTTGCTTTTTGCATGGGAAAGTGCCTGGCATGTCTAAGTTGCACAGAGAAATGAACTGGTTTAGGTAGTGGAAGGGGGGAAAAAAAGAATAAGCAGCTTTGCAAGCCATTTAAACTCAATCTTCTAATTATCCTCATACACTGGAGGTGGGAAGTTGCCTTCTGAAATGTGGTTTTTCTCCATCAAAGATTGTTTTCTTCAGGGCTTTCTGTGATATCAGTGGGAAATGAGAAAGTGAGAGGGGGAAAACAATTAATAGATATAAACATCAAGCAGATTGGGGAAAAGGGCAACCAAAACAATTCCATGAGTCAATCCTTTGAGGAAAGAAGGCAGGCTTTCATCACTGAGTCCTAGGCAACTCCTAAAGAATGAAGAAGTGAACAGTGAAAGAAAAAATAAGCCAGATCTAGTTGAAGATTACATGAGAACAAGCTTAGACAGAAACTGTCCCTAAATTGCCTTGTTAGAGAGACTTTTCCCTTACATTTTCCCCAGAAAGGCTTCCCTTTGGATACTAAAACTGTGCTGGGGAGAAAACCAAGCAGGGGCACCCCCCATGTAGAGCTGTGTTGCATCCAACTAGCAATGATTCCCCACTCCTTTCCAGATGCAACCTGGAGGACTGTTACTGTCCCATCCATCATAGAATGGGATGGAATGGAATGGAATGGAATGGAATGGAATGGAATGGAATGGAATGGAATGGAATGGAATGGAATGGAATGGAATGGAATAGACCAGACCAGACAAGGTTGGAAGAGACCTTCAAGATCATCACATCCAACCTATCAACCAATCCAACCCACCTAAACAACTAGACCATGGCACCAAGCACCCCATCAAGTCTCCTCCTGAACACCTCCAATGATGGTGAGTCCACCACCTCCCGGGGCAGCCCATTCCAATGGGCAATCACTCACTCTGTGTAGAACTTCTTCCTAACATCCAGCCTAGACCTCCCCTGCCCAAACTGCCAATCTCTCTCTTCACCCACCTGAGCCAGCCACAAAGGAAAGATAAGAGTGCCTAAGAGAGGGAATGCCACGCCAGAAGTCACTTGTGGTTAATACTTAGTAAAGATTTTCATAGCACCCTTCTCTTGTGATCACAATGAGAATAAAAACCAAAACCAAAAATCCACATCCATCATCAGAAAGTGAAAATGAGGATGAAAATGATGAGTTTGGCTACAAAATAAAGCAGCAAGGATTGAGGGGCCGCTGGGGGAGCTGGGGTTGTTTAGCCTGGAGAAGGGGAGGCTCAGGGGAGACCTTATTGCCCTCTACAACTACCTGAAGGGTGGTTGTAGCCAAGAGGAGGTTGGTCTCTTCTCCCAGGCAACCAGCAACAGAACAAGAGGACACAGTCTCAAACTGCACTAGGGGAAGTTTAGTCTGGAGGTGAGGAGAAAGTTCTTCACTGAGAGAGTTGTTAGCCATTGGAATGTGCTGCCCAGGGAGGTGGTGGAGTCCCCGTCCTTGGAGGTGTTCAAGAGGGGATTGAACGTGGCACTTGGTGCCATGGTTTAGTAGTTATGAGGTGTTGGGTGACAGGTTGGACTTGCTGATCTTTGAGGTCTTTTCCAACCTTATTGATTCCATGATTCTATGATTCCATGCTTTGTTATTGTATAAACACAGCTTATCCCCTCCTCCAATCCCCTGCACAGCAGAAGTGTAAAACCACAGCCTGCCGCAACCTGCTCTCAAACACCAATATACAGAGCAAATGATAGATTTCAGCATGGGTGGAAAGAGGGAGGGAAACTTCAGGGAGTCAGATTGCTCTCAATTAGTAGTTACCTCCAGCAGCTTGTCTGATTAATGGCTGCACCTCACACTGTGCCTGTATAATAGGTGCAGGGAAGGTGCTTTAAAAGTGCTTTGCTCCTAATTACTGTGGAGACTGAAACGGTGGGTATCTCTTTTTAGAGTAAACATCTCCTCGTCCTTCTCCCTGCTTACATCTATGCAAGTCTCGACACTAGGTCTGGCCAGCAGTCCGTGTGCATGTGGCAAAGTAGCAGGTACCAGCTTGCTGGTGCCAGCAGGAGCCTGTGCATGGTGGACTTTTGAATAAAGTTATGTGCTTCTACTCAGCACTAAGTGCTCTCACTTCAAGGGACTTCATGACCTGTACCAGAGTCTTTCTGCTTTTGTGGACCAGAGTCCAGCTCTTTTGGAGCTGTTTATCAAGGTACAACAGCACCAATCTGCTGTGCCAAGAACAAGCCTTTCCAGACCTTGAGAGGTGCTATGAGCTGCTGCTGCTGCTTAAAACATAACACTTAAAACGTAACACTTCAGACCCAAATTATGGCTAAAATGTAGTCCCTTCCACTGCTCTGGCACAAGCTGACTTTGGATAAACAGATTTAGTGTGGCTTTGCAGTAGAACTAAATCAAAGCATTTGAGGTTGGTTTAGGTATTGGAACATGCTGGCCAGTCTGCTGAACTGGTTGCAGAGACGTGGGGCTCTGCTAGGTCAGGGAGAGAGATGAGAATGACATCCTCTCCACCAGGCAGCTGAATAATAGTCATTAGCCAAGATTATAGAGGTATTTTCAGAACAGCCATTCTACCAGCACCAAACCCACAGCTGTAGTACAAACAGGAATGCAACAACATTTCCCAATCATGGATGAATTCCATACCGATTACAAGCAATTCATGGCTATCTGGGTGACCTTATGCCAAACCTTGCTTCATTCTCCTCCTTTTCAGTGAGTTCCACTTAATCACACATTCACTGCAAAGTAAAGAAAGGCTTTGAAAGCACAGCTACCTTGTAAAAATATCAAATCTTCTTTAGAAATGAGCACTGGTGAATTATGAATGAAGGCATGCAGTGCTGAAAGTCCCTGCTTATGCATTTTTAAATGTAGCCTTTCACTTCTGATGACACTTTACAAAAACCCCACTGGACTGGAGCTTATAGCCTATTGCAAAAAGAAAAGACCCAAACAAACACCCAAACCCCCAAACCAACCAAACAAAACCCCCAAACAAACAAAAAAACAAACAAACAAAAAAACCCCAACCAAATGAGCAAACGTAAAAAACCCACCAAAACAAAACTCCCACAGACATATTCTTTGCCACCACATTCCCTGATCTGAAGAAGTCCCAGCTGCTCCAGTCATGCTGTCTCCTTTGCAATGTGGAGAATAGAACAGAACAGGATAGGATAGGATAGGATAGGATAGGATAGGATAGAATAGAATAGAATAGAATAGAATAGAATAGAATAGAATAGAATAGAATAGAATAGAATAGAATAGAATAGAGTAGAGTAGGATAGAGTAGAGTAGAGTAGAGTAGAGTAGAGTAGAGTAGGGTAGAGTAGAGTCAGAGTCGAGTCGAGTCGAGTCGAGTCGAGTAGAGTAGAGTAGGGTAGAGTAGAGTAGAGTAGAGTAGAGTAGAGTAGAGTAGAGTAGAGTAGAGTAGAGTAGAGTAGAATGGAGTAGAGTGGAGTAGAGTACTGATACTTTGCTGGACAGATGGGCAGAATCCAACACCATGAGATTTAACACTTCCAAGTGCCGGGTTCTGCACATTGGCCACAGCAACCCCATGCAGTGCTACAGGCTGGGGTCAGAGTGGCTGGAGAGCGGCCAGGCAGAGAGGGACCTGGGGGTGCTGGTCGATGGTAGGCTGAACATGAGCCTGCAGTGTGCCCAGGCAGCCAAGAGGGCCAATGGCATCCTGGCCTGCATTAGGAATAGTGTGGCCAGCAGGAGCAGGGAGGTCATTCTGCCCCTGTCCACTGCACTGGTTAGGCCACACCTTGAGTCCTGTGTCCAGTTCTGGGCCCCTCAGTTTAGGAGAGATGTTGACTTGCTGGAACGTGTCCAGAGAAGGGCAACAAAGCCCTGTGAGGAGAGGCTGTGGGAGCTGGGATTGCTTAGCCTGGAGAAGAGGAGGCTCAGGGGAGACCTTATTGCTGTCTACAACTACCTGAAAGGAGGTTGTAACCAGGCAGGAGCTGGTCTCTTCTGCCAGGCAATCAGCACCAGAACAAGAGGACACAGTCTCAAGCTGCACCAGGGGAGGTTCAGACTGGACGTTAGGAAGAAAGTCTTCACAGAGAGAGTGATTTGCCATTGGAATGTGCTGCCCGGGGAGGTGCTGGAGTCACTATCATTGGAGGTGCTCAGGAGGAGACTTGAAGGGGTGCTTGGTTGCATGGTTTAGTTGATTAGGTGGTGTTGGATGGTGGGTTTGACACGATGATCTCAAAGGTCTCTTCCAACCTGGTCTGGTCTATTCTATTCTATTCTATTCTATTCTATTCTATTCTATTCTATTCTATTCTATTCTATTCTATTCCACTCCACTCCACTCCATTCCATTCCATTCCATTCCATTCCATTCCATTCCATTCCATTCCATTCCATTCCATTCCATTCCATTCCATTCCATTCCATTCTTGCTGGGCAGGATGGCTGCTGGTGTGGATGTGCCCAGTCCATGGGCAAGCTCTCCAGATTCAGATTTGATGCCTTCATCCCCAGCAGTGGCACCTTGACCTACCAGGTGTTGGAGGGGATGTGTTACCTTGGAGGACACAGTGAATTGCTGAAATGTGCAGGAAGGAGCCTTTCTGTGTGGCTTCTGAGCTCAGGTGTAACTTTGTGCCAACACAGCTGTAGTGCACCTGAGTGGCAGCTAGGTCAGAGCGGTGCTGGATGTCCTCAAATACTGAGAGGTGCTGAAAGTCCTTAAAAATCTCTCAAGGCTTTCCTTTGCAAACATTGTTATTTTATTCTGCAGAATAAGAGACCTATAAAGCTTAAGATAAAAAACAACTAACTTCAAGATATGTGAACAAGAGAGGAGAAGAAAATCCCCAGCTTATCCTTTCCTCTCCCACACTGTCTCTATCAATCTTTCTTCAGAGACAATTTTCCTTGCTTCAGAGGTAAAGGCCAGGAGGGGACCTTTAGACCTGATCTTCTTTATGTCAGCATTTCACCAGGTATCCCTGGACTGAACCCAGTAATTATCTGACCAAAGCAGTTACCTGAAAGGCAACTACAGTAGATTTGAAGACACGAGGAAATAGTAAAGTGACCTTCTTCCCTTGGCAGCTTCTCCCGATGCCCTCTATTTAACAGGGATGCCTTCTCTCCTGTCTGTGTCACTTATTTTGCTGCCTTTTTTCACCATGTTACATATATATCCTAGAGTTAACATTCCCTTGCAACCTCCCCCTCAGCTTCAGTGACAGTCACTCCCAACCTCAGTCCCATCACCGCCATCACGGGTGACTGATCAGAAGCAAAATGACGTCCTCCTGTTTACTTACTCTCCAGTCCAGCAATCAGAACACATGCAGGCAATTACCAGCTTTGTAAACTTAGGCCTTACCTGGAAAAATACTTTTCTTTCTATTTGTTTAATGTTACTTATAGCCCTGCCCATGCATTTTATCTTCACAGGACTCACTGTCCACCTCTTGGATGACACCATAGGGAATGGCTCACCCTATTTAAGTACCGACATAGCAGTAGCATCCTTCTAGTCCTGGAATTTGTTGTGCTCAAGATAACAAAAAATGAATTCCCATGGGCCAGAGACTTCTTTGGCAATTTCTTCCAAGATGTTTAGCAGTGAGAACAATAAAGTCTCATTTTTCACTAGCAAATAATGCTTAACATTTTCCTAGCTGGAAGGACCAGGAGGTACCAGCCAAGCCCATGTGAGAAAAGAGCTTCTTTTCCAAGGACAGAAATTATCTATTGGACACATCTCTCTTTCCTCTTCCCTTCTCAGCTTCCATATCTCTACCTAATACTAGGCCTGTGGTGTTGTTAAGATATGTTTTTGCTTAAAACCATTTCCCCACCACCACCACCTCTTAACCCTTACTGCTTTGGGTTTACTAATATGTATCTCCCACTTATATAAATTTTCTGGTCCATACAGTGTCCAGGTTGTGTTGCTGCTTCACATTTGCACACATCCTCTTTCTCATGAGGTGCATGTCGCCCTTCTTTTTCATTGCAGTGGGTGCATTTCTTCCATCAGTGGCTCAAGAGTGGGCTTTCCCTTTAAATTGCTACCTTCTGCCTGAAGTGGAGGTTTTGCATTTGAAGAAATCACATCCTGGGCTGCAGCAAGAGAAGCATAGCCAGCAGGTCAAGGGAGGTGATTCTCCCCCTCTACTCAGCTCTGGTGAGACCCCACCTGCAGTATTGCATCCAGTTGTGGAGCCTCTATTACAGTAAGGATCTGGAAGTGCTGGAACGTGTCCAGAGAAGGGCCATGAGGATGAGCAGAGGGCTGGAGCACCTCTCCTATGAGGACAGACTGAAGGAGTTGGGGCTGTTCAGTCTGGAGAAGAGAAGGCTCTGAGGAGACCTAATTGTGGCCTTCCACTATCTGAAGGGGGACTACAAGAAGGCTGGGGAGGGACTTTTAGGGTGTCAGGGAATGATAGGACTAAGGGGAATGGAACAAAACTAGAAATGGGTAGATTCAGCTTGGGTGTTAGGAAGAAGTTCTTCCCCATGAGGGTGGTGAGACACTGGCACAGGTTGCCCAGGGAGGTGGTGGAAGCCTCATCCCTGGAGGTTTTTGCAGCCAGGCTGGATGTGGTGCTGAGCAAGCTGATCTAGTGTGAGGTGTCCCTGCCCATGGCAGGGGGGTTGGAACTAGATGATCCTTGAGGTCCCTTCCAACCCTGACAATTCTATGATTCCATGTTTGGTTTCCCATTTAATTGTTTTTCAATCATTTCCAACAGACAGGGATCAGCCCTGTGAATGATCTCCTTTCCAGCACAGCATACACACTGCTGTTTTTGTCCACTAACATTTTGCAGCTGCAGCCTGTGGTTCTGAGATATAAATATTCAAACCAATTAAACAAGGTCTCTTGCCCTGCTCTGTGCTCTTTCCCAGCCTGACCTCCAGGAGGGTGTGCATTTTCTGACATGGACTCCGGGATGAAAAGTAAAAGAAAGCTTTCATAATTAAACAGAGAGAAAAGATTTCTACCTAAAGCATTCCACATGATGTGCAAAATGTGTCAAGTTACAATGTAGTATAGTGCAGCAGGTTTTAGGATGTATGCATACACCATATGGATCTGGATCTCATCCTAACACTTAAGAGAATTACCAGCAGTGCAGTGCTCCAGTTCTCAGTCGTTGGTGACGTGCCCTCCCGTGAATTCCATTTTCAAATCTCTGCCCAGAGCAAGGGGGAGGCAGACCCCAGTTCAAGCAGACGCCAACCTGTCCTCAAATTTGTTATCAGACTGCACCATCTAGAGGGCAGCGGCAGCAGCACCCAGCTCTGCAAGCTCCTGGAGGGGCACCAGCGCTGCAATGCTGGCCAGAAAATACTCCCCCTCTCTAGTCGGCACAGCTCTGCAGGAACGAATGTTACTGGAAAGTCTGTCCTGGTTCTATGCAGGATGCTGGCCAGGTGCATGAAGGCAGGAGGCTGCGTGTGCTGCAGCAGGGTGGAACACTTCAGGGACACAGTCCAGTCCGTGGTAACGCTGCCCTGCCCTCATTAGTGCCAGGCTCTTCCTTTGGCCCTTTGTTACTATGATCAACTTCCAACAAGGAAGAAGCCTTTACACTTTTGGGGCCTATAAAAAAGACGAGGACGGTTCATTTGTCACGGCCTGTAGCGGCAGGACAAGGGGTGGTAGTTTCCAACTAAAGGAGGGAGATTTAAACTAGATATAAGGAAGAATTTTTTTTCACAATGAGCATGGTGAGGCAGTGGCACAGGCTGCCCTGAGAGGTGGTAGATGCCCCCGCCCTGAGAGGTGGTAGATGCCCCATCCCTTGAAACATTCCAGGTCAGGTTGTCTGGGGCTCTGAGCAACCTGCAGGGATCATAGAATCATAGAAGCAATAAGGTTGGAAGAGCCCTCAAAGATCATCAAGTCCAACCTGTCACCCAACACCTCATGACTACTAAACCATGGCACCAAGTGCCATGTCCAGTCCCCTCTTGAACACCTCCAGGGATGGTGACTCCACCACCTCCCTGGGCAGCACATTCCAATGGCTAACAACTCTCTCTCTGAAGAACTTTCTCCTCACCTCCAGCCTAAATTTTCCCTGGTGCAGCTGTTGCACTGCATGACCTTTAAAGGTCCTTTCCAACACAAACCAGTGCATGGCTCTATTCTGTGCCTCAATGGTGTACACAATGATGTGCACAGACCTCTCTCATGCCTTCTGCTTTTTAAAAAATACATATCTTCATCATCTCTGCATGCTCAGAAGTACTCTGAGCTCTCCTGTTCCTCAAACCTGTGTGAGTCTGCTTGGGTCCTCCAGAGAAGCACAAAGTGGGCAAAGCTAGAAGAAAACCCTGCCCTACATGGAGCAGAAGGGACCAGTGAGCTCTGTGCTCCCTTGCCAGGTCCCTGCATCCTGCCAGATCCTGGTGCTCCACTGGGAACCTCCCAGTGCTGTGGCCCAGAACACAGCCAAACCATTTCAGAGGACATCTTTGTAGTGGCAACATGCCCCAGAATCACAGCTCTGCCACCTTCTGAATGCACTTTGACATGACATCCTGAAATCAAATTGTTCTTTGACAACCTCACATAATGCAGGTCTTAAGATGATTTCATTAGCTCCATTAGATTAGTTCCCTCAGAATGAATAAGATATTTCTTCTGAATATGAAGCATTTTAGAATCATAAAATCACTTTGGTTGGAAGAGACTTCAAGATCATCAAATCTGGCTGTTAACTTTACACTGACAAGTCCACCACTAAACCACCTCCCTAAAAACCACACCTACACATCTTTTAACTACCTCCCTGGGCAGCCTCTTCCAGTGCTTGACAACCATTTCAGAGGATCCTAATATCCTGGCTAAGCCTACCCTGGCACAGTCTGAGGCTGTTTCCTTTTGGACTGTTCCTTGATGTTTGTGAGAAGAGATTGATCCCCATCTCACTACAATCTCCTTTCAGCTACTTACAGAGAGTGATGAGGTCCCCCCTGAGCCTCCTTTTCTCCAGCCAAACAACCCCAGTTCCCTCAGCCACTCCTCATAAGACTTGTGTGGTTCAGCCCCTTAGAGTCCTGGCAAATAACCCCCGATTTATGTCTGTATGCTTCATTCTCTGTGGGATCCATGAATTGCCTTTTCCATTGCAGATGGAGGGGAACAGAAGCTTCTTGATGTGAAGCTGCTGGATCTGTCCCTGCAATCTCTGCTTCCCATTCCAACATATCACTGTTTCTCTTCCCAACGCTTCTCCCATCATAGCACAGCCTATGCCATCGAGCACCATTGCATGGAGGAATAGATGCAAGAGCAGGACAACAGGATGAGGAATCTTTTCAGATGGGTACTGTTACACAGAGGTGGTGTCCTTTCTCAAAGAAATTCTGATGTTTCCCAGTCTACCTCTCCTCTGGTAACAACATGCACTGACAGGCTGTGAGAAGGATCAGTCTGTAAGACTCAGATTTCCCAGCTTTGCACTGTCCTAAGGAATACTTGGGGCAACCCTTGTAGTCTGTGACGTGAACGGTTGCTCTCCTTTGCTTCCAAATAAAGATTAAGCTTTAAGTTGCCCAAATCAGATATGAATGCACTGGGGCTGGAGCCAGGCAACAAACCTCAGATCCAGACTCCAGCAACCAAAAATAACCTTGGGAAACAATCTTCTAAACTCCAAGTTTTAATTAAGAACATGTTCATCCCCACCCATATTCCAGGGGAATGAATCTAAATGCATCTCTGGCTCGCTACTTGATGCTGTTCATCCCCGTATCAAACAAACAAACATACAGAAATAGTTGCAATGTCCTTTTTCAGTAGTTTCCCCCCACAAAAGCTAGCAAGAGATATGTAGGCCCTTAACCACAGGAAGACTGAGATGAATTCTGCATGCTCCAAATTTAGAGCCATTGGGATCCAAGCTTCCCACTGAGTTCAATTTCAAAACGTAAATAAGAATAGAATAGAGGAGAATAAACCAGGTTGGAAGAGACCTTTGAGATCATCGCGTCCAACTCATCATCCAACACCACCTAATCAACTAAACCATGCAGCCAAGCACCCTCTCAAGTCTCCTCCTGAGCACCTCCAGTGATGGTGACTCCACCACCTCCCCGGGCAGCCCATTCCAATGGGAAATCACTCTCTCTGTGTAGAACTTCCTTCTAACCTCCATCCTAAACCTCCCCTGGCACAGCTTGAGACTGTGTCCTCTTGCTCTGGTGCTCGTTGCCTGGGAGAAGAGACCAACATCTTCCTGTCTACAACCTCCCTTCAGGTAGTTGTAGCCAGCAATAAGGTCACCCCTGAGTCTCCTCTTCTCCAGGCTAAGCAACCCCAGCTCCCTCAGCCTCTCCTCATAGGGCTTGTGCTCCAAACCCCTCACCAACCTTGTTGCCCTTCTCTGGGCATGCTCCAGCAAGTCAACATCCTTCTTAAACTGAGGGGCCCAGAACTGGACACAGTACTCAAGGTGCAGCCTAACCAGGGGCAGAATGACCTCCCTGCTCCTGCTGGCCACACTCTTCCTGATGCAGGCCAGGATGCCACCTGGGCTTACTGCAGGCTATGTTCAGCCTACCATCGCCCAGTACCCCCAGGTCCCTCTCTGCCTGGCCACTCTCCAGCCACTCTCCAGCCCAGCCAAGATTTCACGATCCACAACCTTCTCATTCTACTGTCTGGTTTTTACGTATTAAATAAAATGAGCAAAAAAGAAGGGTTCTCTTCCAAGCCTAGTTACTGAAGAATAGCTCAAAAGTGCATTGTATGACCCATAAAACTCTCAATGCTCCACTTTTCTCAGGTGGCAGGACACAGTGATGCACTGACAGCAGATATCTCCTATCTTGGCAGTAAGTGTCAGAATAGAATCCTCTGCTTAAGTGCAGACATCCTGCTTCTTAGAAATCCTAACCCTACCCCAATGTGCTTTGTCAATACCAATGCATCTCTCCACATCTGAGCAATTTTCAGGATTTTTTCCCCCCTGTTCATAGGCTGCTTCTGCAGAATAAATTGCCATCAGCAGCCCAGAGCTCCATGTCAGGTACGAGGCTGCTTCGGGTCATTCCCAGGCATGGTGAATAAATAACTCCAGGTACCACCAAGGTCAGCTAATACAGAATACAGAATTAACCAGGTTGGAAAAGACCTTCAAGATCATCAAGTCCAACCTATCACCCAACACTATGTGATCAGCTAAACCATGGCACCAAGTGCCTCATCCAGTCTTATTTTAAATACTTCCAGTGATAGTGACTCCACCACCTCCCTGGGCAGCACATTTCAATGGCAAATCACACTTTCTGGGAAGTATTTCTTCCTAACATCCAGCCTAAACTTCCCCTGGTGCAGCTTGAGACTGTGTCCTCTTGTTCTGCCACTGTTTGCCTGGGAGAAGAGACCAACCCCCACCTGTCTATAACCTCCCTTCTGGTAGTTGTAGACAGCAATAAGGTCTCCCCTGAGCCTCCTCTTCTCCAGGCTAAGCAACCCCAGCTCCCTCAGCCTCTCCTCATAGGGCTTGTGCTCCAAACCCCTCCCCAGCTTTGTTGCGCTTCTCTGGACACGTTTGAGCAAGTCAACATCTTTCTCGAACTGAGGAGCCCAGGACTGGACACAGGACTCAAGGTGTGGCCTAACCAGTGCTGAGTACAGGGGCAGAATGATTTCCCTGCTCCTGCTGGCCACACTATTCCTGATGCCACTGGCTTTCTTGGCCACCTGGGCACACTGCTGGCTCATGTTCAGCCTACTGTCTACCAGTACTCCCAGGTCCCTTCCCATTAAGTTAGCAAAGAATTAAGTTAGCAAAAAATTAAGTTAGCAAAGAGCCATATTTGTTCTCCTGCTGTCAGACATTTCAGCTTGCTTAGCAGGGTTACTTCTGCTGCAGATCACTGCTTCTCTTTTTAGCAGGGGCACATTGTTGTTTGGTTGGGATAAAACTAAAGACATGAGGCGAAATACAGAATCACAGAAACATTCAGGTTGGAAAAGACCCTCAGGGTCACCAAGTGCAACTGAGAACCCTACACTGCAGGGTTCACCCCTAAACCACAGCCCCAAGCACCACATCCAAATGACCTTTACACACATCCAGGGTTGGTGACTCAACCACCTCCCTGGGCAGCTCATTCCAATGTCTGATCACTCTTTCTGTGACAAAATTTTTCCTAGTATCCACTCTAAACCTACCCAGTCATAGCTTGAGGCCATTCCCTCTTGTTCTATCACTAATTACCTGTGAGGAGAGACCAGCACCAGCCTCTCTAAAACATCCTGTTAGGTAGTTGTAGAGTGCAGTGAGGTCTGTCTTGCATCACTGCTTCACCAGATCAGTGGAATGTGTTGGGCAGTGGCAAAACGTGTTTTAGAGGGTCAGCATGAGCCTCAGAGCATTAAAATTAATTTTTGTGGTTGCACCTAATCTTTTTTCCCCTCAAATCGACTGGTGGCAAAGGAGAGAAGAAAAAAAATCAAATGAAAATGGCAATTTGTCAAGACTAGCTGCAGCTATAAAGAAAGGATGGTCAAAATCATCCCCACATCTCACCTCCACCCACTGATCACCTCTTTACAGGGCAGTCTGCAAGTGGTAACACTGAAGTTGCTACTTAAGGCTATCGTTAACAGGATGTGCAGTTAAATATAGACACATTCCTTCTTGTTTCCTGGGTCATGTCACTTCCTTTGTCACCTCCCACATAACTCTTCCTTCTCTGCTCCCATTCACCCCAAGCAGCTGCTGTGGTGTGGAATGATACAAGTCCTGTGCTTGTGGCCCTCTTTGACAAGTACAAGGTTGGGTTATTTGGTTGCCCTTGGAGCTGTGGCTGCAGTAAATGGGGCACCAACCAAGCTCTGCTGCTTGTGAAGCTTCAACCTTGTATAATACCATTTTCACCATACTGCTGGGCTGAGGATTACAAGGAGAGACGTGTTTTGTTCTCTTTGGGGACTATTCACAAGCATTAAAGCAGATGAGTGCATAAGCAGTTGGATTTAAGAATAGCTTTTGCATGGTAAGAGCACTGACTTTGCTCCCCCATGATTTCTGAGATCCTATTTGTCAGCCTTGGCATGTGCTGCTAAATAGAGAGTCCCCAAATCCTTGAAGGTTCATCAATTGCTGTTTGCCTAGACACTCACACCAGCAGTTAAATGCATATAAGTCATCATCTATTATCTCCCCCAAAATGCTCTATCCAGAGCTCAGGAATTAGGACCAATATTTCTGAAACCTGAAGTCCTGAGAATTATTTGTAGGAATTGATGAACAACTTAGAAAACAAGGAAGCTACTAAAGAGAAATAAATACCTTGACAAATACCCATTTACTGAGAGGTGTGCTTGTATATAACCATCCCTTGGCTCACACATCTAGTCTGACATGTTACTGCAAAAATGGGTTAGGCAGAAAATACACAGAATTTGACTCTCAGGTAAGGAAATCTTTAACTCTTAATCAAGATGTGTGGTTTATTGAGAACTCAGCACTGGTTAGGTCACACCTGGAGTCCTGTGTCCAGTTCTGGACTCCTCGGTTTAGGAAAGATGTTTAGTTGCTGGAACGTGTCCAGAGAAGGGCAACAAAGCTGGGGAGGGGTTTGGAGCACAGCCCTATGAGGAGAGGCTGTGGGAGCTGGGGGTGTTTAGCCTGGAGAAGAGGAGGCTCAGGGGAGACCTTAGTGCTGTCTACAACTACCAGAAGGGAGGTTATAGCCAGGTGGAGGTTGGGCTCTTCTCCCAGGCAGCCATCAACAGAACAAGAGGACACAGTCTCAGGCTGTGCCAGTGGAGGTTTAGGCTGGATGTTAGGAAGAAGTTCTTCATAGAAAGAGTGACTGGCCATTGGAATGTGCTGCCCAGGGAGGTGGTGGAGTCACCATCACTGGAAGTGTTTCAGTAGGGACTGGATGGGGCACTTGGTGCTATGGTTTAGTTGATTAGATAGTGTTGGGTGACAGGTTGGACTTGATGATCTCTAAGGTCTTTTCCAACCTGGTTAATTATATTCTATTCTATTATTCTATTCTATTATTCTATTCTATTATTCTATTCCATTCCATTCCATTCCATTCCATTCCATTCCATTCCATTCCATTCCATTCCATTCCATTCCATATACCTGAAAGCACCACACACCAAATGAATGGGAAGCTGTTGAACTCCCATTAAAATAGTTTCCTAAAGGTTTGAATTTGTTAACTTCAGCTGTCTAAAGGAAGGCAATGACACACTGAGCATAAGGAAAGTGAGAAACTTTTAGCACTACAGACACTGTTAGATCCCAAAGGCATTTCAGACTGATCAAACTGAAACGCTGATAAAGAACAGTGACCTAAGGTCACAACTTCATGAGAAGAAGCAGAAGCAAAGCTGGTTTCTGTTTTTTCACATCCATTGTTTTTCTCACACTTACCCAGTTCAAACATAAAACATGACTTCACAAATAGAGATGCAGCAAAGCTCCCAACCTTCCTACTGACAGCAGATCCAAGGACTAGCATCATGCCACCAATATTTTCACCTGAAACTACTAATGGTGAGAATGCACTTCAGGTGGCAGACATCAAAGCTGATTTCTCTTTAGACCTCTCACAAGATGAAAAGGCTGGAAAAAGCAAGAAGGGATCTTACACCTCTTTAAGGAGATATCAGCTGAAACCTCAAAATATGATATTAGGTGGTGATTCTCTGTTGAGAGTTGCTTTCATGTGGTAGACAGCCCAAATACTTGAAGGATGGTAAATGATGAACTGTGAATGATTATTTTAATTCAGAGGAGGAGAAGAAGGCTTATGTCTGGCATTGAGGGAAATGTAATCAAAGCCTCTGACATATTAGCCATCAAGTGTTTATTCTGCAATGAAGTTGAGTGCTTTTAACTGGTGTTATCAAAATTATTCAGAATGAAGAAAAACCTTGACAATTGAACTTACAGGGGAAAATAATGCATCAAATCCAGTTCTGGGGCCCTCAGTTTAGGAAGGATGTTGACTTGCTGGAACGTATCCATAGAAGGGCAGCAAGGTTGGTGAGGGGTTTGGAACACAAGCCCCATGAGGAGAAACTGAGGGAGCTGGGGTTGCTTAGCCTGGAGAAGGGGAGGCTCAGGGGAGACCTTATTGCTGGCTACAACTATCTGAAGGGAGGTTGCAGACAGGAAGAGGTTCGGTTCTGTTCTGTTCTATTCTATTCTATTCTATTCTATTCTATTCTATTCTATTCTATTCTATTCTATTCTATTCTATTCTATTCATTCCTCAGTTTAGAAAGGACATCGAGACACTTGAATGTGTCCAGAGAAGGGCAACAAGGCTGGGGAGAGGCCTTGAGCACAAGCCCTATGAGGAGAGGTTGAGTGAGCTGGGATTGTTTAGCCTGGAGAAGAGGAGGCTCAGGGGAAACCTCATTGCTCTCTACAACTACCTGAAAGGAGGTTGTAGCCAGGAAGGGGTTGGTCTCTTCTCTCTAGCAACCAGCACCAGAACAAGGGGACACAGTCTCAAGCTGTGCCAGGGGAAGTTTAGGCTTGAGGTGAGGAGGAAGTTCTTCACAGAAAGAGTCATTCATCATTGGAATGTGCTGCCCATGGAGGTGGTGGATCCACCATCCCTGGAGGTGTTTAAGAGGGGATTGGACGTGGCACTCGGTGCCATTGTCTAGTCACGAGGTCTGTGGTGACAGGTTGGACTTGATGATCTTTGAGGTCTCTTCCAAGCTTGGTGATACTGTGATTCTATTCTATTCTATTCTATTCTATTCTATTCTATTCTATTCTATTCTATTCTATTCTATCCTAAAACTCCGTGTTAGGAGGGATGGGTTATGTGGAAAAGGAATCAAAGTGGGGAAGTGTAATTACCACTTGGTAACTAAGAGGTTGGAAAGCTCTCACAAAGTGTGATCTGCTTTTAAAGGTAGTAGAGAACTGAAATGTCATAAGGTTTATGCAGCCACAAGTGCAGTTCACTGAGAAATTAAAAGGGATTCTGCCTCAAAGGAAATGGGTAGATGGAGAACCTGGAGAGAAGTAATCACCTCAATTACAAACATAGATGGAGCCCCAGCCTACCATGTCCTTTTCCAGTAACAGCACTCACTTAGGGTCCAGTTTGCAGTTACTGTGTTTGATCTGCGTTGTTCTGGAACTGTTCATGCAGCTCCCAGAAAACATCTGCGTGGGTGAGAGTTATGAGTAAGTGAACTGGAATGAATTATTACTTTCAAATTAAAATAGTATCAGCAAAATACAACATCTCCCTTCTGCTCCCCAGGGTGCAGGATTTGTAATGCTGAAGTTGCCAACAGGGTGCAGGGAGAAGCAGTGAATGACCGTCAGCTGCTCAGTCTCCTTGTGCCCTACACCTCCATGTTCTGGTTCCATGAGCACCACTGAATCTCACAAGCTTGCCTAAGGGAGGATTCAGGAGTCAAGGGATTCTTGATACAAATGGCCCCTTGATTCAGATTGGATTCAGACAGTCCCTGGAGAGTCATGGCTTTTCTCAGTGACCATCTGGTGGCTGGAAACACAAACAACATAGACAAGCTGTGCATGTGCTCCAGCAGCTCAGAGCCCATCTCCTCATCCATCACGGAGATGCTGACCTGCATAGCCAGGGGACCTTTGCACTTAGAGGACCATGATTTCAGCCAGCCTGGGGAAAGTTTGCTGGCTTCTCATATTTGCTTGCCCTGTATTTGTCCATTTTGCAATATCCCCAGCAAAGTCCCCACTTTGCTGTGTGCAAGGCACATGGGAGCAACAGGTTTGAACTAGCTCAAATTTGCTGTATTGTGGATCTATCAAGTACTTGTGTGACCCCCAAAAAAATCTCTTAAACCAAGAAATATGTGACACTGGCTAGGCCCTCCAGCCCCTGAGCAGAATCACAGAGTCATTAAGGTTAGAAAAGACCCCAAAGATCATCAAGTCCAACCATCAACCCAACACCACCATGCCCACTAAACCATGTCCTGAACTGCCATGTCTACACAGTTTTTGAACACCTCCAGGGATGATGACTTCACCACCTCCCTGGGCAGCCTCTTCCAGTAGCAGCTACCAAATTCCTACGTGTTGCAGTTTGTGAGGGGCTAAGAAGAGGGCGCTTTGCCATTTAGCTTTGCAGCAGTAGGGGAGACACATTGCTTAGGGAGCACTTGATAGACATCTCTGAGGCTCGTTAGTCCCACAGCACTAGACCTTAGGTTGGCTGGGAATTGTCTTCTTTGCTTCATCATTGCTCTTCCATGCCTGGCTGACTGTTGTCCTTTTTCCTCTAGAATAATTATGATGGCTGAAAATAAATGTGTGGGACAACTTGTGCCAGTTTCCACAATTTAGCAGCACATGGACATTTGTGTGAAAGTGTGAGCCAGGATGTTTGTGTTCATCCTCCTAATTCCCTCAACAAAATGGTTTTATAAATAATCAGGCCTTAATTGTGTGATTCCAGTTAATGCAGAGGGAGTTAATTAACATCTGGAACAAGTTTCCTGGCCCGAGTTATTAGCTGTGTCTGGTGCAGAATTCAAACAATGTATGAAGTGAGGCCTACAGCCAAATGATTTTGTACATAGCTGAAATGAGAAATGACCAAAGATGGATGAGGTATGGCGGCTGTGCCAAGATAATGTCCGTGTGTGGTAAACAAGCGTAGCCTGAGTCAAGGCACGATTGTTGTCCTGGTCCGAGAGGTGCGCTGCGTGGCAAGGAATAGGCATCACCTCTCAGTTTATCCCCTCTTCAAACCCTCTGGCTCTTCCTACTTGTCTCCAAAAGCCTCATGGATCAGTGATTCTGGAAACCTTCAAAGCTGGAGGGGGATAGAACAATCCCACCAACACAAAGGGCCGTGCTCTTGTGCAAATTTCCACGTCCCTAGTGTGTTTTATCCCATCTGTCTGTGAAGTTAAAGAGGAGGGTTTAAATTTTTTGGCACTGAGGAGGACAAGGATACCAAATCCCGTACTCTGAATGGGGATGTGTCCTCTTAACCACCAGCATCGCTCCTGAAGAGGTCCTGAGTAAATCAAGGACAGGCTCAAGCTGTGCCAGGGGAAGTTTAGGCTCGAGGTGAGGAGAAAGGAGAGTTGTTAGCTGTTGGAATGTGCTGCCCATGGAGGTGGTGGAGTCACCATCCCTGGAGGTGTTCAAGAGGGGATTGGACGTGACACTTGGTGCCATGGATTAGTAGGCATGAGGTTTTGGGTGACAGGTTGGACTTGATGATCTTTGAGGTCTTTTCCAACCTTATTGATTCTACGTTGAAAATCCTCCTAGCGACCTCACATAATTCTGTTATTTCTTTGCAAGCCTTTTAAAATCTCTTTCCCTCACTTTTGGTTTTAAGTAGAAAAATGTTTCTTAAAAAAGGTTGAATAATTTTGCTTCCTACATGTCTAAAATCTTGAGACCTGTCCACGTTCTCCTTTCACTGCCTTTGAAGCCATCACCCCATGGGAGCAAAGGAGAAATAATATACTGGAGTGAGAATTTGTGTGATATTACTTACAGTCTATCCTCAAATGTCAGTGTGCATAGGTCCACCAGGACAGTCAGTGCTCCCAGCAGCTGGTCTCACAGACCTGCAGGCTTTCTCCACAGCTCCTGGCTTCTCACACACACAGTGCTGTTCAACAAATCCAAGTGCCAGGTGCTGCACTTTGGCCACAGCAAACCCTTGCAGAACTACAGGCTGGGGTCAGAGTGGCTGGAGAGCTGCCAAACAGAGAGGGACCTGGGGGTGCTGATTGACAGTCGCCTAAACATGAGCCAGCAGTGTGCCCAGGTGGCCAAGAAGGCCAATGGCATCCTGGCCTGCATTAGGAATAGTGTGGCCAGCAGGAGCAGGGAGGTCATTCTGCCCCTGTACACTGCACTGGTTAAGCCACACCTTGAGTACTGTGTCCAGCTCTGGGCCCCTCAGTTTAGGAGGGACATCGAGACACTTGAACGTGTCCAGAGAAGGGCAACAAGGCTGGGGAGAGGCCTTGAACACAAGCCCTATGAGGAGAGGCTGAGGGAGCTGGGGCTGTTTAGCCTGGAGAAGAGGAGGCTCAGGGGAGACCTCATTGCTCTCTACAACTACCTGAAGGGTGGTTGTAGCCAGGTGGGGGTTGGTCTCTTCTCTCTAGCAACCAGCACCAGAACAAGGGGACACAGTCTCAAGCTGTGCCAGGGGAAGTTTAGGCTTGAGGTGAGGAGGAAGTTCTTCACAGAAAGAGTCATTCATCATTGGAATGTGCTGCCCATGGAGGTGGTGGAGTCACCATCCCTGGAGGTGTTCAAGAGGGGATTGGATGTGGCACTCGGTGCCATGGTCTAGTCATGAGGTCTGTGGTGACAGGTTGGACTCAATGGTCTTTGAGGTCTCTTCCAACCTTGGTGATACTGTGATACTGTGATACTTCACCTGTTTGAGAACCTCTCATTAGAAAAGTCTTTCTTTTTCTCTAGAAAAGGTAGGTAATGTTAGGAAAAAGAGCAGTGCATTGCATTGGAGAGTGTTGGAGCAGGGTAGCTGGTGAAAGTGCCATCTAAACTCTCAATGGCCCAGAGGGAAATATAATCCATCCTGATGACAGTGTGGTCACAGGGCTCACCAAGATTGTGGAAAGCCCTCAGTTTGGCCAGATGGCATTTCTGAAAGTAAAAAAAAAAAGAGAGTTTTGGTCATCAGTCAGAAACCAGAAGTAGGTGGAAAAAATGACTTTTCATCCAGAAAACCATCCTTTCTCTATTTTTCACTACCAAAACACACTGAGCATCGCCAAAAATGGATTTTCACATATGCTTTGTGAATCTCCACCTCTAGCTAAGGCAGGGACAATATGTCTGAGCCAGATATATAGTTGCTCTCTTATTTACCACCTCTAACATGATGAATTGTTACTGAAGGTTTCTCATCCAAGTTCCTGGGTTTGGTAGAAACCTGTGCTGTGGTTTACGCATGAGTCTTACATGGCTGCAGCTAGAAGGCATGCAGATGAGGAAAGCCTCTCCAAACAATCCCCTAGCTAGGAAACACAAACAATTCCCTCTGAGCTTCAACAGAAAAACCACAAATTGTGGTGCAAATTGTATTTCCATGAAGCACTATGCATTAGCACAAAAGGGAAGCACAAGGGAAAGCTATTCAACCAACAGACGTGGGTGAAGCAGAGAGAAATTTAGGCTGAAGTGCAGGATGGACAATGTGGCAAGACTCATTGCTTTCCTATAAATGAGAGTCACTGAGTTGAAAGTCAGAAGATCACTTATATGATAGGGTATGAGCTGCCATCGCAACCAAATACCCATCCAAGTCTGGGGAATTCTCCTTCTCCTTCTCTCATATCAAAGCAACCAGAAGTGTAAGTACCACCACCTTCATTTCTTCATCCATTCCATTGTTTGCCAGAGCTGCAGATCTTGTACTAAAAAGAATGTGTGTACTGCTGGTGTAGACTACCACTGAGTGATCCAAAGTATGCTGAAGGCCACCACTTGTTTCTGCTGATTTACACTGAAGGAAGGCTGGTTTAGAATGGAATGGAATGGAATGGAATGGAATGGAATGGAATGGAATGGAATGGAATAGAATAGAATAGAATAGAATAGAATAGAATAGAATAGAATAGAATAGAATAGAATAGAATAGAATAGAATAGAATGGAATGGGATGGGATGGGATGGGATGGGATGGGATGGGATGGGATGGAATGGAATGGAATGGAATGGAATGGAATGGAATGGAATGGAATGGAATGGAATGGAATGGAATGGAATAAATCACTATCATAGAATCAACCAGGTTGGAAAAGACCTCAGAGATCATCAAGTCCAACCTATTACCTACTACCTAACACCTCATGACAACTAAACCATGGCTTCAAGTGCCACATCCAATCCTTTTTTGAACACCTCCAGGGATGGGGACTCCACCACCTCCTTGGGCAGCATATTCCACTGGCCAATTACTCTTTCTGTGAATTTAGATTGAATATAAGGAAGAAATTCTTTACTGTGAGGGTGTGACACTGGAACATGTTGCCCAGCAGTTATAGAGGTCCCATCACTGAAAATGTTCAAGGCTAATGTGGATGGGGCTGTGAGAAACCTGATTTGGTGGAAGGGTGGTTGTAGCCAGGAAGGGGTTGGCCTCTTCTCTCTAGCAACCAGCACCAGAGCAAGGGGACACAATCTCAAGCTGCACCAGGGGAAGTTTAGGCTCGAGGTGAGGAGAAAGTTCTTCACTGAGAGAGTCATTCGCCATTGGAATGTGCTGCCCAGGGAGGTGGTGGAGTCACCATCCCTGGAGGTGTTCAAGAGGGGATTGGACGTGGCACTTGGTGCCATGGTCTAGTCATGGGGTCTGTGGTGACAGGTTGGACTCGATGATCTTTGAGGTCTCTTCCAAGCTTAGTGATACTGTGATGTTCCTGCCTGGGGGTGCTGGGCTAGATAAACTTTAAAAGGTCCCTTCCAACCCAGATAGTTCTATGACGAATTTAAAAGATTTGGGATCAAGTCCTAGGCTGGAGGTGAGGAGAAAGTTCTTCACAGAGAGAGTTGTCAGCCGTTGGAATGTGCTGCCCAGGGAGGTGGTGGAGTCACCATCCCTGGAGGTGTTCAAGAGGGGACTGGATGTGGCACTTGGTGCCATGGTTTAGTAGCTATGAGGTGTTGGGTGACAGGTTGGACTTGATGATCTCTGAGGTCTTTTCCAACCTTATTGATTCGATGATTCTATGATTCTAAGCTGCAAACAGCTCTGACTCCCAAGTGTCAGTGAGAAAGCAGGAGAAGCCATGCTGCTGGGAAACACTGAAGAGCTGGGGTGTCAGCGAGCAGTCCTGCACACCGAGCTACTCTTATTCTAAGGAGCTACAATGATCAGTAGCTCAGCCTTGCTGGGATTTATGACCAGTCTGAATTTCAGGGATGACTTTCATAAGCTGTGTCATAATTACCAAAGCTGCAAATAACTTTTTAATACCAATGTTAAAAAAAAAAAAAAAAAAAAGAAGAAGGGGGAGGAAAAAAAGGGGGGGGGAAAAAAATGGGGGGGAGGGGGAAGGGGGAGGGAAGGAGTGGAAATCATTCACAGCATTTTTTTATTGCTTATTTACAAGCTCAAATCAAATGGTTTACAACTTTCTGTTCTGAAAATATACAACGTAAGAAAACACTTGCCTGGCAAAAATTATGCTTTTATGGTAATGACAGGGATGAGTTATGGGTAGTCTAGTTCAGCTGTAATGGCTGCACAAATGCTAGGGAAAAAAAAAAAGCTATTGTACAACATGTTTTGCCACCACAGGCATGGCACCTGCTAGCTCCACCGGGAGACACAGGAGAGCAAGTTAGCGTTTCTTTATGAATATTATTTTCAAGGGTTATAATTGGGCCATAAACATTCATTTGGGGAGAGCACATCAGTATGCAGGCTTTAAAAACAAACCAGCCAAACAAACAAGAGGCAAAACCAAAACCACCTTGAGAATTACGGAGCTGGCTTTGCATATCTGGATTTCAGGAGCAAGTTTATGAGTGATCATATACAATTTGTTTCTGATCTCACAGGGCTCAACAATGGTCTGCATCCTCCTTGTGGTCTACATGAATTCACAGCAGGGGGGTTTAGTGATATTTACAGAGCCAGAAACTAAATCTTCCAGCCCACTGCTGGCTATCAGGAAATAATAATATTTATCCACAGATTATGTGTTACACAAATGGCACTGGCAGGACTTTCCTATGTATTTTACCAAGCTGCCCCTGCACCCACCCACGATCTCACTCTCTCCTGAGATGCTGCTCAAGGACACCAGCACTGGTTGCTATGCCCCGCCTCCATTTGCTGAATTCAGTCTCCCAAACCAGCCACTGAGATGGAAATTTAAGCGTTGTTGTCCACTGAGATGGGTGAGAAATACAATGGCCATGAGCCCTGGCACAGAGGGTAGAGATAACCCGCAGCTGCAATGGATGCTAGGCATGGCAGAGCTGGTTACACCCAACACAGCAAGAAAACACAGGAACTGAGGTAAATAACATTACTAAATGTATGACACTGCCATCATTTTCCCTAATTCCTGTCACAGAAAACTTCACCCAACATACACTGTCAGTAAATGTCTACAGATTTTGGTCCAAGCTAATGGGCTGACTTTCTTAGCAAGTCAATTTTGATGAACAGAATATGAAGACCTGAGAAAAGGACACTAATAGGTCATGCAAAATCAGCATCAACTAACCCAGTTCTGCTTTCTTCAAAATGGTTAGAAATCAGAAGCAAGACCCTTTGATTCAATCAAATTTCAGGGAGGGAGAACACCTCCAAAGAGAAGAACCACTGCTGAAAAAAACAGTCCAAGTAGACGTCTACTTGTGTCTCAAAAATCGCAGGTATTAGTCAGGGAATATCTTCCCCAGTCTGTGCCCAGGCTGCTTGTTTACTTGAAAGCTTCTCATCCAGCTGGACAGAGTATGACTGAAGATCAGACATTGCATGTTTCATTCTCCACCACAGAATCTGCTCTACCTTGCTCAATATTAAAGCCTCGGTAATGCCTTAAGGCAGCAGCAGCTGACCCTTTGAATTAAGATCTTCTCTGCAGCGGATGCCTGATGCCTATTCCTACTGATGTATTTTTAAGTGGAGATAATTTTTTGGTTTGGGTATCTTGCTCTGGCTTCCTAGTCCCAAGAAAACACCTCTGGTAGCTGTTTTTTCGTGGCATGTGATTCCCCCTACGCCCCACTCTAATATACTGTTACATCCCACAGAAGAAAATCCTTTCTCTGTGTCCATCTTTGTCAAAACTACAGGAGCCTCTTCAGGGTCACTTTGGAGGGTTCTATATCACATGGATGAATTTTCTCCTAATTGTACCCTTTAACCCCAAAAGGTTAGGGGGTGTACTCTGTACGGGAGAAGCTACAGAAAACAGAAGTTGCATTTCGAGTGGTTCTCCTTTTAGACTTCCATGCAGGTAACTCTCTGCACACCAATTTGCTTTCCCTTTTCCAATACCCATTTCCTCCTGGGGCTAGTTCCTGGGACAGAGCTGTCTTCAAATAATTTAATTATCGTGTGGCTTACACCTTTTTAGTTTCCCCCCGCAACAGTGCGTGCTGCCTTGGGTTTACATCACTCGTTGGAAAACACTCCAAAGCATTGAAAAAACTATTAAATTGTTACAGTATTGGATGCCAACACACAGGGCTATTAGTCTAATTCATCCTTCAGATCAAAGCCCACACAGGCAGCTCTCCTGCCTACAGCTATTTTCCTTTTACTTTCCTGCTTGACAGTAGTCCCTCACATCCCTCTGTTCTGCTTTCTTTGAACATACACATTTTCCTTTAGTCATGGAAACATAATTTATGTCCATTATGCTGCATTATAGATTGCAGATCAGGACAAGCGTGCATGACTGCCTGGAACGTCTGTTTGTTGTACGTGGGGTTTCTAAAAATAAATAAATAAGAAAGCCACCCGGCTTCACTGGCGAGAGAAAAATAGGAAGGGGGAGGACTCGGTGGCGGGGGGAGCGGGGGGAGGGCTGGGGCGAGCTGCGCTCTCTTCTCAAAGTTTAATTTCCAAGTAGAGACCTTGAAGCATTGATTTATTAACATCATGCTGTTTGCTTTTGTCACATTGGGGATGTGGCGGGGGGGGGTTTGGGAGAGCTTGGCCCCGCTCCAGCCCGGACCACCCAGCGAGCTGAGCAGGGCTACCGGCGGTGCACACTCCTCGGTTCAAAGGTTCACCCCCAATTCACCAGCTCCATCCGTCACCAGCCGCCTGGCTCCAACACCCCATTGGAGGCAACAGCAATAACAACAACAACAAGCCACCCCCTCCCAATCCCCCCCCTCCCCAAATATAATATCCTAACAGACGGGCTGTCTGGGACGCGAGAATTGCAAAACCAATCCCCACCCCATCACGGGGAGTGTGTATGCACGGAGCAGAGCTAGTGTGAGGAGGGGGAGAGAGGGAACGAGACAGACAGAGGGGAGGGAAGAAGGGAGGAGGGAGTCCAGGCTCTGAGAAACATCACTCCATCTCTCTCACTCCACAGGAGCTGAGCAAGGAGCAGGACCATGTTTGACAACACGCAGTACCCCTATAACTGCTTTAATTACGATGGGGATGATTATCCTACCTGTAGTTCTGATGAAGAGAAAAAAATTCACCAGACCGGCATACAGGTAAGATGAAGTTTTCCAAGTCCCCCCCATCTCTGGGGAGGTTTCTGAGCTCTGGGATGGTGGGATCACAGCTCTTGGGGAGTGCAGGACCTCTCTCCAGGTGTGTGCAGTGGCTCTGGTCCCAGCGCAGGCACAGCAGTGGGCAAATTTCCCCCTCTCTGTGTTTGAAGCGTTCGTGATTTGTTTCCTCCAGTGTGGGGACGTAGCAACTCTGGCATGTTGTAGAGCCACCAGACCTCAGATGGTCTCCTCTGACCTCATGGTTTCCCCAGGAGAAGGGGAATTAAATGTTCATCATGCCAGTGGATGAAACAAATGCAGATAATCCCTGATGTGGTGGGAAGACACATAGTATAGATGTTCACAGGGGCACCTAAGGTCCTTTCCTCAAGCAGGCAAGGTCTCCAGTGACTGTGTCTCTGAACCTGGTCTGTCTCACTGCAGCCTTCCAGGTCAGAGAAACTTTTCTGATGGGGCTTGAGAAGTAGGTGATCTTTCTGTAATCCTCCTGTACCTACGCAGTCTGTGCTGAGTTCCAGGGCAAACAGCCTAGTTTGGACTTAACTGCCTGGAATTAACACAGTGTATCACCCCAGGGACTCTCAGAGAAGAGGCAGCGACCACACTCAGGACTTATCCTTCAGATGTCTTAGGTCAGGGCACAGATCCACCAGGAAAACTTTTGGAAGCAGAATATAGGCACACACCTACCCATGTGGTCCTAAAAACTGAGTGTGTGAGTGAGGTGATGGTGTAACAGCAAGTTTTCCTTTTTTCAGCTATATTGCCTTAATTGCAATGGCCATCCAGCAAAGTCCTTCAAATAAAGTCACCCTCTCTGGCATTTATGACTTTATAATGAAGAAATTTCCTTACTACAGATCAAATCAAAGAGCCTGGCAGAACTCCATCCGACATAACTTATCACTTAACAGTTGTTTTGTAAAGGTAAGATCAGTAACTGTATATTTATGTGTACACTGGCTGGGAAAAGAAATAGATGTAGGAATAATCTCATCACCAGGAAAGAAGGGAAACAAACAGCTGAGCTGCAAATCACTTAAAAGCTCTCTGGGTTGTCAATTAGAGATATAAATAGATATAGATAACAAATTGAGGGGACGGAGTTTGCATCCTGTTCGTACAATAAAAGAGAATAGGCTTGTCATGTGTGTTTACACCATTCTTGAATGTAAATGAATGCAGATGTTAAGCAGCAGCATCTGTAACACATACAAATACTGAACTGCCTTTAAATAAATACAGGTCCCCAGGACAGAAGGGAATGAGAAGGGGAAAGGAAACTATTGGAGCTTTGCAACGGGATGCGAATCCATGCTGGATCTCTTTGAAAATGGGAATTACAGGCGAAGACGAAGGAGGAGGAACATGAAAAGGGAACATAAGGAGCAGAGACCAAGCAGAGGGAAAAGTCCTTCATCCTCCAACATGTCTTCTACGGACTCTGCTTTAAACAGCATTGCCTCTTCCGAAAGTAAACACGAAAGAATTGAGTCAGGCCCAAGACTACTGGAGGCTCGTGGGCTTGCTCCAAACGGCATGACTAACAGGCAGAGCCTCAGCAGCTCCTCCTTAGCAAAAGCGGATTCCGAAATTAAGTTCAGCATTGATTACATCCTTTCAGCCCCCGACCCTCTGCCTGTCCTGAGATCTCAATACCGTATGCAAGAAAGTAAATATCACCTACTGGAGGCCCAGCAAATCAATCTCCAGTTCTGGACAATGTGATGTTATCTGTTTGTGGTCGATGCAGTGTGTTCAGCAGCCCTCATGCCACAGAAAGTCAGCTGCCTGCCTCCTCGTTTGCTCCCCGAGCAGTTCTCAGAAAGGGTTACTGATTCACCAGCTGATCTCTGCCTGTGCCCTAAGAACTTTGCTAAGATTAAAGCACAAACAACATCTACCAAGACTGGCTTTGGCCATGCTCAAATTCATGAAATCCTAACTTTGTTTTGTGAACTGTCGTGGCCATCATTCCACACCACAGAGAATTTCCTTTTCTCGAGCGCAATCTGACAGAGAAGAGACTCACTGCTCACCCGTTGCTTTATTAAAGTGAAGTTGATTCCACTTTCACCAGTGGAAATTAGGATTAATTCCACTGAAGTATATAGGTCAGAACTTAAGCTGATCTAAAGCGGTGTAATTCTGTCGACTTACACTGGCTGAGAATGTAAGGGGGTGGGGGAGAGGAGGAGGGGGCAACTTTGTTTTCTTCAAAGCAAACCTAGACAACCACTTTGTCTTCCCTCATTTTTTTCTGTTGTAACATCATGTTTCACGCTGTTGTGCAGCTTTACTTCACCACTCCTTCCAAAATGTAATTACTTATAGGGATTTAAAGTATATTTTTGTTGACATCCAGGGCAGAATTGCTTAAACTTGTTGAAGTGAAATTGTATTCAAAATCATTTCGAGAAAGCTAATTGCACAGCTGTTGAACTCTGCTTGGCTTTGATGGGTGATGTGACAGAGGAACAGAGCCTCCTAATGCCTTGATTTAAAAAAGAAACTAATAAAAAATAACCCTCTCCCCTTGTATTATCAGAAGGCTTCCTGAGATGCTGCAGGATAGTCCTTGAACACCTTTCATTTAGCAAGCGTGAATGGAGACCCAGCTTTGCAAGAAGCTGCATCCAGTGTTAACCAAGGCCAGAATTCCACCTCCCTGCTTTGAGACAAATTGCATATTCCTATTAAATAGACTTTATTGATCCTTCTTGGAAGCAATTACCAAAGTGGTACTTGATACAATCTCAGCAAAGCTGGTGAGATTTGTAACGTTCAGAGGGCAGTGTTAGATCGTGAGCTCCATTTCCTCACCATTTGCATGTGGTGGGATATTGCAGGGCAGGACCTGATGGACATTGCTGCACCGTAACAAGCATTTAAGAACCTGCCTTTATGCAACTTATTCATGATTAATTGCTTCCCAATGCCTAATGGCACCATCAGTAAAGACTCCACAAAATCTTGGTTTGGGCTTCACCTAGCACAGATGATGGTAAAAAAAAAAGACAAGGACTCTGGGGGTTTTAAGCAATTACACAGAGAGAGAGAAAAATGATCTTTGCAACATGAACTAAAGGTAAATGAAGGTGTACGAGAGAGGCAAAACTGTGCTAGAGATATGCTTGGGCATGACTTGAATTTTTAATGCAGAAGCTTTTCAGCATTTCAGTAAGTTATTTTACATTGTGTCTAATATATACTGTACATTTATACTATATATTCTTATATATTGTTATTGGGGAAAAAGGAGGAATATCACTGCACTTACATGTTGTAAAAATGCATGATCTATGTTGTCATGATGCTGAAACTCCTGCCATATACTTAAAATTTACCATCAGTGGTATTTCACACTGATTGGTAACAAATGCTGATATTTTTTGTTATTTCTTTTTGGGGGGGTGGGGGAACTATAAAACTTGCTGTCTTTAGGCATTTCCATAGCATGCAAAAAGTCTTTGCTGCTGCTCCTTCTTCTTCAGGAAAGATAAAATGGAAACTCATCTCAGTAACATCACTGCACGCCTTCCAAACTCTGGAGGGGATGATTCCTTGTGGCTAAGTTATGCCATCAGATGGGAGCTTTCAGTTCTCTGTGAATTGGTGGTTGTTTGGGGCAATTATCAGAACGCAAAATCTGACTCATCAGACCTAACTGATCTCCTGTTTCCACTGATGTTAAAAAAGGAGGGAAGACACCTCTGGGATCACTGGGATGATGGGTTCTCATCTGAGGAGGGATGAGAATTTGCTCATTTACTATTTATGTTCAGTAGTAAATAGATGTGGGGAGAGCATGTCCTCACTTAATACTCCAATGTATGCATGCACTCACATGTGGGTTGGTATGTGTGCACCTCTAGGACCCTGCCTTCATTTATATACTCATGCTTTATATGCAGATTTTTTTTCTTGCTTTGAACATGTCAATGCTGCTGTTAGGCTGATAGTTGCAGTGCACATTTGCAGTATATTTGAAATACATATTTATTATTTTTCCTCTGAAATGTGTAAATATGGTTCTTACTACGTGCTCTTCCTTAATGCTGCTAGCAAGAGGCAACTCAACGAGGGCAAATCTTCCTGCAAAGCTTACACCTTACCCAGGTGAACACAGTGGGCTGCTGAGACCAGTGGAGTGCCAGTTAGGGCTACTAAGCAATACAGAATCATAGAATCAATCAGGTTGGAAAAGACTCATAGAAATGGTCAGGGAAAAAGAATCATAGAGTCATAGAATCAATCAGGTTGGAGAAGACTCATTGAAATGGTCAGGGGAAAAGAATCATAGAATCATACAATCAATCAGGTTGGAGAAGACTCATAGAAATGGTCAGGGGAAAAGAATCAAGAATCATAGAATCATAGAATCATAGAATCATAATCATAGAATCATAGAATCATAGAATCATCAATCAGAATCATAGAAATGGTCAGAAAAGAATCATAGAATCATAGAATCATAGAATCATAGAATCATAGAATCATAGATCAATCAGGTTGGAGAAGACTCATAGAAATGGTTAGGGGAAAGAAATCATAGAATCATCATAGAATCAATCAATCAGGTTGGAGAAGACTCATAGAAATAGTCAGGGGAAAATAGAATCATAGAATCAATTAGGTTGGAGAAGACTCAGAAATGGTTGGGGGAAAGAATCATAGAATCAATTAGGTTGAAGAAGACTCATAGAAATGGTCAGGGAAAAAGAATCATAGAATCACAGAATCAATCAGGTTGGAAAAGACTCTCAGAAATGGTCAGGGAAAAAGAATCATAGAATCAATAAGGTTGGAAGAGACCTAAAAGATCGTCAAGTCCAACTTATCACCCAACACCTCATGGCTAACTAAACCATGGCCTCAAGTGCCATGTCCAATCCCTTTTTGAACACCTCCAGGGATGGGGACTCCACACCTCCCTGGGCAGCACATACCAATGGCCAATAACTCTGTGAAGAATTTTCTCCTCACCTCGAGCCTAAGTGCATTAGGAAAAGCAGAAACAGAACCCAGCAGAGATCCAAACCCATTTTTTCAGCAAGGTGACTTAATATTCACAAACAGCCACGTCCTTTGCCCACGGTAAAGTGCCTGCTGGGAGAGGCTGTCAGCCTCGAGTTTCCCCACCATATAATCACAGAAATTTGTGTACAAATGGCTGTTAACATTTGTTTTGCAAAGGATATCAATCATATTTTCCCACCCCCACCAGAAAAAAAAAAAGCAAGGAAAAAAAAAAAAAAAACAAAAAACTGAAGGGACATATTTCAATTGACTCAGTATATTATATTCTGACGACTCCAGCAAGGTTTCCAGCACTTAAAGTGAATGGCATTTAATATAGAACAACATAACAGGGGTGAGGGCTAGACGTGACCTTATTCAAATGTCGGCGCCATTACAAAGCCATTCCCGGTGTAATTATAATTAAAGACTTTATGCCTTCCTTGCAAATCCTCTGATCGATCATTGATATTAACATTAATATTGCATTACCCCCGAGCAAATGTCTCCCACACAAGTGTCATGGATCACCAGGTTTCCATTAACAAAGTCGTGAGCCATCGCCGCGTGCCGGGCGGGGAGAAATTTACGTAAATTACCTTGGCTCAGGGAGAAGGGGGGAGGGAAAGGCAAGGATCGGGTTGGGGTTTTTTTCTTTTTCCTTTTTATCCCCTGCACTCTGAATCTAGAGCTTTTTTTGGGTTTTTTTTCCAGCTCTACTGCAGCCTGTCCCTTCGCTGGAACGTGTCCAGAGAAGGGCAACGAAGCTGGGGAGGGGTTTGGAGTACAAGCCTTGTGAGGGGAGGCTGAGGGAGCTGGGGTTGCTTAGCCTGGAGAAGAGGAGGCTCAGAGGAGACCTTATTGCCATCTACAACTACCTGAAAGGAGGTTGTAGCTGGGGGAGGTTGGTCTCTTCTCCCAGGCAACCATCAACAGAACAAGAGGACACAGTCTCAAAGCTGCACCAGGGGAGGTTTAGGCTGGATGTTAGGAAGAAACTCTTCACAGAAAAAGAGATTGGCCATTGGAATGAGCTGCCCAGGGAGGTGGTGGAGTCACCATCACTGGAAGTATTTAAGAAGAGACTGGATGGGGCACTTGGCGCCATGGTTTAGTTGATTAGATGGTATTGGGTGATAGGGTGGACTTGATGATCTCTAAGGTCTTTTCCAACCTGGTCTGGTCTATTCTATTCTATTCTATTCTATTCTATTCTATTCTATTCTATTCTATTCTATTCTATTCTATTCTTCCATTCTATTCTATTCTATTCTATTCTATTCTATTCTGTTCCGTTCCTATTCTATTCTATTCTATTCCATTCCATTCCATTCCATTCCATTCCATTCCATTCTGTCAGCCACTTGCATAAAGCCATAATGGAATGAAAAAGCAACTGTCACAGGAACATCCCTCGTTGCCCCGTGTTGAAGCAGGTGAATGTTCTCCAGACATAGCTGGTTTGGTACACAGGTGGGAAGCTGAGCTGAAACCAGGCCTGAGCAGTGCAGGATAGGGTCTGAGCACCAGCAAGGCTATCACCAGGCTCCTTAGGCTGTACACAGGCAAAGTATTGGTGTTTGGCTCAATGCCTCCTCTCAACAGGACTTCCTGGCTACAAAGAGAGCCCAGAATGAGCCATGGATTTCCTAACTCCAAAAGAGGTATTTTCCTTTGAGAGGGTTCACACTGCCTGTCCTAAACCTGGGATGGGTCAGGAGGCAGGCACAGGAGAGCAGCTCCTCCCTGCCAGACCGGTGGGCAGGGCAGGGGAAGAACAAGCCTTTTGTCCTCTCCTCTCAGGCTCATAAATACCTTTGCAAAGGAAAGATGAAAGGCTTCTTTCTGGGGTGAAGTTAGGCTTGGCCTCACTGGGGGACCCTGGGGTGCTTTGTTTGTTATTCTTTTTAAAAGGAAGGCTTCAGATGATAACACAAAGATTTTGATGGAGCTGAGCCAGGTTACTCTGCAATGATTTGACTTCTAATGATTTAATTTCTTAGGGTTTTGTCACTGGTGTCACGGAAGTGGTCTTTGAACACCAAGATGATGTGCTTGCCTCAGAATGAAATTCAAAGTACTTGGGCAAGAATGCAGCAGTTTTCTTTCTTGTCACCAGTGAAGAGAGGCCAGTGGTTGACCTCACCTATGGGAACCTTCACCTCAGCAGAACCTTCTCCTCATTATGGGAGTGTTAATGCAAATTAGGATAGCTGGAAACAAATCTTTGTCAGTAAAGCCAAGGTCCCTATTTTTCTGCCAATCTGATAAATCTTATTAGTTGAGACCCATTAACTTCCCATATAAATAGAAGCTGTGTTCAAGGAACATTTGAAGGTCAAACCACACCAAAGAGCTGGCTCTCCTCATGCCCTTGCTTTGTTGTGCTGCATCTTGTTGCTGGGGTGACACAACCTTTCTCAACTGCACAGCAGTTTGGTCCTCAGCTACCTTGCAGAGCAGTCTGCATGCTCCTCTGAAGCTGGGTGGGGATTCTCCCACCATCTTTTGGCCATGAAGGGTTTTCTTTTGGGTAGTGAATGCCTGTTCAGGTCCAAACCTTGTATGTCCTTTCCCCTCTCTAGTGACAGAGTTGACACACTCAGAAGGGAAGGGGTTTGAAAGGACAAGCCTTGAGGAAAAGGCTCTGCCACATGTCTTCCAGTAGTAGAGAGCTGACTGAGATCTTGAAAATGGTACAGAGCAAGGACCCTGGGATTGTGTATCAAGCCCCTGTACTGTAAATTGAAGGCAGCATCTCCCCAGTACTCCACCACAGTCAAGCTCAGGCAAAAGAGAGAACCTAGCCCACACACTCCAAGGTAAACAGGGCTTTAATCTTCACCTCTTGAAGTGTAACACAAATTCCTCTCAGCACTTCAGATCCCCAAACCCAGCACATGGAAATCCTGTGCTGCTCATTCCATCTGGCCTCCCCACTCTGTCTCTTTTGGGCCATGTTCTCCCTGCTGTAAAGGTGTAAGTCCTTGCACATCCATTAACTTTGGTACAACTACCTTTGGAGTTTAAATAGCATGTGTGAAACTTAACTTTTGACATGATACCAAAACTCTCTGTCCCACTGTCTGCCAAACTGGGCCAACAGCTCAACTCCTAAACAGTATTCTCAGAGCAACAAATGGTCCTGCCTTTCTACTTTGCCTCAGCATCCAGCTTCTAATTGCTTTCTCGTGAACATGGGTACCACATGCACTACAATGCCCAAGAAACCTAGTTCAGCCCCTCTGTTTTCCTGGGAATGTCTTTCTTATTGCACTTAGGGTCATTAAATTAAAGAATAGGGTAGGTCCAAGTCCTATGGAACTTGCACAGGAATTTTTTTTTACCCAGAGAGCTAACATAAAATAACAAAGTAAGTTGTGCTCCCTCCCACCCTAGCTACCACGGTTGGAGGCAAATCCAGCTGTGAGAATTTCGCCTGAGAAAGAACTGCCGGATTTCTCCCACTGTGAAATCCAGCTGTTAATTCAAACAGAAGGGATGGACCTGACCAGATAGGCCAACTGGCTTGTTTCCATCCTGGAGTCCATTGTGTTCCACAAGTTCCTAAATTTATGGTTATGAAGGTCTTCCAAGCCCTGTAACGCAGTATGGCATGCAGTGTTTTTGTTATGGAATGTACGCTGCAGAGGAAAAACAAGGTTTGAATTTATCTTTCAAATGAAGATCCTGGAATCTCTCAGGATAAACAGGCTAAATTAGGAATCAAAACATACCAAGTTTCTCACCAGGCTATGGAGCTTGCAGAGGACCATCAGGGATGAAAACGAGAAGTTGCAAGCAAGCCCAACTGCCTTTCTTCTCGTCCTCAGTGCTTCTCTGTGTGCTCATTCTCACTTCATAGCAGGGGTCAGCAGTGTGCAGCCACAGGAACAACCTTTCATCTTTTGGGGTTTTTTTGTTGTGCTGAGTATTGCTGAAAAGCCTTTGCACATCAGAACTGAGCTGCCAGTCTCCCTCCTCAGCATTTACATCAGGCACAGAACTACCTTGTCTTGCTCTGAGCAGGTTGGAAATAAGTTACTGAAATCTCTCCGACTTGTCAGCCTTTATGGTGAAGCTCAGTGCAGCTTTCTCACTGCTGTTCTGCACAAAATTTCTCCCTCTCAGGTCTTTGTTGAAGACATGATGAAGATTTAATTGGTTTGGGAGTTTGTTCAGTTTTTTGTAGTGATACCAGGGGTACACATTGGAATGGGTGGCCCAGGGAGGTGCTGGAGTCATCATCATTGGAGGTGTTTAGGAGGAGACTTGATAGGGTGCTTGGTTGCATGGTTTAGTTGATTAGGTGGTGTCTTCCAACCTGGTCTATTCCATTCTGTTCTGTTCTATTCTATTCTATTCTATTCTATTCTATTCTATTCTATTCTATTCTATTCTATTCTATTCTATTCTCTACTCTACTCTACTCTACTCTACTCTACTCTATTCTATTCTAAACTACAAAAATTAGCCTTCCTGAAATCTGCACAGCTACAAGAATGCTGCTGTTAGCATCAGCTATTAAAACTTTTGTCAGTCCAGCACTTGGCCTTACAGCCCCATCTATGTGAACCTAACTGTCCCCCTGAAGCTGCAGTTTCCACAGCTGCTAATGGTAAAACACTGTCATGTTTTCCTTTGTCCAGGAAAAAATATTAGGATGGAATCAACTTTCCCCTTGAGCCCAAAGGCTCCATTGACCATTAACCATCTGTCCCAAACAAGATCTGCCCTAGCTGAAAATCCTTTTTGAGGTTTCATGCCACAGATATTTATTCCTGCAACAAAATCACTCCCTGTCTTCCCCTCTTCGCCTCGAGGCATTGCGCTGTGCTCATATGGACTGCAACAAGTACCCTCTGCTGCCATCCTCTCCTTCCAGCACAACCTCCCTGAGACTGGGCAAAAGAAGCAGGACTTTCCATAAAAGTGAAAATGGGAAATAACAGGTGCAATGAGCTGCGTTTTGTGATTAATCTGTCTCAAGCTTTTCCGAGGCTGAGTGCTATATGAGCAATTAGCAAGCCCTGGGAGGCATTTCAGTACTAATCAGCCCGTAACACTGTTCTGCATTGGAGTATCTGGAGCTGGCTTCATGGACTGAATCCCAGCTCTCATGAAATGAATGGCAGTCTTGCAATTGGGTTCAAGGGACCAAAACTTTATCTTCTGTTGCCAGGACTGGAGATTAATCAGATTAAAGACCATGTGGACTGCAGAGAAAAACGAAATACCTTCTAGCAGTCGGTGCCTTCTCAAGACAAACTAGCAGCTTGTGTCCACAGGTTTCTTTGACTCTGTCTTTCAGCCAGACAAAATACTTCCTGACTACAATGGCAAATGTGTCCAAAGAGGGAAGAAGCTCCCCAAAGCCCAGGGGCTGAACGCAGCAGAAACAGATGTTGGCATCTGGGGTGAGATTCCTGGTGCAAAACTGGGGCTGGTGTACAACACTCAAGCAACCAAGTTACACTAAGCTAAAACCCAGGCTTGGGATCTCAAATTTTCTTTCAATAGGAAAAAAAGAAAACAACTGTCCCAGGATCTGCTACAGTCTGGCAAAGGGCTGACACTGTACTACTTTCTATTTGGTTTTGGCTGTTGCTGAAATCACAGGAAAACAAATATTTTCGAGATGATACATTGTGTATCCCTAATAAAGACCAAGGGCATTGAATATAAACTCTGGACACATGGTTTGCTTTGTTGTTCTAAGTAACCATTTTCTTTTAAACAAAATGAAAAGCTAGTTATTCTGTGATGCTGCAGATTGTAAATTAGCAGCTCTCATATGGTTTGGTGCAATTGTTTCTTGAAGAGCTTTAGGCTACTGCAGACACACACACACACAAAAAAGGGATTCAAATAAAATGTGAATTCATTGAACTGTAACTTGTGGTATTAGATTTATAATAAACAAAGGTAGGTCACATAATCATGTCATGGAAAACAACATTTTAAAAGTCAAGCAGCCACATTTTAATCCAGTTTGGGTTCTGATGCGGAAGTCAAGGGGAAGCTTGGCTTTTCTGCTTTCCAGGGCACGAAAACTGAAGCCAGCCTCGACCAGATGGAAAGCACACAGCCAGGAGTGCACTTCCAAGCAGGTTTGCTAAGGTGGGAGAAGAGAAGACAGGTTTCTCGTCAGCTGCAGGAGAAATGACTCAAAGGCAGTAGCAGCCTGGCCCCGCATCAAACTGGGATGGAAAGGTCAGGCAAAGAGAGGAGGGGAGCCCAATTCTGCCCTTGCTCCTGTGTTGCCTCACTGCTGCTCCTCCACCAGGGAGCAGCTGAGGAAGAGGGGAAACCAGGGATGACTGCAATGGGAAGGTAAGCAGCAGACTCCTCAGGAAAACCGCCCAATTTCCAGCCTCAGCTACATGAAGCAAGGGCTGATGTCAAAGTGTCTCTGTCCTCTGCCAGCACACTCTTGCTTTGACATGGCAGAAGTGGGGCTATTTTCTAGACCTCCCTTGCCTTTAAGAGAACCTAATCATCTAGGGTGGGAAATGCATGGTTTCCACAGTCACGGTCTCCTGTGGTGTTTTATAAAGACACCTGTGATGATCTTTGCCACTCATGGCATGTATACCTCAAAGACCATCCTTTGGCCTGCTCTCACGTGATTTTTCTTCCAGAAATGGATGGAGGGGACAAGCCACATGAACTGCTCCTAGGCAATTCCCACTCTCAGAATACTCTGTCCTGTGTCTCTTCCCATCAGATGTCAGCACAGGGCACACAGGGCTCCTGGAGAAGACATGCAAGGAGCAGACCACCTCATCTCTGAGGAGGACCACCTAATCCATGCATAGGTCAGAGCTCCTCAGAGGCACATTTTGCATGTAGGATTTTCTCCTCATGAAGCAGTGGCTGCCCACGCACTGTGCAGTTCATGCATTGTCCCTGACCATGATGGGGGCAGGTGGTGGAGCTAGGTGTGGGCACCACCAGCATGCCCATTGACATTCACTCTTTCAGTGAGGTTCTGTGATCACAGGATCACAGGATGTCAGGGGTTGGGTGGAATCCAAAGAGATCATCAAGTCCAATCCCCCTGCCAGAGCAGGACCATACAATCTAGCTCAGGTCCCAGAGGAACGCGTCCAGACAGGCCTTGAAAGTCTCCAGAGAAGGAGCCTCCACATCCTCTCTGGGGAGCCTGTGATGAAGTAGTTTCACTTGAAACACTCCTTGTGTGACAGATGTTTGTTTGAGAGGAGGCTTAGTTCTTCTTTCAGTGGATGTTTTTTAAGACAAAATGAATGGCCATGGCAGGTCTGTGCTGTAGTACCATAAAGCTGCACCTTGACACTTAATACCAGACATACATAACACCAGACATACATTTCAGAGAGAATATATTAATAGACCTAAATGTATAGGAATCTTTTTCTTTGCTCCTAGGCCTGGATGAATCTGAATCATTTATACCATGACAACAACAGAAGCGAAGACTACACCTGAGCTGCAAACCCAACAGCAATTTATACCTGTAAGGAATATTCTTACTAAGAAGTGAGTGTAGTGTGTACTGGGCTCTACAGGCATGTGGACATGTTGTGCATCACATATGAAATTGATATCTCTGTCTTAATTCTGGGTTGCAATTACTGGAGCTGAAGTTCAAAATTGTTCCAACTGCCAAGCTCCCAAGCTAAATGACTCGAGAGCTACTGACATTGATTATCAGGCTTCCTGTTCCCTCTCATGTGATCCAGTAATATTGACACACAGTACAAGGAAATTGCAATCTGAACTACTAGTAGCAATAGCTGGAGGCAGTTACAAAAGGAGTAGTGCTGGTGGTGGCACAGGGACTCCTTTATTAGATTTAAGCACACTCTGATTATAATGCACTCTTTGGAGAGAGCAGGAAAGTCTGTATTTCTTTTTTAAACTGCAGCTAAGAAAACATTTTTTGCTTGCTTCTGTATTTCAGCCTCTTTGTGTGTTTGTTTGCTGGGGGTTTTTGTTGGTTTGTTTGTTTCTGAAATAGCCTAAGAAGAAAACCTTCTGGCTCCAGAGATGCAGCTCTATTTTGTCTCTAGCATGGGCAATGCCTTGGGGCAAGTCATTTTCCGTCTCTGTCTCCCCACATTCTCATTTGCAAGTCAGCACAGGGAGTTCACCTTTGCAAAACATTTTGTTAGAAGCATGCTTTGTCAGCAAGCTTATGTTGGTGACCTTCTACATTCTCACAGTATCACAGTATCACTAAGGTTGGAAGAGACCTGGAAGATCATCAAGTCCAACCTGTAACCACAGACCTCATGACTAGACCACGGCACCAAGTGCCACATCCAATCCCCTCTTGAACACCTCCAGGGATGGTGACTCCACCACCTCCCTGGGCAGCCCATTCCAATGACGAATTACTCTCTCTGGGAAGAACTTTCTCCTCACCTCGAGCCTAAACTTCCCCTGACACAGCTTGAGACTGTGTCCCCTTGTTCTGGTGCTGGTTGCTAGAGAGAAGAGACCAATCCCTTCCTGACTGCAACCACCCTTCAGGTAATTGTAGAGAGCAATGAGGTCACCCCTGAGCCTCCTCTTCTCCAGAAGAGAATTTTCTGTCACCTTTCCTGCCTCTGCTCTGATCGTCTCCAGTGCTTGAACATTTCATCCACCCTGCCGCTGACCAGTTGCCACAGATCAGTTCTGCAGAGGACTGAGTCATGTCTGAAAAAGATTACCACCTCTTCCACTTTCACATACCTCCAGGATGAGAATTTTAACAAACAAAACACAAACAAAAACCAAAAATGAAGACAGCTGGAATCAAGTCACAAGGACTGAAAATGCTGTTGCTTTGGTTTTTAGGACAATCATCTTGTCCCTGATTTTTCAGCTGAGGTAGAGCATGCCTGTGTCTCTGGCTAAATGAAGGGAACTTTTCACCAAGCATCACATATTAACTGGCACTGTCACCCACATTAACAAACATTGTGTTGTAATAGCAAGTCCAAGTATTTTACAGGCTTGTCCAAAAACACCCACCAAAAAAAACCCCCCACCCCACAACCAAAAAAACTCTCCCAAACTCCACAAAACCAAACCAAACCAAATAAACCCTTCCACTGGCAATAAAAGCAAGCAGAGAAACTCTGTAAGATCAAGAGAAGTCTCTAGCACCAGTGAGGATGGTACTGCAATGAGTTATTGAGCCAATCTCTTCAAAGGATCTCTACAATGCCACAATGTTTGCTCAAGTCCAAGGAATCTGTGCAGAAGCTTAAAATGATTTTGCCACAGTGGATGAAAAATCTCCTGGAGAATCCAGCTTGGCTCTTCTTGTGATATTCCCAACACCCTAAGGGAGGTAGTATTCAATATCCCAATTATGCAGGCTCGACAAGAGGAGAGCTTTGACTTTTTTTTTTCCCCTCCCTTCAAAGAAATTTCCCAGGCTGAAAGGAGGTCATTACTTAGCATTTGCTACAAACCCAGTCCCGGTGCCATCCTGAAGTAATGATCCATGGCCATCCGTTCTGCACAGGCTGAGAAAAAGTGAATTTTCATGGATCGTGGCTTCTTGACAGGCCAACCTTTTCAGAGGAAAAGTTCAGCAGAAGCAGGAAAGTTGTTTGGGTTTAGTTTGGGGTGTTGGGTTTTTTTTTTGTTGTTGTTGTTGTTTTTTCTTTTTTTTTCTTTTTTACTTGCCTGTGTGACTTGTGAGAAAAGAGCTTTTACCATTATGCTCTGCCCTCCTCCGTCCTTCACAAGTCCCTGGGGCATTGCATGTATGGCTAAGACCCAGCAAAAACTAGCTGTGAGTGTGAATAAAACAGATAAGATTGTGCTGTGAGTACAGAGATCCCCCTACAACTGCTGCTGAAGGTGTAAGGTAGCATCTGTTGGGGCCACTCTAAGCTGTAATAAAGATGCAGCACAAGGCTTTCTGTCTCTTTTGCAATGACAGATGTTTGCAATTCAAACAAAGGCTTGGCTATAATGAACCCTGACTTTTAAGGCTTGGAAGCCTTCTGTGAACCTTAAGAAAAATGAATATTTAAGAGAGCAAGGAAGGAGGCTTGCCAAAATACAGCAAGAGTGACTTTCCTGAGTGAACTTTTCCTTCTTCCAGTCGGGGAAGAGTGGAAATTTCACTGTTATCGTGAGGTGACGAGGATAAAAATAAGAGAAACATAGAATCACGGAATGTTAGGGGCTGGAAGGGACCTCAAAAGATCACCCAGTCCAACCCCCCTGCCAGAGCAGGATCACCTACATCAGATTACAGAGGAACACATCCAGGTGGGTCTTGAATATCTCCAGAGAGGGAGACTCCACAACCCCCCCCAGGCAGCCTGTTCCAGTGCTCCGTCACCCTCACAGTGAAAAAGTTTTTTCCTCATGTTTTAATGGAACTTCCTATGCCTCAATTTCCACCCATTGCCCCTTGTGCTGTCATTGAGCATCACCAAGAAGAGCCTGTCTCCATCCTCTTTACATATTCATAAATATTAATGAGGTCACCTCTCAGTCTCCTCTTCTCCAAGCTAGAGAGACAGCTCCCTCAGTCTCTCCTCGTAAGGAAGATGTTCCACTCACTTAATCATCAAAATTCATAGGAAATTCGTAAGAGTTGTAGAAATATAACCAAATAAGTCAATTTTCTGAAAGCTCTCAGTTTAAGTCTATCTTTGATCATGACAAAGAGGAAGACAAATGTGCCTGGCAATTGGGCAAGCCTGTCATATCTTAGAATCATAGAATTGTTAGGGTTGGAAGGGACCTCAAGGATCATCTGGTTCCAACCCCCTGCCATGGCCAGGGACACCTCACACTAGATCAGCTTGCTCAGAGCCACATCCAGCCTGGCTGCAAAAACCTCCAGGGATGAGGCTTCCACCACCTCCCTGGGCATCCTGTTCCAGTGTCTCACCACCCTCATGGTGAAAAACTTCTCCCTAACCTCCAATCTGAATCTCCCCATTTCCAGTTTTGTTCCATTCCCCCTAGTCCTATCATTCCCTGACACCCTCTCCATGGTTTATGTGGAGACAGACTGTGTTGTGCTCAACCAGGTGCTGAGCCTGTCTTGTTTGCAACACAAAAGTTAATGGGAATTTCACTTTGATTAAATGTGTGGAAAATGATGGAAATGTCCCTATTTAATAGCTGAAAAGCACTAAAACCAGTTGAAGTTGCATAATGCTTTTCTTGTTATAATGGTTAGCCCTCCATCAGGGTAATTTGGAGGGCTAGCTGGGTTGTTTTAAGGCAGTGTTATGCTTTATTCAAGCAAGCTCTTTTGTGTTTGAATGATTTCCACAAAGTGATGCAGATAATTGCTTAATGCTTTGTCATTCTAATACATAATCCCTCAGCATCTGAACAGTATTAATGGGAGCAGAACTTGGCAAAACTACCTGTAATATTTTTTTCCCCCTAGTCTTTTCCATGCCAAAGAAAGAATGTCTCAGACAATGAGGTATGCAAACTTTCTATCTTTTTTTGCCTTAAAATTGATCCTGAAAAAGAATGTATTCCTCTGTATTCTATTCTACTCTATTCTATTCTACTGTACTGCTATTCTATTCTAATCTGTTTTACTCTATTCTACTCTATTCTATTCTATCCTACTCTACTCTACTCTACTCTACTCTACTCTACTCTACTCTACTCTACTCTACTCTACTCTACTCTACTCTATTTCTATTCCATGCCACTGATTTTAATACATTCCATTTTAGCCAGGTTTAACCCCAGTCAATAGGTGCACCTTGGTTTCCCGAAATAAATAGCTTTATTGAGCAGAATCCGGACCCAGGACTCATTTGTCCTTCACAAACGTTTGTTTTGTTTGTTTAAATATTAGCATCCACCAGCTGTGCAAAAGAGACCCTTTTCATTAGCTGTTTGATCATGGTGGGAAAAGCCATTAATTGAGTCAGCTCCCTGCAATGAGCTCTGGGGTTGCTACCAAACCACAAACTGATGAAAACAATAAATGCTGGACTGTATTAACTGTAAAGGTTAATCCATAAATCAAAGGGAAATGTCAGATGCCTTTTAACATTGATTGAGATGTAATTTGGTGGTGGTAGTGATATGTTTCTTACATAAATTCACAAATGCACTCGATTCCTGTTAGAAGCCCAGGTCTTTGGAACTTAAAACAAATTAAATACTTTGGTTTGTTTGTATGGCCACATAAAGATGGATTACCTCATTCTGCTGAAGTTCCCATGTATCATTGATTTGAAAAAAATTAAATAACAAGTGAATATTAATATCCAGGTTCTTCTTCCAGGGTACATTTGGCTTGGGATGAAAATGAATGCACTGCTGGTTTTCCTGAAAGTGTGCCATTGCCTTAAATATCATAGTATCAGTCAGGGTTGGAAGGGACCACAAGGATCATCTAGTTCCAACCCCTGCCATGGGCAGGGACACCTCACACTACATCAGGCTGGCCAGAGCCTCATCCAGCCTGGTCTTAAACACCTCCAGGGATGGGGCCTCAACCACCACCCTGGACAACCCATTCCAGAGCTTCACCACTCTCATGGTGAAGATCTTCTTCCTTACGTCCAGTCAATCTCCCCACCTCCAGCTTCATTCCATTCCCCCTAGCCCTATCACTACCTGATAGCCTGAGAAATCCCTTCCCAGCCTTCTTGTAGGCCCCCTCAGATACTGGAAGGCCACAATTAGGTCACCTTGGAGCCTTCTCTTCTCCAGACTGAACAGACCCAACTCCTTCAGTCTGTCCTCATAGGAGAAGTGCTCCAGCCCTCTGATCATCCTCGTCGCCCTTCTCTGGACACCTTCCAGCACAGCCATATCCCTCCTGTAATAGGGACTCCAGAACTGGAGGCAGTACTCCAGGTGGGGTCTCCCCAGAGCTGAGTAGAGGGGAGAATCACCTCCCTTGACCTGTTCTGGACACCTTCCAGCACCTCCAGATCCCTCTTGTAATTGGGGCTCCAGAACTGCATGCAGTACTCCAGGTGGGGTCTCCCAGGGCTGAGTAGAGGGGGAGAATCACCTCCCTTGACCTACTGGCCACACTTCTCTTGATGCAGCCCAGGATCTGATTTCCCTTCCGGGCTGTAAGTGCACACTGAGAGCTCCTGTTGAGCTTCTCGTCCACCAGCACCCCCAAGTCTCTCTCTCCTCAGGGCTGCTCTCCAGCCAGTCCCTGCCCAGCCTGGATTTGTGCCTGGGATTGGCTCGACCCAGATGCAGGACCCTGCACTTGGTCTTGTTGAAGCTCATGAGGTTGGCTTGTGCCCACCTCTCCAGCCTGTCCAGGTCCCTCTGGATGCCATCCCTTCCCTCCAGCATGTCTGCTACACCACACAGCTTGGTGTCATCAGCAAACTTGCTGAGGGTGCACTCAATATGTCTGAGGCAGTTGTTTCTTTTAATTTTTTTTTGGGGGGAGGGGGGTTTTGATTCATGTTTTTCTAATTACAGCCTAAGAATTAGCCTTTGTGTAAATGTGCTCAGAAGTATAGAACACATTTTCCATGTTACGGATATAGCATATTTAAATATATAATATGAAACAACAAATATGAGGAGGAAATGCCACAAATTAGATCAGAATGGAACACAGCGACCGGTGCCAAAACAGCAAGGGGAAGATCATTATGGTCACTCATGGAAACATTTCTTTCCACTGCTCTTCATGAAAGAAACGTGAGGCCAGAGAAGGCTTCGCTCGATGCAAACGAGAATCAGGTCGCCAGACCTCACAACGTCAATGCAATCAACCTGTCTGGGTTTATCTACCAAAGGAAATTGCAAAAGGAAGTGCTCAGGAACAGGAGCCTCACTCCCAGGTCTCTATTAACCAAACATGGAAGCTACAGAGCGTTTTGTTTCGCTGGCTGTGACTTGGGTGGGCAGGGTGCTGAAGGCTGCCAAAGCTGGGAGTACTCTGATTCCAAGCACTGCAGAGTCCCTGGCTCAATCCTGACATCACATTTCTTTCTTTCACAAGTGATACCGTTTAACAGGGTAATCACTGCAAGAAGTCTGTGGGACTCATATTTTAGAGGCAGTCAGGTGGAAGATCACAATCACTTTCTTCTGCTTAATTTAGCAAAGCCAAATGTGGGAATGCTTTTCCCCCAGATTCCTGAAGGGCATTGATCCAAACAGGTATCCAGAATGCTTCAGATGTCTAAGGACACAAGACTTGGTCAGTTTATACATGAAGAAAAGTTCTTCATTCTGCTCTAATGGGACTCTTGGAAACTTGGCAACACCAGCTGAGCATCTCAGCAAGGGAGATGGGCCAGGTAGCATCTAACCCTGATGGCTTTAATCCCTGTGCCACTGTCTGATCAACGTTTAGATAAAAGGGCAGCAAATAAAGGCAATACCTTCAAGGTCAGTTGGCCACATCTTCTGCTTCTGCCTTCCCATGGCAACTCAAAGCAACCGGTGGAAACTGAAAGGTCTGGGGGAAAGGCAGAGAGCCCAGGGACAGAGGGTGATGTGCTCCAATGTCGTGCTGTGGCTCTGCAAGCAGGACGGGAGATCTGCACGGTGCTGGCATTCAGCAAGCCCTGGGGACAGTCTGCCATGGCTATCTTAATTAGGTCCTCAGAAGAGGGCAGGGAAGGAAAGATGAAGGAGGAGATTAAGACCACCCTGACCTCAAACCAGCTCCCACAGTTATGCAGTTTGTTCCCAGAAGGAAACATAAAAATCTCTTTGTAATCTGAAGCAGTGAAGTCAAACACGAACCAGGGATCCACAGGCAGGAAAGGCCTCCTGATAAACCTTATGGTGCTTTTTTGCTGGGCAGATCAAACCTCCCTGCTGACCTAAGTCCATCTGTCTGTCCACACTCTGTCTGAAGCTTTCTTTTGTTATTGCCTTTTTCTCTTGCTATAAGGCTACAATTCCCAGATTTTTTGGCTACATTTGCCCTAGTCATACACAGTGCTCTAATCAAATGCTCAATACCTCCTCACCTTCAAGGACGGAATCGTGATGAGTGTGTAATGAGCCACTCCACGGCCACTACTTCCCATGCCTTTCAAACTAGCTTCAGCAATGCTGAAATCTTCAGTGTAGATTAGTGGAGCCCTGCTGATTCACATGGCTATTGTCTTTGGGAGTAAATGAAAATCACATAAATATTCACACTGTCATTCACTCATATGCTAATTGGAAGAACTGCAAAATGAACTACAAAGACAAACACAAACAGGCATGTGGCTGGGGTAAATCTCAAGGACATGAGTGTTGGATGCAGAGGGACCTCTGAAACCACCAACATTTTTTGGAGTGCTTCCCACAACCCTACTGTCCCACAAATGAAACACAGGGGCCAGCTTTCCTACCACTTATCACGGTAATATTCTTGTCCTGTGGGCCAGTGCAAATGGCAAGGATAGCACAAAGAGGCAAGAAAATATACAGAGATTGAAGTCCCCTTGAAGGTGGGGAGAGGAGTGCCCCACTGGGAACTGAGCTGCACCTCTACCCAGCACTGATGAGTTTGATCAGTTACAGGTGGCTGTAATCAGACTTCCGTAGCAGTCAGCTCAAGAGGATGAAAAGTTCCTTTCTGCTCCATCTTCACCATGAAACATTTTGATCACTGCAATGCTTCAGTGAGATTTTCCAAGTGAAAGCTTATTTATTTATTTATTTGTTTTAATTTTTGGAACACTACAGAATACAGAGTTAACCAGGTTGGAAAAGACCTTTGAGATCATCAAGTCCAACCTATCACCCAACACCATCTAACCAACTAAACCATGGCACCAAGTGCCTCGTCCAGGCTCTTTTTCACAGAGTCACAGAATCACCAAGGTTGGAAGAGACCTCAAAGATCATCAAGTCCAACCTGTCACTACAGACCTCATAACTAAACCATGGCACCAAGTGCCACGTCCAATCCCTCTTGACACCTCTTAAACACTTCCAGTGATGGCGACTCCACCACCTCCCTGGGCAGCCCATTCCAATGGCCAATCTCTCTTTCTGTGAAGAGTTTCTTCCTTACATCCAGCCTAAACCTCTGCAGCTTGAGACTGTGTCCTCTTGCTCTGTTGATGGTTGCCTGGGAGAAGAGACCAACCCCCACCTGGGTACAACCACCCTTCAGGTAGTTATAGACTACTGCTTCCATGATTCCTCAAGCACCAAGTCAAACCCTTGGTTTTGCCTCAGATGGTTATATTCCTCCCATATGGATCTGTATCCAGTGCATTGCTTACATCTGGACAGAACTTGTAAAGAACAAGGAACTATGCAATAAACTGTACAGCCATCCATGAACTATACAGCCATCCATGAACTACCAATCTCATGCTAGACACCAGGAGTGATATAGACTATGCTGAGGAACCTATTTTGCTGTGACCTTGTTTAATTATGCACAGAACATCCAATGTGAAGTGTCACACAGTGTGGCCATACTAGATTCAGCAGCATATGAAGAGTAACACTGTGTTTCATCCTGCTGCTGTCATCTTGGGGGCTTGAATGCAAGTATCCAGAACATTTTCCCTTGAGAACAAACAACACATTCCTCTGTCTAGCTGAATTATTTAGTATTTTTTTTTAGTATTAAATAAATCAATAAGTAAAGTGAAAACCACCAAAAGAAAAACCCACACAGGAAAGAGGAACACACAGACACAGAAGCTAGGAGCAGGAGAATTGATAATTCCCCAGGTCTTTTTTATACTCTGATCACAGAAGAGATGAAATGGAGCTAATTATTCATAACTATTTATTAGGAATTAAAAACAACTTTAATTTTTTTTTCCTTTTCTTTCCATTTGCTAATTCTTTTCTCTGGACTATTGGTCTACAGCACCAAAGGCCAAAGCCAGACCAAGTGTAAGAGAGCAAAACACCAAGGTCCAGTCCCCTTCTCCATGTCTGAATTTGGTGCAGGGAGCAGAGACCCTTACCTAACTTTATATGTCAGAACTACTGCATGAAACCCCAGGAATACACAATAAATGTGTGGAACACATTAAAGGCAGGAGGCAGGGCAGGTGTGTAGTTCTGGAGTCTTAGAATTCTTCTATTTTCCATTTTGAACTAATTCCCATATACTAATGGGATCACATCTGGGCAGAGGAGATTGCTGTAAGAGAAGCTTACTGGAGTCTTCTCACACCTTAAGCTCTTCCCTATCCCACATGAAAGCCTAAAGCACCAAAGATCTTTCTTTCTTTGCCAGACAAGAAGCCCTCTTAGAAGCCACTCAGCAACCCCTTGGGTGAAACACTGCTTTCCAGCTCAGGGAAGCTATCTGAACTGAGATATGTAAGTTACATTTCAGTTAGATGGCTTTTGAAAGCTCTTGAGTTCTTCTGTATCTTAACCAGGTCAGGGTCAAGTCTCTTAACCCTTGGCTAGCTAGTTAGTGGGGGAAAAAATCTGACTCAGTCTGGTTTGGGTCCTCTCCTTGGCAGAAGGCACATCCAGTCTCATCTGCTGTGATGTGCTCATCACTTGCCAGCGCTGCAACCTTGTTAAGGCAGCAGCACTGAAGTCCCCGAGCAGAGCCGACAAGTATAAATAAGGGACAGTTGTCACATTTGGTTACAGGAGGGCAGCAGAGAGGAAGGTTGCCTGCAGCAAAGAACAGCCAGGCTGAGACAAACTCTCCCATTGTTTGGGGTCATCTGGTCTACAAACTGTTTCACATGAGAAAATTAGATTATGCCAAACCAACTTCTTTGGAGTACTTCTTTTCTGGGTGTTTTTTGTTTTGTTTTGTTTTAATCCAGCATTAAAAGGATGGAAGTAATCATAAATCTGGAAGCAATCACACACACATCACTTAGAAATGCTCTGCCTCAGTGCAAGAGAAACAGAATACACCAGCGCTGATTGGCCTGGGGTATCTCTCCCCCCATCAAGCCCACGTCCCAGACAAGTTAAATGTTTCATTAATTAGGCGCTAACTATGGTTAAAATTAGGAGAGCTGCAAGGATGTCTCCTCCTCCTCCTCCTTCAGACTGATCCTCTGATTAAAAGCAGGGGCCCCGGTTTGGGCTCTCAGGGTCACTCCATGGTGCTGCTGAGATCAGGGTTTGAGTCAGCCTGGTGGGGTCTGTGGGGAAGAAAGGGGTTTGGGTTTGGTGCCAGAGCAGGGGGCAAAGGGTGGGAGCATCCCAGAGAAAAGGGACAACACTATCAGTGTCCTGTGTGTGATGGATGTGCACACAGCCAGCTGCTCTCATCAACCTGTGGTACATGCTAATCAGGTATGGACAGAGACTAGGCAAACCCCACCAAGGTGCACAATATATCACCAGAGAGCACCACTTAGGACATACACCATGCCCTTTACCTGTACACAGAGAAGTGACTGAGGCAAACCCCACCAAGGTGCACAATGTATTGCCAGAGAGCACCACTTAGGACATCTACTGTGCCCTTTATCCATACACAGAGAAGCAACAGAAGCCACAGCCCCCACTTCAAGGCCCCACAAAGTGAAGGACGCTTTCCAGGTACCCATCTCCTCCATGATCCCCATGGAACTGAGACACCAGCTCCAGCTCCTCAATAGCTCTGCAAGGCAAAGTGTAAAGAAAGACAAAGCTCCAGACAGGAAGCATCAAGGTTTGAGGGTACTATCTTATTCTCTTGGAGAGGTTGAAAGCTTTTTACCCCTCCTAGGCTCTTGGTTTTCACTGTATGTAGAGCTGGCTGTGTGCAGCACCATTTGCCTGAGGGGCACCAGCATGGGGAAATCAAGGCCATTTTCTCTTTAAGATGGAGAGAGAAGATCTCTTCTATCTACCCATCCAAAGTGCTGTCAGACTGCGATATTCATCAGAAAACAATGGTTTTGGCAAGCCGTTTTGTCAAGACACAAAAGCAAACCTGGCCATTGAAGGCAAGCTGTGAGAGAAGCACACCAGAAAAGAAAACAATGGGGACATTCTGTAGTAACCACAACCCCCCAGGTTCTAGACCATACTCTGGTTTCCATAAATATTGGCCTCACTCTGAGAGCAGCAGAGCAGCCAAGAGCTTCTTGTATGAATCCGCCCTCCCTAACCAAGAGCTTCTTGTATGAATCCGCCCTCCCTAACCAAGAGCTTGAGTCAACTATAAATAAAGTTACCAAGACAAACAATAACAAATCTAAATTAACTGCTAAGGTGCATCCCAGCACCTTCCATTACACTAGAAAACCAGGAAAGGCTGCTGACAGGCAGATGCTGACAGGCAGATGCTGGCAGGCAGATGCTTCCAGGCAAGCGACTGGGTTCTCAGTAGGTGTTGTGAGCAACGTTCAGGGAACAGCCAGGGAAAGGATGGAGCGTTGCCTCCCTTGCAGTGCCAGCACTTCAAACCCCAAAATTGGCTAAAGTGCCCGAAATTCCACTCAAATCCAATAATTTCTCTGCATTCTGTGTTTTCTCCATTTGCCATTTAGCTTTGGAGAATGAGGGTGACTTGTGACATACTGAGCAAGTTTTGCCCACCATAAATCCAGAGGGTTGAGGATGATGTTCTCCTAATGAAAAGCTGCAATTCATAGAACTGTTAGGGTTGGAAGGGACCTCAAGGATCATCCAGTTCCAACCCCCCTGCCATGGCCAGGGACACCTCACACTACATCAGGTTGCTCAGAGCCACATCCAGCCTGGCACTAAAAGCTTCCAGGGATGAGGCTTCCACCACCTCCTTGGGCAGCCTGCTCCAGTGTCTCAGCACCCTCATGGTGAAGAATTGCTTCCTAACATCCCATCTGTATCTACACACTTCTGGTTTGCTCCATTCCCCCTAGTCCTAGCACTACCCAACATCCTAAAAAGTCCCTCCCCACCTTTCCTGTAGGCTCCCTTCAGATACTGGAAAACCACTATAAGGTCTCCTTGTCTCACATGACCTGGGGCATTTTTAAAGCTTATTACTGTGAGATTGGCATTGAGACCTAAAGAGCTGAAAGGTCTGAGAATGCTGCAACCAAGCAGGACACTGGAGAAGTGTCATAAAGCTCCCATGCACTGGCCCAAGGAGTACCATGGGATAAATATCTACCAGGAAAGAGCATTTCATTTTTAGCTTTGAACAGCAGATACCAGGGAGTGACTTACCCAAAGCAGTGAATCAACATTGTCTAACTGAAAGCAATGTCATGGCTGACAACAGACCTCCAGGACTATTCCCTCTGGGCAGCAAGACATAGTTGTAGGAAGTGACTTAGTTTCTGAACAGCCCTGCAAGATGATTTTCTGCCTGCTTTTTAAACATATGCAATCTAGAACTGGGGGGGTAGGGGGAGGGGAATCATCTTAAATGATCACTCAAAGACCCCCACAATCCAAGCAGAGATCAACCATGACATATTTAATTTCTCCTTGAAGCAGGAGCCTGTTGAGTTCCATCTCTAAACTACAGTTCCATCTCTAAACCACAGTTCCATCTCTAAACCACAGTTCCATCTCTGAACCACAGTTCCATCTCTAAACCAAAGTTCCATCTCTAAACCAAAGTTCCATCTCTAAACCACACTTCCATCTCTAAACCACACTTCCATCTCTAAACCAAACTTCCATCTCTAAACCAAAGTTCCAACAAAAAGGTGATGGAATCAAAGCAGTTCTTCATCTTGAGAATGTTGCAAAGCAGAGATTGGAGCATTCTGAATGAATACTTCCAATCACTGTTAACTATCATCTTCTTTTGGCTGAAGCACCTGAGAAACCTCATTTCATTTACAAGGCTGTCAGAGGGATCCACATCCACAATGTTCTTTCTTTCTTCTTTGCTAACAAAATACTTGGCCACAAACATTCCCCCAGCTCACAACCCAACACCTCACCAGCTTTGACCCTGTTTACCTCAGGAGAGCTGATTCCTCCCTCGTCTGAAGTGGGGGTGGGGGGAAACGAGGGAGGGATGGCTGAAGGCAGGAGAGATACCAAATAAACAATGTTTGTAATGTTAGCCCACAGCAAAAGGAACTATGATACATTATTTTAACTCTCCCACTGTGCCAGGGAACTTCATCAAAGTGCCTGACCTTGGTAATCATATGCTTGGGCATCCTGCCAGAAACAAACAGGGAGTTTAAAGTTGAGTAATTGGTTCAATGCCTTTTTTTTTTTTTTTTTTTGTTAAATCTCTTTTTTTTTTTTCCCTATTGCTTTTACTGGCATTGAACTCTCAATGTTACTTTAACATACTTTTTTTTTTGGTCTCTAATATTAATAAGTATTTACAGAAAAAGCAGGGTGAATTACACTGGAAGGAAAGATGCTGGAGTCACACTGCTGAAGTTCAGCTTGTAAAGAGGCAAAAAAGAAAGTCCTGATGTTATTTCAGCTGGGAGAGCTGCTAAATCCACTACTAGCAGCTTTTCTTGCTGGGAACAGTATCTTCAGCCTGGACAGTGCTTCTGTGAGATCCTGGGATAAAATACCACTTTTTGTAAGGAACTTCTTTCTAACTGAGCAGATGGACCTGAGTTTCCACCAGGGGTTGGACTCAATGATCTCTTTGGGTCCCTTCCAACCCCTGACATCCTGTGATCTTGTGACAGTCATCACAACCTACCTAAAATCCAGCCTAACAAAAGACTGAAGCCTGAAGGGAGCAGCAGCTCTCTCATTCCCATGTATAGAAAGGGAACTGTGCTTTTTCATTGACTGCTCAATAAGATCGCACACAGTTTGGTTTCTGGCAACTAGAGATCCCCTCCCTCCCAACAACAGAGCAAGCAAAAAAAGAAGAAGAAGAAAAAAAAATTGAAGCAAAAATCCCTTCAGACTGACAGAGCAAGAGCTCAGACTCATGCTCTAGAGGCCAAGCTATGGAGCACTCTGAAGTTTTTCCATGTAGATGTGCCAAAGACTGTTTGCCTCATGTACTTTTTTGCTCAAGAGCCCAGTTCAAAAGGGTGAGTCTTGCTGTGATTAAAGCCCTATTATCTGTTGACGAGGCTTGTGGCAGGCTTTCTCAGTAAATTGATGGGGGTTGTGGTGGTTATAAGCACTCAGAGGGTTCCATGGATACACATGATAAAATAAAAGGAAAAACACTCAACCCTTACCCCGAGCTTTGGAGGTGGGGAGCTGATTTGGGCAGAAGCACGAGGGCTGCTTGGCAGCAGCAGTAACACAATGTGAATCATAAAGAAAGACACCACTGGAGTCATCAGACAAGGGGAAGGTAAGGGCAGGAAAGCAACTTTCTGGCCAAATGGCTGTGTGCTGGAATGTGGGCGAGCCACCTGCTACGGCTGAGAAATGATCAGCAGCTCAGATGAATGAGCCAGCACAGAAAAAGGTTATTACAGCAGCAGCGGTGCCTGGATGATAGCACACAACGATAGACAGGTAAATACAAGATACTGGAGAGGTTTTATTTCCCCCACAGCCCAGCCTGCTGCTCTTTTGCACCTCCAACAGACTATGACACAGATGTTCACCTGCAGAAGGGATGGGAAGGCTTAGACAAAGTCAATCTGGTAGTTTTTCAAACAAGTCAGTTACCTTTTTTTGGAGTGAAAAATAAAATAAAGGGGACAAAAAAAAACACCTACTCTGAAATCTTTTCAGTCAAAGGAAGAAGGAATAAACGCATAAAGGCAAGGGAATAATTCTGATGATTTTTCATGGTAGGTTGTTTCTGCATTTCTTATATGAAGCACTTCACTCTGGAAGCCTTTGCACTTCCTAAGAGGTAAACTCATTGACTTCTTGTTCTGCAAACAGTGGCTTTCTTTTCATTAAAGAAATAAAAATCCCTTCAGAAGCCTTGAGAAGGATAAATAGCCTGAACATTGAAGACAGCGCTGCCTTTTCAGACAGATAAAACCACACCTGGCAAACCAAAATGAAACATTTGGGGTGGGGGTATCCTGCTTCATTTCATTCAAAGATTTCTGCAAGAGCCTCTTTGATTTGAGCTTTTCCCCCAGTTTTGTTTGTGGGGTTCCCCCCCCCCAGATCTGCTTGTTTTTTCCCCAGTTTGGCTTCAGAACCACCACAGGTCCTTCATGCCCCATGTCTATCAAGCAGGAGCTTCTCTCCCACATGTTGAGCCTCTGAAGAGGGAGGAGGGCAGTCACTGGAGCTGTCTGGAAGAGAGAGGGAGAGATTGATCCCATGGCAGCCCAGGAGCCATGCTTGGCTGATGCCTGGAGGAGCTCTTTGTTCAGGAGAGGGGCAGACAACTTCAACAGAGTCTGGTCTGAGTTAAGTCAAAGCTGCAGCAGCCAAGAGTTCCAGTGACAGCTCTCACAAAAGAAGGGAGGAGAAGGGTGACCAAAGATGAAACTCATTGCAGTGGACTGCAGATATGTAGATATATAGTGATATATGCATGTGTATGGCATGCACATACAAGCCCTCCTGTTGGATTTTCTGTTACAAGCACGATGCGGTCAAGACACTCATTGTTGTCTAAGCCTGACCTGTGTCTGTTGATGCAGCTTTCTCAATCAAGGCAGATGAATGCTTCCATAAGTGCTCATTTCTACAAGTGGGCTGTGCTAAGGGATGTAGGATGACTTGAGGTCTCTTCCAACCTTGGTGATACTGTGTGCGATATTGTGATACCTGTAGAAGCTAAACTAGACTGAACTTGGTTCCCACCCAAGAAAGAATCTAAGGAGCCATTGAACAGAGCCCAACTTGGAAACAGGCTTCAGTACATCCACCTTGTGAATGGGGCAAAGAGCAGATGCATTGCATCATCTGTAGGATAAGGGCATCAGAGATGTTTGGTGGTAGCTGTATTCTCAGCCCTAACCCATAGCACAGGAAAATACAAGCACTGGCCACATATTTGTCTGCTTTTACTCTTGTTTTCAGGACAGGCCCTTGGCCACACAAACAGAAAGGCAAAACGGGTAGCACAGTTTAAATGTTTGAAACCAGGCTGGTTTAAATGAGTCAGGGGGAAAAAGGCAGGAGAGAAGCCAGGGCTAACTGGAAGGAAAATATGGTGGGGACACGGATGGAGTAAATGCTTGGTAACTGTCCTATCTACTAAAATGTGCTTAATAGCAGCGGAGGAACCAGGTCTGAGGGGGAAAGGACATGCCAATCCAACTGAGACATGCCTAGGAAGAGCATTCCCTAACCCAATGGTGACAATATTAGGCAGACTGCTGAAATAACCAAAATACAGGCTTTGTGGCCTTAAAAAAAATAAAAAAGGTCCTCTAAGTTTGCAGTAGGAGTAAGGCATCTGGTTGCTCTGAAAAATCCCTGTTAGACATATTTTAAGGGGAAGTAGAGTTCCACAGACAGCTACCAGAATTGCCCCGAGGTTTTAGTCCCATCGGGTTACCTTTCATCCATAGAATCAAAGAATTGTTAGGGTTGGAAGGGACCTCAAGGATCATCTGGTTCTAGCCCCACCTCACACTAGATCAGGTTGCTCACAGCCACATCCAGCCTGGCCTTAAAAACCTCCAGGGATGAGGCTTCCACCACCTCCCTGGGCAACCTGTTCCAGTGTCTCACCACCCTCATGGGGAAGAACTTCTTCCTAACATCCAATCTGAATCTACCCATTTCTATTTTTTGTCCACCCCCTAGTCCTACCATTACAATAATGGAATGGAATGGAATGGAATGGAATGGAATAGAATAGAATAGAATAGAATAGAATAGAATAGAATAGAATAGAATAGAATAGAATAGAATAGAATAGAATTAACCAGGTTGGAAAAGACCTTTGAGATCATCGAGTCCAACCTATCACCCAGCACCATCTACTCAACTAAACCATGGCACCAAGTGCCTCATCCAGGCTCTTCTTAAACACTTCCAGTGACACCCTAAAAAGTCTGACACCCTAAAAAGTCCTTCCCCAGCTTTCTTGCATCCAGCTTTCTTTTCATCCAAGCAGCACAACATGGCATTGCTTATTGCATAAGGCGAAGCTCTCCAGCCTGGTTATGAGTCCCCACAACAGGTGCCAGGAGGTTAGCAGAGGAATGGCTGCTTGCTTGTCCATCTGCATCTTCAGGGAAAGTAGGTTAGGGGTGTTCTCTTGGATAGAAACGTCAGGGGTTTGCGGTGCTACCCATGACATTGCTGGTTAGAAGGGGGTTAATGACAGCCTGAGACAGAGTATGGGGACATCATGGGAAAGCCAGAGGGTCCCTCATCCCCCTGAGCTTAGGTCCAGCTAAACGTCTCAACTCCTTTGGGGCAGCTTTACTGTAGATGGTGTGCTTTAAAACGCGGAGGAGCTTGCTGCATCCAATGCGAAGCTTTCTCTGAGAAGGCAAAATAAAGATCGCAGTTGCTGTCGTCCTTAAAATCACAGCAGCTTCTAAATCTCTCTGAGTACAGTTGGTAAGAGACAAATCCTAAGGAACAACTGATTTTTGTGGCAGCCGGGGGAGCCTTTTCTGGGATTTCACCACATGGTGGCAATAGCAGTAAAGGTTTGATGCAGAAGATTTTTCTGGAAGCTCCCAAGCCACTCAGAACTATAAACTGGGCTGCCCTTCTGTCTACCTTGTGGGATAATATAGCTCTGTTTTCCTGTCACAGCTTCCTCATTAGAAGCTGTGCACGCTTCTCATTCTCCTGCATCTGCTGAGGACCACAGACAATTCCGAGATTTCTTTGAATGTCTCCTTCTCTTCTCTTTCCACCCCCCCCCCCCCCCTCCTTCCCACCTTTTCCTCTACCAAAACACATAATTGCAGCTTCTGTGAAATGTTAATTCACAGAAGGTTATATTCTCAGAACTGGGAAAATTGCAACATTCAAGTTTTTCTTTAGCAAAGGAGGGAGGCTTCAAAACACAGAAGTTGCCTCAATCTTCCAGTAAGGTCAGATATTTGTCTACTGGTTTAATTGCCAGCAACAAAAAAAAAAAAAAAAAAAAAGCCCCACCAAACCAAACCAAAAGAAAGCAAAACAAAAATTACACCACACACACGCACACACAAATAATAATAATCAAACAGTATGAATAAAAAAAAACCCCAAACAGATGAAATGTGACTTCATCTCTAAAGTACTGCTTTGCCATCCATTCCTCCCAAAACAAGGAAGGAGAATAAATCCAGAGTTAGTTGCTAGTGGTGACTGACCAATATTGCAACATCATTTCTAGAGATGATAACAAACTCCTCTCCTCTTAAATTCTGCAGAAGTACAAAGTCTCTGCAGGAATACCAAGTCACTGCTGACATCCACCCAGGGTACCTGCTTTGCACCAGGCACAACCTCCACCTTCTGCAGGGGAAGGAAGCAAAGCACACGAGGAAGCAGCAGGATGCAGGCTGTATTCTAGGTAGTCAAATATTTGTACATACTGTGGTTCATGTGTGCATATGTGGCTCCTTAAAACCACCCTACAGCCATGCCGAAGGAGCCCAAGAGTGCTCATTGTAGTTGCACTGGTATGTCAGTTGTTGCATGGGCAGGAGCACAGAACAGGAGCTAACTCTCATGCACAAATTACAACGTGACAGCACGCACACAAGAGTTAACGTCCCATTCCCATGAGAACTGCCAGGGATTTATGGCTCTCCTAGAGGATTTGCTGCTGTTGCAGCCCTGCTCCAGAAGACCCATGCAGCACTGTCTGCAGCGCTAGATCAGCAGTGGTAGTTCCTGGAGCACCTGTGTTTTTCTTGGAGGTCTCTCATCTCCGTACTGACCAGACCTGATGTTGCTTATCTTCAGTGATTATATCAGCTCATATCTCCAGGACTGGAAGGAATGATATAAAAACATACCATCCTACACCATCTCGAATGACCTGCCAGGAAGCAGTTTATTTATATGTCCCAGGCACTCAATCTACTGCCTAGCTATGTGCAAGCAGACAGGTGCAGATTTAGGAGGAGAGCTCCCAGTAAAGCATTTTAACCCTGCTGTCAGCCGTTCACATTAGCAGGGAGGATCATACACTCTAATACATGACCGAGGACTGACCACCTGACAGCTGCCCAGTGTCTTTTGTCACTTGATAGTAGCCACATACATCCTGGCTAGCAGAATATGATTGTCACACCTCTTGCTGCCATTGTCTTCTGAGAGCAGCCAAGGTGCTTGGGTGAAATAAGGTGTCACCTGAGTCAGACCTGTAAAAATTGCCCTTGACTGAAAAAACTGCTAGTGATCAGATGGTACAAGACTGTGAGTAGTAACACCCACTGCTGCCTGTGCTTGGAGGCAAACACCATCAACCACCAGCCCACACTGCACTACCTGGGGCACCCCCCAGTAACTCCATCATGACCATCCACTACTTCTCCCCGAGCCTCATGCTCTGCTCTTCTTGCCCTTGGCATCCCTGAAAGAGACAGCCACTGCAAACTGCAAGGACACCAATGGAGTGAGCAGGACCATCCCAGTTTACCTCAGCTGAGTGCTTAGTCCAAGGTGTCCAGAAGTCAAAGCCTTCCTTGCAGTAGCTGTGCTTGTGTGTGCTACTTGGACCATCCAGCAGCTCCATTTCAGAAACAAAGCTGTTTGCAGTTCAAATGTTTGTTGTAACATAATTCCAAGAAAGGAGCCATCACTTAAATTGATCTCTATGTCTGAGGAGGAATCTTGGCTGAAATCTTGCCCTGTGAGTCCAACAACAACAGCACATCAGTTACTCCAGTGGATTTCATTTCTCAACCCTTTAAACATGTAATTCCTGGACAGATGCCCTAAACTGAAAAAGTAAAACACTCTGCTCCTGGCCACTCGAATTGCATAAGGGTGCCTGCCCACTGCTAAACCTTATACATGCAGTTATTTGTACTCTGCCTGAGACTGCCACAAAGCCTGCAGTCTCCAGGGACCACTATTTTTATATTGGTGTTCCTGAACAATTAATGTAAATCACTCAGGAAGGGCCAGAAATAAATAGTGCTGGAATCCCTTATTGAAACTGCCTCATTTAACAAGGTTAGCAATTATCACATGTGGAAATAGCATCTAAGAGCTGAAACTCTGGGATATCCTTGCAGGATTTTATGGTTGCTTTGGAATAAGGGGTTGGACATCCCTGGAGACATCCTTTGCTTCAGAGTTTTAGAATTGTTTTGTCCTTGCTCAGGACAGAACCAAGCCCCCAGGCAGATTTTTTCCTGTGTGCCCTTGGTCCACTATTCATGCTTTTAAATGAAGCCTTTCTTTCTCCAAGGAGTTCAAATAGCTGAAGAAATCAGTGAGGCGATCTAGTGAGCCTTACATCACACTTCAACAGGTGTCTGATGGTCTATTTGTCATTTAGCTAGCTGAACAACACATTCAAGGAAGATGTAGACCTTATCCTCTTCCCCTCCTTGGACACCTTAATCATTCCTGAAGGAGCCCATATAAATCCATCAAGGAGAAAACAAGTAACCCAAATCACATACAGAGTATCTTACCAGGCAGACTTAGTAGGAGCTGCCTCCCTGTGTCCCAGGGAGGGCTAGATAAAATTCAGCCTCCAAATTTGGATAGCAAGGAGGAAGTGAGGGTTCAACTGCTGTCCCTGTTTCTTTATTTATTTACTTTTAGTGAACTGAAGTGTGTTTTGCCTTGAATTGGTGCTTACAGGAACAACAGTGCCTTTATATACCTGGAATATTTACCTTGCAGTTCTTCCAGAACCCACAACTGCTGTGAGTCAGCAGCATGCACCCAGGTTCTGCATCCTGCCAGAAGGATAATGAGGGTCACTGAGCTCACACCACCTGTCCCTGAAGCTGTCTTAAGCAGCACTGTTTATTTGAGTGTCATTTAAGTCAGGCCCATCATATGATTTATTGGTATACCTCTATCATTAGCTGTGCCCTTAGCCTGCTTTACAAATGCTGTTGCTGGCCTTCTAGTAGACAGAAGTGCTCCTTTTCAAAGCATTTCCTTTTCCATACATCAAACAGTGTTAAGCAGCAGCCAGTCTTCAGTGTTATCTCCTTCCCAGTATGAACACCTTATCTGGTTGGCCATCACATAAGGCATTAGAAATTCCTAATTTCTTTGGACGTTTCTCTTGGTTTTGCTCTTGTTTCAGCTACATTTGACAGAAAGGGTTTCAGGCAGCAGGAAATGTTTAGATGTATTAGGACTTTCTTTAGAACTTCCTTACAGTAAATATGTTTAGCTAGCATAGTGATAAAAGAGCAAAGGAGGGTCAGGCTGACACCAGGAGTGCACGTTGCCCGGTTGTTCCCATTGTTGGTAGCCGGTGTCTCAGCCAGTTCCTGCAGGGACAAGGGACACGGCTGTGAAACCTAAACAGGGACAATGTGCAGATCAACCTGATTACCATGTTTTCCCTGAACAACTTCTGCTTGTTAACACAGTTGTAATGGAGCCCATGCCAGCACATACTATTCTCTCTGATGCTGTGATTTCCTCTACCTCATGCCTGGTTCAGCTGCAGAGCCCAGCTTCCATTGAGACTCTTGAACGTGCCCAGAGAAGGGCAACGAGGCTGGGGAGAGGCCTTGAGCACAAGCCCTACGAGGAGAGGCTGAGGGAGCTGGGATTGTTTAGCCTGGAGAAGAAGAGGCTCAGAGGAGACCCTAATATCCAACCTGAATTTCCTCTGGAACAACTTGATCCTGTTTGGAAGACAACTTCTCTCACTCCATTTCCTTTGAGACCTTATTGCCATCTACAACTACCTGAAGGGAGGTTGTAGCCAGGAGGGGGGTTGGTCTCTTCTCCCAAGCAACCAGCAAGAGGGCACAGTCCCAAACTGCACCAAGGGAAGTTTAGGCTGGAGGTGAGGAGAAAGTTCTTCACAGAGAGAGTTGTTAGCCATTGGAATGTGCTGCCCAGGGAGGTGGTGGAGTCACCATCCCTGGAGGTGTTCAAGCGGGGATTGGACGTGGCACTTGGTGCCATAGTTTAGTAGTCATGAGGTCTTGGGTGACAGGTTGGACTTGATGATCTCTGAGGTCTTTTCCAACCTTATTGATTCAATGATTCTATGATTCTCCAGCCATTTCTCCTTGCTCCAAAGAAGCTGCTGAATGAGCAAGCACAACCCATAGTTCTGCTTTTTATCTTGCTTTTGCAAACTTGCTGCTTAATCTCTTTCTGAACAGGAGCCAGTTTCAAGAAAGCAGGAGAGCAAGGTCCTTAGGACAAGATGATGGATGGAGCCATGGAGTTCAGAGCACTTTGTTCAGCCACTCAGTTTTTTTTTTTTTTCTTCAGATAATGAGAAAGTTAACTGGATCAATTTAGAGCTTCATAACTACAGAATGACTACAGGTTGACAAGTCAGGAAGCACATGATCCACTTAGATGTCTCCAGGCTGACACAACACAGGCTTTACCTGCAACATCCAGTTCCAGTGCATGTTTAATAAACTAATTATCCGGAAGATTACATGCCTTAAGAGTAAATTTATGGTTACCTGTTCATTGTTACCCTGGTTTCATTTTGGTCACCACCCACTAACCAGAACAATAGTAGGGCTTTCCTAAGTCCATGCAAAAGCACCCATTAACTACAGTGAGCTGATACTTCTGAGAACAAGAGTAAATCCCCATGGAAGTGAATTAGTGTAGCTCCATTAACTTGAATGGAGCTTTATTTTCTCACAGCAAGCAAGTAGCTCTCTCCCTTGGTTTCAGAATTAGTCCCACATGTAAAGCAGCACCTCTTCAGTGGGTTAAATTGTCTCCCTTTGTTCTGATGTTTAGGCTCGAGATGAGGAGGAAGTTCTTCCCAGAGAGAGTTGTTAGGCGTTGGAATGTGCTGCCCAGGGAGGTGGTGGAGTCCCCATCCCTGGAGGTGTTCAAAAAGGGATTGGACGTGACACTGAAGCCACGGTTTAGTAGTCATGAGGTGTTGGGTGACAGGTTGGACTTGATGATCTTTGAGGTCTTTTCCAGCCTTATTGATTCCATGATGCAAAACTGACCACAGAAAAATGGTAGAGCCGTGTCAACTTACACTGGACTATGGACTCCATGCTTCTCTCCAGCAGGCTCTTCTGGTGAATGCAAGCCTAGGAAACCATGAACAAAGCTGCCATGGAAGCGCGTTGTCCTTGCAATTTGGCCAATATTTTACCTGTCCTGCTGGAAAACCAGATGTTCTTCTAAAAGCAGATAGCAGCCCATCACTTCACAGACTAGTGGTACTTTCAGCCCTCACCAAAGCAGAGCTAGAGTGTGCTTTCATTTACACTCTGTTTATAATGGCTTAATTTTAACTGTAAGAGGGTCTTGCCTCTCATCACTATAAACCATACAGGGTTTTGTCCACAATATTTTTGCAGTTAATTTATGCTGCAAAGGGGCTGAGATATTCTTTGAAGAGGACAGTGCTGATTCAAGGGCATGCAGTAAGAACAGTATTGATTTGGGGCAGTAAGCCAGGGCTCCCTTTCAGTTCTGCCCTGTGGTTTCCTCCAGACCTATTCATTCTTCTCCCTTTTCTAGGCTCCTGCAGCCTCCTGAGTGAACCAACCAAAGCTGACAATGGCACACCAGTTCACATTTTGACATTTGTGAATGTGAGATATCAAAAGATAGGCAGATATCAATAACTAAATAAAGAAGTTTGTGACCCACCAGTTTAAAACCTTGCAAAGCCATCACCGCTGAGGTGTACTGGTGGAAACTGCTGAAGATATGATAGAAGAGACTCTAAAGAAGCCCTGGTGTGAGACAGAGGGGAAGTCCTGGGTTTTGTATGAAAGCATTGTAAATTGTGCCATAAATTGTGTTGTTTGTACAAGTTTGTACACATCTTCATCTTCAAGCAGTCGGTTCACCGCTTCCGGAAGAAGAAGCAATGAAGTGAAACTTTGATATCGTTTAACAAAGCAACCTGTGTGTGTGAGACGGGGTGAGGGCTTGGCTTTCAAGTTGGTTCCTGGCATGCAAGGAGACCCAAGGAAAAGCAACCTTTCCGAAATCAGGGGATTGCTGTTGAGTTTTCAGCCCTGATTTTGGAAGAGATGACCGACACCGTTCTGTCTGCTGCCTGTGCCGAAAAGAAATGACACAGCAGGTTTAGGTGCAACCTTCCCAAAGGGAGGAGGCATAAAATCAAGGCACTGAAATAGCATGTGGAAATTCTGAGCCCTGGATCAGAACTCCTATTGCAACTGGAGAACTCTGAAAGCTGAGGCAGCAGTGTAGTGGCAATGCATCACTGAATGCCTTCCTTGGATGAGTTGGTCTCACCTTCCCATCTCAGCTGCACAGGAAGGTTGTAGTGGGGGAAAGTCAAAACCTGAACTCCATTCACTCATTCGTGCTCTTTCCAGCCTTCCATGTAGAGCTGGACAAGGTCACTGTTCCTTTGCTTATTGTTATGTCTTGGTGTGTGCCTCTGACAATGTGATAAAGCAGTATTTAAATGGATGAATTAACTGAGAAAACAAAGGTTTGCATGTTTTAGCAAGCTGGAAAAGCAAATAAATGTTACAGTTAGCTGTGAGACCAGAACTTGTGTGGGACAAAATGTTGTGTTCCCCTTCAAGTTTGAGAGATTTCATTAATTTTAGGGGGGTGGGTGTAAAATTTTTTTATTACCAGTAAGGATGGTGGCAGGTGTTAAGGTATTTGTTCTGACTGGGAAAGCAAAACATTCTGTCCTGAAGGCTGCTGCTCCTGAAAGTTTGTTTGTTTGTTTGCCCCAGCAGGAACAATTCAGCAGAAACGTGGTAAATTCACAAAACCTTTTGTTTGTGTTGCTGAATCCACAGTTTTGCCCAAAAAAAAAAAAAAGGAAAAAAAGGGGGAAAAAAGGGAAAAAAAAAGAAAGGTAAGGAAAGAAAAATAAAAAAGAGGCAGCTAAATCTTTCCCCAATGCTGCTTCCAAACTGTTACAGAAATTAGAGTGAAATGGTAGTGATTAAGATGGAGTGGGGGGAGGAGGGCATCACCCTTGCAGTAACTCTATCCAAGGCAATGGGTTTACAAATGGGAGCTGACTCCTGGCTCTTGGTATTTCTAAAGCCTATAGTCTTCAGTGGTTCATTTTCAGAACATTCTTCTTCAATGACATGAGGGTGGAATAGTGCAGATAATAGCTCCACTGTTTGTCAAAGACAAAAGCAGCAAGATTTACTTAGCAGCGTGCAGCCAGGGCAACGCTGAGGTGTGGATGCAGATGAGCAGGTTCACTGCAGTCTACAAGCAACAGGTCAGGAGAGCAGTGTCAACACATGCCTGGCATGGATCTGCTTTTCCTTTTCTCTTCCTCTTCTCACTTATTTTGTCATTTTTTGTTTATTTGGTATATCAGGTCCTTCAGCTATTAATTTCAATGTGCCATTAACCTAAGCCTTAAAGGTTTTACCCTTCCATTTTGCCAGCCTGTAGCAAGTCCACTTCCCACACAGCCTGGTTATGTTATCCAGGGGCCAAACCTCACGCATGGCAGTGAGTGAGGGTACACCCATGTGAAAAGCCCATGAATCTTTCAGATAGGAGGATGTGTCCTTCCAAAGAGAGCACATGCTTCCAAAGAGGATGCAAAGGAATTAGTCTTAAAGTTATGTGTTGGTTATGGGAGTCAAACAAACTAGGCTTAGCTGAATAACACTCTCCCCCATGAACTGGAAAAATATCAGCTATTGTGGGCTATTTGCCAAGGATTCAAATTCTCATGAACAAGCTCCTCTGAGCTCATTTGAAAATCCTCATGAACTCTGCTGCCATTCACCCATTAGGTTGAGGATGAAAAGAAAGTTTGGAGGCTAGTGAGAAACCAAAAGGCTGCCAGGACTCCCAGATCTGAATGTGGGACTCAGCTGAGCTCTCCCCACCCCACAGAAAGGAGATGACATAATGCTTGGTCTCAATCTGTCCACCCCTTGTGTGGTAGAAGCAGAGGCAGGAGTCAGCTTGCTTTTGTTCGGGAACTTTCACAGTATGAGAGGGATTGGGAGAGAACTGGGTGTCTGCAACTGTGTTAGCAAATAAATCCAGGCCCAAGGCTGCTCTCCAGTTCCAACTTGCCACTTGTCCACATGGTGGGCACACAAATCCAAAGTCCATCAGGACGGTCGGGTCATCTGATGAGTTCAGTCCATCTTCCGGACCTTGGGCCCTTTTCCTCTTGAGTCCAGCTTTTGACAACTAGGGTTGGTAATGCGCTCTGGACACACATGGCTCATGAGGCTGGATGATGTGAAACCCTTTTCCAGGTCTTCACAGCATGGTCAGAGTTGTGGGAGCTGGGCTTGCTGTTCTAAAGAGCTTGCTTTTGTGAGAACCACAAGGACAAGGTCCTGCTTGTGTCCTGCTGTGAGCCACACTTGACCTCATCAACATTTATAAACAATGCTTATAAAAAGTTCCAGAGAAGGGCAACAAAGCTGGGGAGGAACCCAAGCACAAGCCCTGTAAGGAGAGGCTGTGGGAGCTGGGGTTGCTTAGCCTGGAGAAAAGGAGGCTCAGAGGAGGCCTTATTGCTATCTACAACTACCTGAAGGGACGTTGTAGCCACATGGGGGTTGGTCTCTTCTCCCAGGCAACCAGCACCAGAACAAGAGGACACAGTCTCAAGCTGCACCAGGGGAGGTTTAGGCTGGATATTAGGAAGAAATTCTTCACAGAAAGAGTGATTGGTCCTTGGAATGTGCTGCCCAGGGAGGTGGTGGAGTCACCACCACTGGAAGGTTTTAAGAAGAGACTGGATGGAGCACTTAGTGCCATGGTTTAGTTGATGAGATGGTGTTGGGTGATAGGTTGGACTCAATGATCTCAAAGGTCTTTTCCAACCTGGTTAACTCCTATTCTATTCTATTCTATTCTATTCTATTCTATTCTATTCTATTCTATTCTATTCTATTCTATTCTATTCTATTCTATCCTATCCTATCCTATCCTATCCTATCCTATCCTATCCTATCCTAATTCCATTCCATTCTAAATATATAAAGGGTGAGTCCTGAGAGGATGGAGTCAGGCTCTGTTCAGTGATGCCCAAGGACAGCACAAGGGGCAGTGGTGGAAGTTGAGGCATAAGAAGTTTCACGTAAATATGAGGGCATGTTTTTTTTCACTGTGAGGGTGACAGAGCACTGGAGCAGGCTGCCCAGAGAGGTTGTGGAGTCTCCTTTCTGGATATATTCAAAACTCACCTGGATGTGTTCCTGTGTAATCTGGTGTAGGTGATCCTGCTCTGGCAGGGGGGGTGGACTGGGTGATCTTTTTAGGTCCCTTCCAGCCCCTGAAATTCTGTGATTCTGTGAATAATCAACAATATGCTTTAGGTTTTAAATGTATTTTGCTTTGCTTAAGTGTCTGCCCATGAGCTTAACTGCACCCACAGCCATCTTTATCCACACCTGGAGACTGAGAAGCCTGCTCTGGTGTAAATCAGTGGGCATGAATAATGTGTGTCACCAGCCATATGCAAGTGTGGCACTGCATGCAGGCAGACGTGTATGTGTGTCAGCTTCGGTGAACCGATTCAAGCCTGCAGCAGCGAGGCAAATGCTGCCCGTTGGACAAGCTCCCTCAGCTGAGGAGGGAGTACAGGTTCCCCCTGACACAAAGTGCTTACTGGATTTCATTTGATATAAGGGCATTCCAAAGTTAAAATCCAAACTTTGATAATCACAGGATCACAGGATCACCAAGGTTGGAAGAGACCTCAAAGGTCATCGAGTCCAACCTGTCACCACAGACCTCATAATGGTGATGAAAAATGGAACTAGTGTTGAATTCTCACTGCCTTTCCTTTTTTCTTTTTGAAGATGATTTTTTGTTTTACAAAGACATGGCCAGGATCTTTCTACATTAAAAATACAGCATGATACTTGGGAAACAAGGAAAATTCAGAGGTAAGACTCGGCCTCACGACCTCCTTGCTGCACATCTGAGTAGCCAGTACCAGGACATGATTCAGAGATGGTCTGTTGGCACGTCCATTGCTGTGAACACCTGAGAAAATAAGAGATTCTCATCTAGGGCAATAACCCTGATAAAGCATCATCTTTTCCCCCACCCCAGCACCCAGGAATGTTACTGAGTTCCCCAAAGCCACAGACCAGTCCAGTGTCACCCCCCAGTTATGTCAGTAGGACATGCAGGTGGTAGCAGCACATGCCTCTGAGATGTGCTCATAGCCAGTTACCTCCTTGGTTTCTGTTGAGTAGATTTTCACAACTCCAGCTGCAGAAGTCAAAATGTACTGCGTTTCTTTCCCTGCTGCAGAAGGAGGCTGGGGACCTGGGGACATGGTTGAGGCTGTGTGGGTGACCCTGGCTGGTCTGTTGCTGTTTCTAGGGAAAGCTGCTGAGGAAAGATTTGTAATGTCTAGCACTCATTTTTAAACATCAGTGCCCAGGAAGGCAGAGGCAGTTTGGGAATTTGCTTTGTTTTGTTTAAGAGAAATAGTCTTTTAAGTGATTGGGTTTTTTTTTTTTTTTGAAGAGCAGCTGATAAACCTCAACACTGAAATCCAGGTTAATGGAGGAGGGGAGGTTTCCACAGCAGACCCTGAGTTTTGGAAGAATACCAATAAAGATCAACCTGCTTTAGCCACAAATCTCACACAGACGTGCAGTGAACCCTTTCAGGCTGCTGTCTGCACAAAGGTGTTTTGATCTTTAAAAACTTGCTTTGGTAAAATCCCTTTTGCAGTTTGCAAGGGAAAAGCAGTGATTATTTTTGGTGCAGATTGCTGGGGAGGCCACGAGCATCTGCCACTGCTTTCCTCCCAATGCCCAGGAGAAGACAACTCAGGGAGAGAGATACCAGTGTTTTTCTTTGCTGCTGTTTTGGTGTATGGTTTGTAAATTTAAATTCAAGTGAAGGCCTGATGATGTTATCCAGGGACAGGCTGAGGGAGCTGGAGTTGTTCAGCCTGGAGAAGAGGCTCTAGGGAGACCTTATTGCTGTCTACAACTACCAGAAGGGATGTAGACAGGTGGGGGTCGGTCTCTTCTCCCAGGCAACCAGCTCCAGAACAAGAGGACACAGTCTCAAAGCTGTGCCAGGGGAGGTTTAGGCTGGATGTTAGGAAGAAGTTCTTCATAGAAAGACAGATTGGCCATTGGAATGTGCTGCCCAGGGAGGTGGTGGAGTCACCATCACTGGAGGTGTTTAGGAAGAGACTGGATGGGCTGCTTGGTGCCATGGTTTAGTTGATTAGATAGTGTTGGGTGATAGGTTGGACTTGATGATCTCAAAGGTCTCTTCCAACCTGGTCTAGTCTATTCTATTCTATTCTATTCTATTCTATTCTATTCTATTCTATTCTATTCTATTCTATTCTATTCTATTCTATTCTATTCTATTCTATTCTATTCTATTCTATTCTATTCTATTCCTGTCAGTACCTGGAGGGGGCTACAAGAAGGATGGAGAGTGACTGTTTACGAAGGCCTGCAGTGACAGGACAAGATGACAATGGCTTCAAATTAGAGAAGAGCAGATCTAGATTGGATGTTAGGAACAGGTTCTTTACCACGAGGGTGGTGGAGCACTGGAATAAGTTGCCCTGGTAGGTGTTTGGGGCCCCACCCCTGGAGATATTCAAAGTGAGGCTCATCAGGGCTCTGGGCAACCTGATCTAGTTGAGGTTGCCCCTGTTTGTTGCAGAGGGGATTGGACTAGATGACCTTCGGAGGTCCCTTCCAACCCAGACCATTCTATGATACTGTGATTCTATGACATACAACCAGAACTGAGTTCTTGAGATGCCCAGTGTCAGAAGCCTACAAAGTCATGGTGCCTTTCTGAATGTGAAAAAGTTTCAAAGAGTGGTTTAAAGATAAGGGGCTGACACTGGCTCATTCAGGGAGAACCACTCTGAGCCTCCCTTTAATATCTAATTATCAGGACTAATGACTGATTACGTGTCTCCAGTCTTTCAGACCTTCAATAATTTCTGTACCAACACGCTTTACCGCTTTCCGGGGGAAATGTTATCTGAAGTGTGAAATTAACCATTCTTTTGTTATGAACTCACCACTTGGCCATAGCTGCTAAACAGTTTCAAACCCGAAACATATTTGAACCGTTTCCAAGTTCATCTAGAGCATGACCTTGTGTATTTTAATAATTACAATTTCCTTGGTAAAGTACAGCTCTAAAAACGGGGGCTGGGGGGGGGGGGAATGTGCAAACAGCTGCAGGGGTGAGCATGGCTGACTGTAGCGATGATGAGCTTTACAAATACACCAGAAGGAAAGCAATAAATCTCCAAATACAAAGTGCCTTCTCATTTTAACCCCTAGCATGCAGCAGTGCCCTGACGGTACAGAGCAGCAGACCTCCCCAGAGGCTGCCCTGATGACAGTGGCGAAAGAGAGTGTGGAGGAATAATAGGTATCAGGTTGAGCTTTCTTTTGCCAGGGAGCTGGTAGCGTTTCAGATTTTTATCTCTGGCACACTGATACACAAATCAGCTGGAAGCAGCAGGATTTAGCCCTGCTCTGCAGAGATGGGAGCTGTGATCAGGCGCACAGTCGCGGTATGCACGCACATGTGAGTAATCCCATTGGAATCAAGGACTTGAAAGAGGAGCGTGCACATGAGTAATGTTTTGTAGATACAAGGGCTGGAGTCTGGACCACATGGCTCAGGACAAAGAGACGTGTCAGCTCTGCATAAATAATACAGGCATTCAGCTTTGAAACTTCAACCTACTTAGCAGGGGCAAAGTCACTCTTTCCACCTCGCATCCAGGAAAGCAGGGAGGAGGACAGAGGGGTCAGATCAGCCGTGCAGTGAGAGCTGGGATGACACCAGGTTTTGGTGCTCCCAGAGAGAGATGGGTACAGAGCAGCCCTTTTGCCCACCTCCTGCATGCTCCAACGGGGCAGGGAGCGGGGTCCTCACTGTGCAAGCAAGAAAGTGCTGTGTTTGGTGCTGTGATCTTGCTTGGAAGAAAAGCCTGCTGCAGGCTGTTGTAGGTACCATCCCTGCTGCAGGGTTATTTGGACCATAGTGACAGGAAACAGCCTCTATTTCTTCTTCCAGGCACTTTTCATCTGTACAGCAATCACCTCCCAAAGCCTCAATGAAACAGGGTTAAAAAACAATAAGAGGAGAGAGGCAGCGTGAGAGACCACCCAGGTCAGGGTGCGTTTTATCAGGCGAGCATCACTCCGTGCGACGTAAAGGCTTCTCTGAGCCACCTCTGGGAGTTTTGACCAGGAATATGACTAACACAACACTTGGCAAAGCATGGACTAATAGTGTGATTGTTCTGTCGGCTTCTCCCCTTCTGGAGTTATACCATGCTGAGCAGTGTTCGAGTTAGCAATCTGAAAGGCCTTTTCATTATTGTATCGAAAACTCCTCTGACTGCAGAACTCTTAATCAAAGGACTTTTATGTCAAAGTCACATTTTTTCCAAACCCAGAAAAGTTCAGGCTCAGAGCATAAACATTAGACTCATTATTTAGAAATAGCAGGCAAGTCCTTTGGGTTCTGGTATCAGATCAAAGCTTGAAAAAAAAAAAATTAAATTAAATTGCTTCAGAAAAAAAAGAGAGAGAGGAAACAAAATCAGTTCATTTGGGGGATCAGCATATTTCTTGTTTGCTTTTTCATTATGTAGCTAAAAAAAGGAATAGTGAGATTCTGTCGGTGGTTTTCATGTGTTTTCCAAAGCTGGATGGATGCTGCATGCTAAGTACTTCCCCAGTCTGTGGAGGCAGAAAATATTTTGTTGACATGACAATAAAAACAGTCTGCAGACTTATCGAATTGTTGTCTCTTTCACCATCCCAAGCCACAAGAAAGCAGCGTGAGCATCACGCTCCTGGGGAATGGAAACCTGTGCTGACCTTGCCTTTGAGCTGAAACATTGCCTCCTGCCATAGAATAGAATAGAATAGAATAGAATAGAATAGAATAGAATAGAATAGAATAGAATAGAGTAGAAATAGAATAGAATAGAATAGAATAGAATAGAATAGAATAGAATAGAATAGAATAGAATAGAATAGAATAGAATAGAATAGAATAGAATAGGTTGGAAGGGACCTTCAAGATCATCTCGTCCAACCTATCAACCAATCCAACCCGCCTAAACAACTAGACCATGGCACCAAGCACCCCATCAAGTCTCCTCCTGAACACCTCCAATGATGGTGACTCCACCACCTCCCTGGGCAGCCCACTCCAAGGACCAATCACTCTCTCTGTGTAGAACTTCATCCTAACATCCAGCCTAAACCTCCCCTGGTGCAGCCTGAGACTGTGTCCTCTTGTTCTGGTGCTGGTTGCCTGGGAGAAGAGACCAACCCCCATGTGGCTACAACTTCCCTTCAGGTAGTTGTAGATGGCAATATGGTCACCCCTGAGTCTCCTCTTCTCTAGGCTAAGCAACCCCAGCTCCCTCAGCCTCTCCTCATAGGGCTTGTGTTCCAAACCCCTCACCAACTTCGTTGCCCTTCTCTGGACATGTTCCAGCAAGTCAACATCCTTCCACATTGTCCTGAAGGAAGTGGTCTTCTGGGGGCTGTCCACTGGTAACTGGTTTGTTAATGATGGTTTGGGCAGGGATAACTAGTTTGTTATTTTCGAGGTGTTTACACCCACTACTCTGTTCACCAATGCTAGTCTATCATCTACCAGTCTTACCTATCCTCCTGTCTTCTCCCCACCTGTGGCCTCATCTCACTTTCTTGGGCTGTGGACACACAAATGATGAACTTGGCTTTTGGCAGAGGAGCGGGATGGAGATGTGGGGACACTGGAGGGCCATATCTGACTGATCAGACACTTCATCCAAAACCAACCCCACCCTGGAAAGCTGCTGCTGCTGGCAGCAGTTTGCACCCTTCTGTTGGAGGTGAATCGTGAATCCATGGTGCTGACCGCCACACTGGGGTCACCAGGCACATAAGAGGATGGAAGAGCAAAGGTAGAGGCAGGACTGAATTGCTTTTTGTTTTGCCATTTTCTTCCTGATTATTTTGTCCCCCAAACAAATCAGTGACTCGTTATGCTTGCAAGGCAAATGTGACTGGCCTTAACTTCTGCTGATTTTTGTGAACTTTGCAAGTGCCTCAGAGAGAGGTGGGACTCTTGAGAAGTCCTGAAGAGATCAGGCTGCTGAGGGCTGAGGAATGGCAGAAATGCCCACATGTTTTCTGTTTGTGACACCGCCACTGATGGGAATCATTTAATCACACAGCAAGACCAGTTCACACTACCTTTACACCAGTCCTTAAGATGTTTCCCTTATCTCTGACTTGCTGTGGCCTGCTGGGGTTTTCCCTGCCTGATCCCTCTGTCAGCTAGAAATGGTTTTGAGTATTTATTCCTCAGGAAAACTTGAGTTGTCTCTAAGACTTGGCCACAGTTTCCATCTTTTCATGTCTCAAGTCCCCATCTGCACGAAGAGGTTAATAATGAGAGGCAAACAAGCACAGGAGGGCCAGCTACACACAGATCCCCATGTGCTGAGGAGACATATAATTTCTTAAATGAATCAGTCACATGATACTCTTTTTTTCCCCCTCCTTAACTGGGTCATTGAACCTTTATAAGTATTAGGAATCTGAAACACCTGTAGCAGTTATCTATGTGCAAACAGCCTTTCCACTGCAAACTGAGGTTCTTGTAGGGGAGAGAGTCCTGTGAGCACTGAAGCGAGCAAGCACCTGTTTCCACCAATGTTATGATTCCCATAACTGGCACAAACAGTTGATATTCAAGATAGAAACACACATTTTCCATCTCTCCTTTGCAACATTAGAACAAGAGGACAGAGGCTCAGGCTGTGCCAGGGGAAGTTTAGGCTGGATGTTAGGAAGAAGTTCCTCACAGAAAGAGTGAGGAATGGGCTGCCCAGGGAGGTGGTGGAGTCACCATCACTGGAGGTGTTTAGGAAGAGACTGGATGGGCTGCTTGGTGTCATGGTTTAGTTGATTAGATGGTGTTGGGTGATAGGTTGGACTTGATGATCTCAAAGGTCTTTTCCAACCTCGTTTCTATTCTATTCTATTCTATTCTATTCTATTCTATTCTATTCTATTCTATTCTATTCTATTCTATTCTATTCTATGCTATTCTATTCTATTCTATGCTATTCTATTCTATTCGCTGTCCCCAACTAAACCTCCTCAATCAACAAACAAATAAGCTTTCCAAATGCCCATCTACCTCTTCTTGTAGTAAGGTCTGCATTCATCTGGTCCAACTCCGCCCAAGTTTTTGCAAAGAGCCCTTCCTGTGGGCTCAGTACATTAAGGCCTGCAACTAGTTTCCTAGATTTGAAGGTCTTCAAGCAGTAGGAGATAGAGTAGGCTCCAGGCAGGTGGATGATCTTGGTCATGAAAGCCTTATCGAAAGGGAAATGCATGGCTGTCAGACTTGGCACCCTGCCAATGGTAAGGTGCCTGCTGAGGCAAGAAGAGGTAATTTGACCTTGTAAGTGCAGTAACATGGGAACCAATTACACAGAAATCCAAGCTTCAGCAGGCAAGACTGTGTTCACGTTGCGAGCTGCTCTCCAGCAAATGGCTGCTCAATGCGTAGCAAAGAATAGGACTGAGCTGATGCTGAGTTCGTAGCAATGTAGAATACTCTGGAATTCATGTTCTGTCTCCAATAAGGAAGAGCAATCCATCCCATTTCCATGCTTCCATTCCTGACTGAAGCAGTTGGGAAACTGCTACTTGAGAAAGCAAAAGATAAGTCAGTGTACAGTAGAAAAATAACTCAAGGATCTGGCTCAAGGCAGAGAAGCAGAGGACAACAGAGTCCAAGGTTATCTGCTGGTTTAGCAAAATAGTGTGATATTGCACATTAAGCAGAGGAAAGGGAGAAAGACAAACTCTCCTGCAAATACTGCTGGGCAAGGTGAAAAGACAGGCTGGGGTCTGTCTGAAACTCTCAAGTGGTGACCTAAGTATCTTTTAAACTCAGGCCTGTTGGAATATTTGCAGGTGGCAGAGATGCTTCACTTGCTTTTCAAGCCCAGGCTTCACCTGAAGGGTGCTCCACTTGTTCCCTGCACACCTTGAGTCCTGGCAATCATTCTTCGCCTTTGTGTCATGATCTCCTCCGAACAGTTTTCATATGTCTCTGTCTGTTTCCTGTCTGAAGCTATCCTTTCCCTCCCATATCTACCCTTTTAGAGTATCTCTTATTTTCTGGTATTACTTACTCCTAATAACTCTATAATTATATTGTGGAGCTCTGGCAAGCTTCTAGGAACAAAGCTCCTGCAAAGGGTGCTATGCAAAATGGAGAGGGGAATTTATGCTGTGGCAGAGACGAGGAAGTTAGTCGATCATTACTCTTATCTAGAACAAATTGCACATAATTACCTTTAATATATTCTATCAGATTTTGTTCCTCAGAGAGATGCTTTTTCTCCCCCCCGCCTGTTCAGAATAGATCTGTATTTTACTGCATCATCTAGCTGAGTGCCCCAAATCAGACACTTCAATGTGCATTAAAGAAAAATAAAGCAAACTACTGGCTCACTCAATGTGGCCCTTGTTTCACTGCCCTTGACACAGGCTTAGGGAACTCAAAACTTTTGTATTGACTTAAGATAAATGCTTCAAGACCATTAAGCAATCCATTGTTCTTATGGTACCCAATAATCTAGTCTTTTTATTTAAACATGATAGTAAGTAATCCCAGAGCCAATGAAAGCGTGGAACCGACTAGGTGCTGCCATTCCACAAATACTGTGTGGCACAGAGGAGTTTAACTCCTTATCTGGAGAGCAGTTGGCTGTGACCATATTAACAATTATATTATCAGTTTTACTTGGCAACATTTATGTGTCAAACTGTATCATGGGTTTTGCAGCTTAGTTCCAGAAATAGGCTGTGATCTGGGTGACATCATAGCTCTCTGTATACCCCTTCTTTCACTTTTCTTCCTTCCATAAACACTCATAGTCCCAGCCCTACGCTGATTCCACTCAGGCCATTAAGGCATAACGAGCTCTTCCCACCATTCAGCTCTACAGCATGTCAGGAAGGTTGAAAAGTTTACCAAAACAACACATTTTTGCCTCTGGAGGACAGAAGCCTTTGTGTCTCGGCTATGGCAGAGCAGGAAAAATGCAGAAGTCATATTAAAACCATAACCATTGTGCAATGCAGAGGCACCAAAGGCTGTCAATGACTGCATCAGGCTGTTGGTTCACTGCATGATGTCAAAGGATAAGAATGTGTTATGGTTGGGAGGCGTAACTGCCTTACTCAAACAACATCCCTGGATGAGCTGTGCAGATAGCTTAGCCTGGGGCAGGGAGGAGAGGCAGGACGGTGAAAGATTATGAAAAGCCAGGAGCAGACAGAATTGAAAGTCTCCTCTCAGAAGCTTAACTGGGATTTTTAAATAGGAAGCAACTGGGTCCTTTAAAAATGAAGCCCTAGAAAGTGGCATTGTGAAACTGCATTGCAAAAGTCAATTGAGCGAAGCTGGAAATAGCTACACAACTGTCTGTTGTGTTGGAGTGAGGAGTCTGAGTGCCATGCTGGTGATTCATGATCAGATATTACACTGCCTCCTCAGGTTTTTTTTTTCCCACAAGTGTATATTAGAGGGAAAAAAATAATAATTAATACTCTGGAATTGATTTATGGCATTGAAAGAAGACAGCACATAAGGCATTCTGCTCTCTATGTGTTAATCTTTTCCTCCAGAAAGAAATAATAATGAATCACAGAATCATAGAATTGTTAGGGTTGGAAGGGACCTCAAGGATCATCTAGTTCCAGACCCCCTGCCATGGCCAGGGACACCTCACACTACATCAGCTTGCTCACAGCCACATCCAGCCTGGCTGCAAAATCCTCCAGGGATGAGGCTTCCACCCTGGGCAACCTGTTCCAGTGTCTCACCACCCTCATGGGGAAGAACATCTTCCTAACATCCCATCTGAATGTACCCATTTCTAGTTTTGTTCCATTCCCCCTAGTCCTATCATTACCTGACACCCTAAAAAGTCCCTCCCCAGCTTTCTTGTAGGTCCCCTTAAGATACTGAAAGGACAGAATTGGGTCTCCTCAGAGCCTTTTCTTCTCCAGACTGAACAGCCCCAAATCCCTCAGTCTGTCCTTGTAGGAGAGGAGCTCCAGCCCTCTAATCATCCTCATGGTCCTTCTCTGGACACATTCCAGCACCTCCAGATCCAGATGAAGTATAATTAAAAATATGTATGAAGCTGCCATGGTCAGCTCAGTGTCTACACAAACTAAGCCACAGAGAATAACATTGTCACTTATTTTGCAGGACCAGTTTCCTAGATCTCAACATAACAGAACTTTAACTTCCAAAATCTATAAAAAACACACTGGAAGTTATATGCTGAGGCAAACAAACAAGCAAGCAAGCAAACAATACTTCCCCTCTGAACTGAATCCCCAGCTGAAAAGTTGTCTCAGGGATACTAAAACAACTAGTCTAAGTTTTGAAATTAAGTGTTTGGACCACATGAAAATCTGGGTCAGTGTTACTCAAGCTTTAACCAAACCAGCTTTGATTTAATTTACTTTGGAAAAGAGTTAAGCACCAGTGAAGTTAAAGCAGTTCTGTTCAAAGCTGAAGGGAAGCCATATAACATACATCAAGGTCTTTAGGGTTTTTTGGAAGCCCCTTGAGTTTCTTCATGGAAATAGCTCTTCACTGGACAAATAGCATCTGAATATTGGGGATGTTTTTGTCATAGTATCATAGTACCATAGTATCAGTCAGGGTTGGAAGAGACCACAAGGATCATCTAGTTCCAACCCCTGCCATGGGCAGGGACACCCTGCACTAGATCAGGCTGGCCAAAGCCTCATCCAGCCTGGGCTTAAACACCTCCAGGGACAGGGCCCCAACCACCTCTCTGGACAACCCATTCCAGGGCTTCACCACTCTCATGGTGAAGAACCTCCTCCTCACGTCCAGCCTGAATGTCCCTACTTCCAGCTTCAATTCCTGCAGAGGTTTTGAAGTGACACAATGCCCAAAATAAAGAGATATGCAAGAATAGCTTGGAGTTTGCCTTTTGTTTTTTCTTTTCCATTTCCTTTCCCCCTCCCCCCAAGCCACAGGCAAAATAAATAAATTATATTAAAAAAAAAAAGAGAGAGAGAGAGGAGAAAAAAAATCATGGTGGAATTGCAGAATAAACAAGAGGGCAAAATAACAGAACTATTTTTTAATAAGCTGGGAATTTGCCTCAGTATGCAGTTCTTGGAGGAGGGGTAGTCTCTGCAAGCTGGCCAGACTCCCTGATGCAGGCATATGGACACCTGGAAGAGAGGGGGGAAAAAAAAGACAAAAGAAAGTTTTAGTCCCTATTCTAAGGTTGCATTTTTTGTGACAAGCATAAGTACTCTTCATTAAGGAAAGCTTGAAAGCTTGCAGAACCTGTAAACTGCAGCTTTTAGTGGTTAAATGATAAAGGCATATGAACCAGGGATCTTCACTCTCCCTGTGAATGCAAGATAACTCTGTTATCAGTAATGGAGCTACTGAGTCAGAAAGTTGGTTCTGAGAGCTTAGTCCAGCAGGTAAAAATAAGATACACTGAGAAAAATGAAGTGGAGGTGGGGAGAGAAGGGAGGGAAAATGCTATGAATAAAAATCTGTATTTGAATTAAACTCTTCTTGATCTTTAGTGAGATATTTTACCTAAGGAAAGAGAGGGATAAGAACTGTGGTGAGGGAGACAAATACTCGGTGAAGATTCAAAAGATACATTCCAAAGTCCCAGTTCTGAGGACCAGAACTGGACTCCCTGAGGCAAAACACAAGATTAACAAGGAAAACTACAGAATCTGAAAGAGGTGAGAGATGGAAATGGAAGTTTCTCTATTTGAGACTCAGCAAGGAATAGAGGAGGATTAGAAGTTAAATATTGTTCATGTGTTGACTTTTTTCCAAGCCTAAGCTATGGGAAGCTTTTTGATCTGTGTGATGATTTTGCTGGTCAATTAGGTAGTTATTAATTCCGTATCATGATTATTTATCTTAGTGTATTAAGTGGAGCCTAGGACAAGCTGTGAAGCTGATGGAAGGCAGCCCTGGAGCACCACAGCATCTCCTGGAGAGATGACGCAGAGTATGTTCCAGCAGCACGGTGCTGTGGGGGTCCAGGAGAAGCTGGGCAAGGGGAAGGGGCAGTGCTTGATGCAGTATATTCTGGCCTCTTGTTCACTGTGAGATGATCTGAATTAGGCCTAAATATCAGAAAGTGGCCTCAGCTGCTTTACAGTTTTCTGGTAGACCTGGGCAGACAACTGTGGTGAAGAAGCAACAGCAAAAGAGCCAGCCTGCTTCATCAAATGTTCTCTGAGCTATGTCTGCTACTAAGGACATCTATTTTTCAAGTCATCTTTTGATGTTGGGGTCCACTGGGGCACTGCAGAAAAATCTCTCTTTATGCAGGATGTCTGGAAATGGACATTGAATGACTTTAACAGGAGATGAATTTCTAGAAACAAGTGGGAGAGTGAGTAAATCTCAAGCCTCCTTAGTATGCCAAAAAGGAAGGAGGACATTGCCTTCTCTTCCCATTTGCTACAGAAAATGCAGCAGTTCTCTTCTGTGCAAAGTATTTGCTAATGTGTATGGAAGTGCATCAAGCAGCTAGATTTCATCCACCACTTGTGACATTCATTTTGTAGGGGAAATATGGTTTGCCGTCAGGACTTAACAGCAGTAATATTACCAGGACTCATTTTCATGCTCCATAAGCTGCAGCTCCATCAACCTAAGCAGCAAAATAGGTATTGCAAAGCAATATGTGATTATCTAACTACAACATAAAAGAGCCATCTAGGTTGCAGGTGTTTTATTGGAGTGCTTCAGAAGCACTTTCTCATTAGGGGTTAATGCAGATCTGGTTTTACATTTTAGGATTCATATTGGGTTAGCAAACCTCTTAGCACTTGCTTGTGGGGAGGCATCAAGAATAGCTGTGAAGCACTTGGATAAACTCTCTGTGTGTGTCTCAGGATAAGCATGGTCCCTGAAATACTGTTTCTGTGCTTCTGTGATAAGATTTAGACTGCTTGTACCTTTTCATAAAGACCCACAGACTTATCACCAGCCTGTGTTACACGGTCACTGCTTAGCCTCTGGGATGGCTCAGTCTCTGGCACTGGTAAGGATGGAGAATGCATCTATAAGCACTGGCTTTGTTTCTCACTCATAGTCTGGGGAAACTGCAGAATCTCTTGGGGAAAGGCATTTCTCTCTGCAGTTAGAAACAAATGGGTTTTATGATATTTCCCAAATATTTGATGAAGGCAAAAATACTGAACCATCTGCAGCAGGGGATAATGGAGCTTCTGAAGGCATATTCTTCCCACTGGCACACTGGAAACTGGCATCGGGGGAACTAGGAGGACTAGTATTCCCTTGGCCTCAGGATAAAGGCAGAGTTGAATCTCTTCATAGTCTAAGCACAGTGAAAAAGAGTGATGGAATAAAGCCAGATGTGTCCCCTCTCACCTGCCACACTCACCTAAAGTTGATGAAAGGCTCACTCATAGTAAATCACTCATTTGGATAGAAACATGATGGTGAGCGTTGGTGCAGAAGAGCAAAAAGGATGTTTCTGCCTGCCTAGTCACCAAGGTTTGTTTCACTCCATCATTACTGTGGTAAAGCCACCTTTGCACCATAGATGACTCCCACACTTGATGGCTTCTTCACACCAGAAGTGGAGCTGTAGGGGACAGGCAGCAGCACTCACGATCCGTCATGGACGTCGGATTTATGCAGTCACACACATCCTGTCCCTGGATGTTGCAAGTCAAAATGTGTCAAGCAAACGCATTTGTCAAACTTATCTATTGACTTTTCTGCACAAGTTGCACAGATGCTTACCTCTCCTTTCTAAAAAAGGATTGTGTTGCAGCCAACACTGCTATCAGAGCCCAGGAACAAATAAATGTGTGGCTCACCTCCAAGGGGCTTTCCCCTGGTTTCCTCACAATTGACAAAGAAGCCAATGTTGTTTAAGAGTAAGGCACGATGACAAATCCATGCATGTGCTCTACTTTGTAGCTGTCTGAGCCTGCTGCTGCAGAGTTTTCTTAAGAATGACAGCATTATAATATATTTCCTGGCAGGGACAATCTAAACTGATGCCCATTTTCTTCCTTTTGCCCTGGAAAGGCAAGGGAAGGGAAAAAGAAAAGCAATTGTACCCTGGATGGATTAAACCAGGAAATATCATCTGAAATATTGGAAAAGCAAAAACAGAGAGAAAAAAAAAGGATCATATCTGAGCAGTGGGCAGATTTCTGTTGCAGTTTTATAAGTGGATGGAAAACTGGAATAATCTCAGCAGAGCAATTGTATTCTCTTATGCCAAGTTGTAACCCAAATTGCCTCAGTTCATTCAATGACATTCTTTTGGATGTCTACTGGCACAAAACAGTTGAGTAGGAATTGGTTTTATAGTAGTTTGAAGTAGGTATCTGGCAGAGGAAATGTTAGCCAATTAGTAAAACACAGACAGGTGCCCATCAAACACTCACAGCAGGGTCTTGATCTTGGTTAGAATTTTCCTAGTAACCAATGACAAACCAACCTAGTCCATCTCATCAGGGAACCTGCAGGGCTTGTACACAAAGGAAACCAAACAGCATCATGGGGACATCCTGGACAGCTTGTTGCAGCTAGAAAGAACTGCTCCTTTGCTTCCTTAGCTGTTCTAATGTGTCTGAAATTGCCCATCTCTAGGGAGTCAGGCTTGAAAGTTAGTCTGGAAGGGCTACAAGGAGTTTACCTTGGAAGCTGCTACTGTGAAGTTAGAATCTGGTAAGAGGGAGAGACAAACCAGAGATGGCTAACAGCTTCTCTCTCTCCTCCTGGTTCTGCCACTTACCTCTGCCTGCCCTTCTCCCAGGTCGTGTGTTAGAGCAGAGGAATATGGATTTGCAATTGTACAAAACCTCCTTTTAACCTCTGACATGGTTTCTAGCCTCTCATATCTTAGCCTACTTAAATTACAATAAAACCCTCTAAAAGCCCTTGCTTCTTCCTTCTGTTTCCTGTAATTAGAATTATGTTCTGCCCTGACTCCTGTAACTACTGTGGATTTATTAGCTACCTGCATATCAAGCAATTCCTGCTGGAAGATCCGTGGGTAAATGAGAAACCACAGTGCTGAGAGAGCTGGAGAAGAGTTTGTAACTAAAAGGTTGGCCTGATGACATCATCACTGAAGTTTGATGGTGAAGGATGGAGTACGTCCTTGGTTGCTTCTGGCAAATGGAATCATTTAGACATTTGGGCAACCTGCTTCAGGTGATCCTGTATCAGCAGGATGTTGGCCTACAGAGGTTCCTTCTAACCTAAACCATTCTGTGATGCTGGGAATCCACTAATGAACTTTGGTTTGTCCAATCTATGCAGTTTCTCACTTCCTTAGTTACTCATTTTATATGTTAGAAGAACTTTCTGAACCTCACATCGTATCATAGAATCAGTCAGGGTTGGAAGGGACCACAAGGATCATCTAGTTCCAACCCCCGTGCCATGGGCAGGGATGCCCCACACTAGATCAGGCTGGCCAGAGCCTCATCCAGTCTGGTCTTAAATACCTCCAGGGATGGGGCCCCAACCACCTCCCTGGACAACCCATTCCAGAGCTTCACCACTCTCATCGTGAAGAACTTCCTCCTCACATCTTTGGTGGAAGCTTTCCTCACACATATCTTGTGCTGGACAGACCAGTAAATCGGGTGTCCCTCTCCATTTGGCCTGTATAACTGGTTTTAGGGAGAGGTTTTGAGGGAAGATGGTTGACAGGGCACTAGAAAAATCTTTATTTATATATATAAATATACATACACACACACACACATATATATATATGATATTTTCTTGTTTTAAACTGGCAGTTTTCCCATTGACACACTGGGTGGTAACATGACAGCACCAAATTCAGGCTCCCTCTAGGGCTCAGTGGAGCCAGAATTTCAGCCAGTGCCTTTTGTCACATTGCCCTGGGTCAGCTCTAAGATTTAGGTAGTTTTAAAATGACATGTAGCTCCCCCTGAAGCTCCTCTTCCAACTGAAATAACTGATTCAGGAAGATTTGGTCTTTGGCTCTTGGAAAATTATCTTGTGTATTCAAAAGGCTGCATATCCTGAAAACTGAAGATTTCCTAAGATCATCTGGTCTGATCTGCTGCATGACTCAATGTCATTTCCACTATGGAGTTCTCTAACTCCTTGATTAAAGAATGTCTTATCTGTAGGCATCTAGTCACCATCTGAAGACTGCAGGAGACAGACTGATAAAAAACACTCCTTCACCCCTTTGCTGTAACTTGCTTCTGAGACTTGATTTTGTTATGTCCCCTTTACAACCCATGAATATGAAATACAGGGAGAGCTGAGTAAACCTGAATCAAAATTCATTATATCCCTCAAAATTAGGGGCATGTGAAAGCTCAGTCTGTATTAGCATGCTTTTAATCTGGAGAGAGAATTTCAGTAGGGTCATTTGGGAAGATAAACAAATGTGCTTGTTTGCACGCTGCTGAGATTTTGACTTTGGTTTTCAGTTATCAAAACATGCCAACCAGCTCAGAGCCTAATGAGAATTCCACCCACCCAGACCAAATTATCTTTGTAATGAGTATATATGGCTGGAAGTGCTGAATTTGTATGCTGGATGAAACTGTGTTGATTACTTCGTGTTTCAAAAGAGAAAGAGCAGATTCTGGTGTAAATCTTGTCAAAGACTCTTTCCCTTCTCAATTTTTCTGTGCAGTTAAAGGCATGTTGATGGGGTTTGTCCATTCTTTAAGGGCAGTGGGCTTTCACAGAAGCTGTGGTTCACCCTCAAGTAGGATATGGTTCTCATAGAGTGAAAGAATTGTTAGGGTTGGAAGGGACCTCAAGGATCATCTAGTTCCAACCCCTGCCATGGGCAGGGACAACCCACATAGAAATAGAAATAGAAATAGAAATAGAAATAGAAATAGAAATAGAAATAGAAATAGAAATAGAAATAGAAATAGAAATAGAAATAGAAATAGAAATAGAAATAGAAATAGAAATAGAAATAGAAATAGAAATAGAAATAGAAATAGAAATAGAAATAGAAATAGAAATAGAAATGAATAGAATAGACCAGGTTGGAAGAGACCTTTGAGATCATCACATCCAACCCATCATCCAACTCCATCTAATCAACTAAACCATGGCACCAAGCACCCCATCAAGTCTCCTCCTGAACACCTCCAATGATGGCGATCCACCACCTCCCTGGGCAGCACATACCAATGGCAAATCACTCTCACTATGAAGAACTTCTTCCTAACATCCAGTCTAAACCTCCCCTGGCACAGCTTGAGACTGTATTCTCTTGTTCTGGTGCTGGTTGGAATAAAACAAGCAGAGAAGGACCTGGGGGTACTGGTTGACTGTAGGCTGAACATGAGCTTGCAGTGTGCCCAGGCAGCCAAGAAGGCCAATGGCATCCTGGCCTGCATCAGGAAGAGTGTGGTCTGCAGGAGCAGGGAGGTCGTTCTGTCCCTGTACACTGCACTGGTTAGGCCACACCTTGAGTCCTGTGTCCAGTTCTGGGCCCCTCAGTTTAGGAAGGATGTTGACTTGCTGGAACATGTCCAGAGAAGAGCAATAAAGTTGGTGAGGGGTTTGGAACACAAGCCCTATGAGGAGAGGCTGAGGGAGCTGGGGTTGCTTAGCCTGGAGAAGAGGAGGCTTAGGGAGACCTTATTGCTCTCTACAACTACCTGAAGGGAGGTTGTAGGCAAGCAGAGGTTTGTCTCTTCTCCCAGGCAAGCAGCACCACAACAAGAGGACACAGTCTCAAGCTGCACCAGGGGAGGTTTAGACTGGATGTTAGGAAGAAGTTCTTCATAGAGAGAGTGATTGCCCATTGGAATGTGTTGCCCAGGGAGGTGGTGGAGTCACCATCATTGGAGGTGTTCAGGAGGAGACTTGATGGGGTGCTTGGTGCCATGGTTTAGTTGATTAGATAGTATTGGATGATAGGTTGGATGTGATGATCTCGAAGGCTTCTTCCAACCTGGTCTATTCTATTCTATTCTATTCTATTCTATTCTATTCTATTCTATTCTATTCTATTCTTTCTATTCTATTCCATTCCATTCCATTCCATTCCATTCCATTCTATTCTTCCATTCCATTCTATTCTATTCTATGAAAACATCAGCAAGGATAAATTTTTAAGAGGGACAGATTTGCCAGTAGTGAGTGCAATAGTCTTAGCACCCCAGAAAGAGGGGAATTTAGTGATTGTATCTAAGAAGTATGAATGTTTCCCCTGTCAAATGCCATTCCCTTCAGAGTTTAGAAATAGCAACTTAATGTAAATTTCTGTCGTGTGAAATTCAGCCAGGCTGTGACTCTGTGTGCAATCCTTTTCTCATGATGGTGGAGTAATTTGACATCTCAGCTGCATACTTATAATGGAAATAAATTTCATTATGACTCCCCAAAGGGACTTGACCCAAACATCATTGCAAGAAAGATGGAGAGACTCCCACTGACTTCTCTGATCTTTGGTTAAACTCTTGTAACTGTAGAACCCTCTTGCTCTCTCCCTCTACGCTTGGCAACCAGAGACCGCATGTCTTTTAAATCTGTGCATTCAAGTCATCTCTTGTTTTGTTCCCATTGTTTCACAGAGTGTTAGAGGTGCACTTGCAATGTGAAACTGCACAATTATCATCTTGTTTCAGTGCTGTTATCTTGGCAGCAGAGTGTGTGAGTATGACAGCGCTAAAAAATCTCAACTTCGCATTAGGCTGCGCGGAGCGAATTTTGCAGGAGGGTAACTCTGCTGACTTCTGCAGCACTGCAATCTGTTACAGGGGAGCAGAGTTTGGCCCCATTTCCACAAAACAACTGTGGCTTTCCTTAGCAGTCTGATCATGCCATAATTCACTTTAATGCTCATCTACACTAGCCCAAGGGTTTCTGTAATTATCACGCCACGAAACACAGATAAATCACACCTGAACACAAGGGCAGGAGCTTGTTGTTTTGTTTAGGTTTGAAACATCTTAAAGTCATTATTAAATGAGTAAATTATGGGTGCCCTGCAGTAGAGGGTACAAGTCAAAGCTACCTGAGCGCTTTTACTGCTACTGCTGTGGGTTTTGAAGCATTAGGAGGAGACATTGATTAGCAGGGTTGTGATGAATTCACCTGAATCTAGTGCAAGGAGTAAAACACATAGAGGAACACAAAGAGTCCAGCTGGGTTTTAAAATCTTTAATAGATCAGTTAATACTTTACCCTAAGCCACGAGATATCACAGCCATGAGGGACTCTAATTATGCAGACATCTGTCAGGATTGTTATTTACAGAAAGGTTTCTCAATAACCCAGATGATCATTTCTATTTAAGATGAAGTCCCAGAAGGTGAGTCTCCCTGACTTGGGGAAGCTAAGCGCTCTGCATTAGCCGGGTCTGCAGCACAAGAGGGAGTAACAAAAAAATCAAATATTCTGTGAAAGCAAATTCAGGGAGATGAAGCTATCTGGGGCCTGCTTTACACCTTAGGCAAGTGAGTAAAAAGGATCACTTTAACTTCATCTCCTTATAGCAAGGTCTTCTGGGGTATGCAGATGGAGGCATTAAAACGCCGAAGTGTGGCGGAACGCGGAAGATCTGGCAGACATGGGATGGTACACGATTTCTTATTAAGGAAACATAGCATGCTGCTGGAAAAGCACTTGAAACACTGAGCAAGCTGTTTCCAATCACTCCACAGTTAAATTGCACAGTTACCTCCCTACATCAACTATGCATACGTTCAGACCTTTGCCGTTAGCAGGTATATTATGGGGTGTTTTTCTGATTCATTTCATACTTGTGCAGATAACTCTTACAAATACAAGTATTGGTTGCTGTAGGAAGTGTTAAGGAGTAGGAGTATGGGGCTGTAAAAGGCAATTTCTTTACTTTCTTTGCCTTCTACTTGATGCTAATGATCTTAATTTGCTTTCTTCTGCAGCCAGATCAGCAGCATTTGTACTAAGACAGACCTTAAATGAATGCATTATTCAGGATCAGTTCCACCCCTGAGTCACCGTTGCAGCCAACTAAACTATAGAGTTATAACATTCTCCCTCTTCATAACGAACACGTGAGAATAAGATCTGCTTTACCTCCTGTGAGGAAGGGAATGAGACATGGGCTGAATGTTAATGTCCTGCCTTTTCTGTCTCAGCAAAAGCCAAGCCTTGAGCTGCTGTGTCCACTCACGCAACGTCTGCTACACACTTGCTCTGATGCCGGCTGCCCCTGGCACCATTTCAGACAATACTGAGAGCTACAACTTTTCTTTTTCACTCACCGTGGTGGGAGATGCCATATGCAAAAGACTTTGGGAGTTAGGGATATAGTAAAAACCCAAAGTCCTCCTCTGTTGCATGACTTGTTGCAAGTGAAAATAGGTAAAAGCTGAGGAGGCCAAAAACTCTCCGTTGCTTACTGGCTGATTCAGTTACTCATGTCAGACAGGCTCTTGCATTTGACTTTTCCCATGCTTGGGAAGAATTTTCCTTGTGACAGTGTGAGGAACTGGTTCCTCTGTTCTGAGGACCCTGCCAATGTTCCCACACCCTGAAGCAAATCAGGAGGTGGCAGGAAGAGGGGAAGTCTTACCCATGATTTACCCATGTCAGGAGTATGCTGCCTATTTGCTTGTCAGAGAAGGTGTTTCTTTACAATGCAGTTAGCTTTTGTTTGTTGCTAATTTAATTGTGTGAGTCCCTAATTTAGATAACACAGCTGGTACAAACTGGGGCTTAAAGCAGGTTTTGCAGCATCAGAGAGAGGAAGGGGCATGGCTGTGGAACCAGCAGCACCCAAGGCTCCAGCCTGGGAGGAAGCGAGGATGCTCTCAGGCTATTTGAGTAAAACAAGTGCAAATGTGGAGAGGAGGCACCATGGGAAGACAGGCAGAAGGATTTGCTCAGTGTTTAGCACAGTGACAAGAATGTTATGCCCCTACATTAGCCCCGGCTCAAACTTCAGGTCCAAAGCCATCATGTGGCTTTAGACACATTGTCTGTGATGCTGACCATGGTTTTAGCTGGAAGATTCTTGCCTCAATACTAGCTGACCCATCCTGGATGCAAGACCTTTCACCTTTGTGGCACAGCTAATCCAAAATCAATATCATGAGTCATCAACATCATGCTCATAACACTATCATTTACTTTCACCACAGCCCAAACTGAGACCTCAGAGTTAAGTAAGGTTATCCTCTGCTGTACACTCTATTATGGTGTTCAGACAGGCTGCAGACTGCTGCAGTATTCCTGAACCCAGCTCTCTGTAAACCCTTGTGACAAGCTCAAATCCAAGTCAAAGTGACACCTCTGGCATCTGCTACAGTATTTTCAAAGTTAAGTAAAACTCAGTAAACTGAGTTTATATCTAGTTATTTGCCACAGTTTTCCTCATGGCACTTAGCTTGCATTTTTTTTTCTACATTCTAACCCCCAACCTCCCAATCACACTTCAGTGGGAATGAAGCACAGCTTAGTCCTGTCATCTGCTTAATCTTTTTCTTTTTCTACCATTATGGTCACCTGCCATGGCTGACTGACCTTAATCCCTACCTTTGTCAGGACTTTGTTCTCTTGGAGTGAAATCTCTAGGTGTATCATATGAAATAAGCTGAAGGTCTTTAGGATATACAAGAAAGCAAAGGGAAATTTCAGACTGAAAGCAATGGAGGTCCTGACTACACTTGTGAGGAGGATGATTTGTCCCAGTGAAATGTTTCAACTAAGTCTGCAAAATCATGCCAAAATCAAAGGGAGGCATGGGTTAAAGGGAGAAATCTTGCAAGAGAAAGTTTCCTTTGTGCAGGGAGGTTATGCATTTAACAGATCTCTGCTGAGTTACTTAATAACATACCAGATGCCAGCAACTTACAGAAAAAATGGAATTAGTTAGAACTTCAGTGTTAAAATGTCAGCAGGCATTCCTCCTGATCTGAGAATACATCACTAGTGTATGAGACACAATAGTCCAAGTTTTTTGTTCTCTCAGTGTTTTTCTTGTGGATGTGTGTAATTCTTCCGACTCTGTTTGCCATGTAACAAACAGACCTTCATGTTCCACGAAATCACAAGCTGAGGACAGAATCCTGCCATCTCACCACAGCTATAAATAAGGGAGCTTTTAGTGAACCCTCCCTTCTCCATCATCAAGTCTTGAGCTCTACCAGGGGATGGGAGTGAAGCTGAGCAGGATGAGAATTGTTTCCCCAGCGCTAATCACATTAAGAATTTCAAGCCTGGATGCCAGGAGGGTGATGAATAAGAGCTAAACCACCTTGATGGTTCTTGAAGTTTCACTGGAATTTCCCTTGCCTTGAAAATGGAGCCCAGCCACAATAAGAAGCACCACAGCTTTCTTCACTGATGGACCTTCAAAGGGATTCCTCTTTCAAGGTATATCAGACATGAGACTCTGAGGAGGAGGAGGGGTATTGGAGCTTTACTGAGGTAGTGGACAAAATTTTAATTTTATCTCTCATCACTAAGACAACAAAGCTGTGAGAGCTGCAACATGAATGCAGCTCTGTGAGGCCACTTCAGAGAAAGACTGAGGTGGAAGCCACCTACTCCATCTCCTGCAGTCCTCCCTCTCAAAGCCTCTGTGAAGCAGCTGATGCAAGCTATCTATCAGTACCTGACCATTTTTGTCCTCAGCCCAGCAATTTTAAGAGCCTTTACAAATCTTAATACAGGACTAAACATCTGCTGTGACCTTAGTGGGAAGCTGAACTTTAAGGAGAGATGGAATCTGCAATTTTTTAAATTTCTTTTGTCACATTTTTGTCTTTCTTTGTGAACCACAAGGCATTAAACTTTAATTGATTACATGTTCCCTTGACAAGCTTAAGTGACTCGTACAAATGGTCAGGGGAAAAGAATCATAGAATCATAGAATCAATAAGGTTGGAAAAGACCTCAAAGATCAGCAAGTCCAACCTGTCACCCAAGACCTCATGACTATCAAAACATGGCACCAAGTGCCACGTCCAATCCCCTCTTGAACACCTCCAGGGATGGTGACTCCACCACCTCCCTGGGCAGCACATTCCAATGGCTAACAACTCTCCTTGTGAAGAACTTTCTCCTCACCTCGAGCCTAAACTTCCCCTGGCACAGCTTGAGACTGTGTCCCCTTGTTCTGGTGCTGGTTGCATGGGAGAAGAGACCAACCCCCTCCTGTCTACAACCACCCTTCAGGTAGTTGTAAACAGCAATAAGGTCTCCCCTGAGCCTCCTCTTCTCCAAGCTAAACAACCCCAGCTCCCTCAGCCTCTCCTCACAGGGCTTGTGCTCAAGGCCTCTCCCCAGCCTCGTTGCCCTTCTCGGGACACGTTCAAGTGTCTCAATGTCCTTCTTAAATTGAGGGGCCCAACTGGACACAGCACAATCAGTCAGATATCTTTTTTTTTGTCCTTCAGAAGTCCATTTAGTTGATAAATTTGCTTTCCTTCAATAATGTGGTGTTAATTTTCCAGCACACTTCCACCATTCCTTTCAGTGCTTGCAAACGTTTTGCCAACAGACAAGCATCCCGCGAGCGCAGCGACTGCCGGGCGACCTGAAGTGAGCTGCTGGCTTCGTAAGTAAATCCAGTGGATAGGGACCAAAAAGTTCAAAACCTGCAGGGATTTCATGCATGAGCTTGAACAAACCACTTAATCCCCTTTCACCTCAGGCTACAGCTATGCCAAACCCTCAGCACACTACAGGTATTCTCTGGCCAATCTGTAACGTCTTCAGAGCCACGTCTCCGGGATATTTTCAGTCCGGTATGGGGACGTGTGTTGAATCCAAGCCATAAATCTGGACTCGCCACCACTCACCTCCCAACCCCTGCCCTTCCTGGGGCCTGATTGGGATTTATCCACAGGAGTTGACTGCAGTTCCTCCAGCAAATCCAGCAGCAGCAATAGCTCTGTCCTCTGCTCAGCTAGAGAGTGCTTTTTACCCTCACTCAGGTCCTTCCTTGGGACTTTGCTGAAATGTTTCCCTTCAGTTACTGTTTGAGCTGCACAGCAATTCGTGTGCATAAAGTTTGTTTATTTTGCAACTTGCAGACCACTTTGGCTTTCTGATTTAAAATGCAATCTAGATGTAGGACCAGCTTTACTCTTGCATGGGTTTACCACCAGGTTATGAAATCGACTAACAGAATAGAAGTGGTGCTAAACAAAAAAAAAAAAAAAGACTCATTTAATCCCTTCTTGGCACAGCCTATTAAGAAGGGTCTAAGAAAACACAGTTGGGTCTTCTATGAGATAAATCAGCACATTGTCTGAGAGGAAAATTACACAAAATATGATTGTGCTTTGAAACAGCTGAGCTTTGAACACATCATCCTGTGGTGCAATACTTGAAAGCAGGGAAAGGTGCATTCTCTTCACTGACTTGACTGTGATAGGTATACAATAGAGAATAGAATAGAATAGAATGGAATGGGGAATGGAATGGAATGGAATGGAATGGAATGGAATGGAATGGAATGGAATGGAATGGAATGGAATGGAATGGAATGGAATGGAATGGAATAGAATTAAACAGGTTGGAAAAGACCTTTGGGATCATCAAGTCCAACCTATCATCCAACACTATCTAATCAACTAAACCATGGCACCAAGCACCCCATCCAGTCTCTTCCTAAACACATCCAGGGATGGTGACTCCATCACCTCCCTGGGCAGCACATTCCAATGGCCAATCACTCTTTCTGTGAAGAATTTCTTCCTCACATCCAGCCTAAACCTCCCCTGGCGCAGCTTGAGACTGTGTCCTCTTGTTCTGGTGCTGGTTGCCTGGGAGAAGAGACCAATCCCCACCTGGCTACAACCTCCCTTCAGGTAGCTGTAGACAGCAATAAGGTCTCCCCTGAGCCTCCTCTTCTCTAGGCTAAGCGACCCCAGCTCCCTCAGCCTCTCCTCATAGGGCTGTGCTCCAAACCTCTCACAAGCTTTAATACAATACAATACAATACACCAGGTTGGAAGAGACCTTCAAGATCATCGCGTCCAACCCATCAAACAATCCAACCCACCCAACAACTAGACCATACAGCCAAGCACCCCATCAAGTCTTCTCCTGAACACCTCCTGTGAAGGTGACTCCACCACCTCCACGGGTAGCCGACTTTGTTAATGAACTTGCACACTTTCACTGCTACTTGAAGCTGATTGGGACTGAATGCTGCACATTAGACAGGTCTGTGGGAGCAGGAAATAAAAACCCCAAATTATCCAGCTTTTCCCAAGTGCATTTCAATTCTGGAGTTCTCTTCTGATAGAGAGGGAGTGAGAGAGGGAGTGGGTGAGCGGGAATCCAAACTAGACAGATCCTTTCTACCTTACATGTTTAACTATTTTCTTACCTAGTGGAGTAACAACTGTTCTAAGTAGATCCTTTGCTTCTGTTGCATTTGTGTTGTAGGTGCACCCTCATTGCAAAGGAAGAGCATGACTTAAGTGAGTCATCAGCTTAAGTACCTTGGTGGTTTAATATTTCCAAGTTGCTCTGGACCAAAGGTGTGGGGATCTAATTAGGTCTTAAATTTCAGTGAGTAATTCTACTAGCTGGAAGAGCCTTCTACTTCTTCTCACCTAAGCAATCAAAAGGTGTGGAACAATAGGAGTAGTAATTAGCTCTCCTCAGGAACACTGGCAGGGGTATTGTCTACCTAATGGGATTAGGATGATAAATACCTTTATGGTGTAAAGCAAAATAAGAAGATGCTGATAACACAAAATAAATAAACAGATAGTTTTTAAAGGAGTCACTGTGATGGGAGTAGGAATCTCCCTGGCTATCTGCACACTTGATCTGGCACTGTAAGCAATTCCTGGTCCTGTGCAAAAGAAAGGGGTTTATTAGCTTTCTTACCCTATACATTCACTGTACCTCCTCCTCAGCTCCTCACCTCAGCTGACATATGACAGGCACCATCCACACTATCTCGAAGAAAAATAAACAGTTCTTGAGCCCTCATGGAACAAATTCAAGTTTAGCTGGTGCTCCAGAGCTCTGATCTGGGAGAAATGGATTGATTTACAGCATGAGGAAATTCACAAGATTGCCCTTACACCAGTGGGTTGTGGATTTAATTCTATTGAAAATAACTTTCTCATCCCCCAAGCATAAATTAATGAATCAGTAATTCACTGAGTCAGTCAAATGCTAACTCTTTCAAAAGAAGGGGAGAGTTGAAAAAGGAGTAGTCTTCAGGGGAGTATTGAGGTGTTAGCCTCTTTCTTTGGTGCGACAATCCCACTAATTAGGGCAACTTTTAATTAAACCATTTTCATCTAGATTGACTCACACCGCTGCAGATATTAACAATAAGGAAGCTAATAGCTCATCTACGCTGTAGTGGGTTTTAATCACAGCCATGCTAACGAGATGAGAACTTACACCTCACAAGTTCTTCAGACTAAGCAAGTGGGCGTGTTGCACCCACTGGAGTGACAGAAATGTCACTATTGTGCCCATTGTTTTTATTCCCTCTCCACAACAGCCTAATTCACTGTATACTTGCTGCCTTTGTCTAGCTTGACATTTGGTCCCACACGACCAAATAGTGTCTGGTCTGAGGTAATTAAGTAGGAGCTGGTTGCACTTCAGGGTTGGGTTTTTGGTTTGTTTGGTTTTTTTTCTTTCTTTCTTTCCTAAACATGTCCTCTTGATAACAGAGCAATGAGGCATTTCTGAATGCCACAGGGCACCCACTGTGGCAAAGAAGCCCCTACCTACATTTTTATGGTCTGTGCACAGATGAAAAGGTGCCTTTACAAGATGTCCCTCTCCCTTCTCTAAACACGAAACCTGCAATTAAATAGGAAAAACGAAGTTACCAAAGGCTCATGCTTCAATAGTGTTCTGTTTCTAGGAGCTCAGGTTGGCCTGAAAGGATAGAAATGGTGCAAAAAAACAGGTCACAGCTATTTCTAGAAATTGTGGAAGTGACTGGAGCCCCTTGACGCCAGGAATTCAAATTTCCAGACACTAAAGTAGCACTGAGCTAGAATATGTCCGATGCCAAGGAGCTCATAATTACCATTAATTCAACCACAAGTAAGTGCATTTCAGGTAGTATTAAAAGGTTGGATTAAGACTGCAGTAACAAAGACAGCCAGGAAAGAAGAAAAGTCCTGCCTGATGCCTATTAGAATGGCTGGGGGGAAAAGGAGGTGCAATGACATAAACAGAGACCAAAATAATGTAGGTCTTGAAGGTCTTGTTTTCCCTCTTGTTTTGCACATGATGATACTTCAAAGTGTAGATGTTCTTGTGATTAGATCCAGCTAGGGTTTTAATTACTTTTGCAGTCTTCCTTGCAAAGAGCCCTGAAATAGAACAGTAACTACTACCTACATAAAACAGACTTTTTATATTCTTCCTAATTACAGATATTTCACCAACAGCTATTGCATGCAGTCAATTAAACATGCAGTTAAAACACCTTCAATTGCATACCATGGGCCATACTGAGTAAACAAATAATTAGGGAGTTATTAAAATGCAGATTCCTAACATAAAGGAGCAATTATGGGAGAAGGAAGTATTTTAGTTCATGACATATTGACCGTATCAGCTTTTCTGGAGGGTCTTTCTGTGTTAATGTGAATGTTGCTGACACAATAGACACAAGAGCAAAATGGTTTGTTTTGGCCAATGCCTAATTGCTTACAGCTTTTAGATACTGAGGTCTTGACTTAATGGATTGTAATGGGTCAGAAGGGAAAATGAAGCTTTCTGCATGCCCCAAGACTTCATAACATCCTGGAATATAAACTTTATCTTGATATATTTTCTCTGTACCTGTCTTTATCTTTGATATCCTTCAAAACTGGTCTTTTTTCCTTTTCTTTTCAAAATTAGAGCAGAAACCACCAGGAAAAGAACCATTCTGTTTGTCAGACTCATGTCAGTGAAAGTTGCCATCAAATGGGGCTTGGCTATCAGAAATTGGCGTAGACCCCATCAGGGTTTGTGATCTCTTAGGCTACAGAGGGATCCTAAGCTGATGCATGGACTCCTGCTTTGAGTTCATGGGGCTGCCTTTCACCTACAGCTTCAGATGCAGCACTTGGCTTTTGAATATAAAACTGGTCAATTTGACCACCCTCCCCAGTGCCTGGGCATATCTCTTCTGGGCACACACATTTATATATCTTCAGACATAAGTTATTGGATGTTCACAGCTGGACATGTCTTGAAAGTGCTGTCTAGAGAAAGCTTTGCAGTGTTTTGATTCAGATCCACTAGTGCCCATTTAAATCACGAAGAAACAAATTACAGCTCAGGAGCTGTTTCACTTGGATCAGCAAAAAAGTTTGCTCTATACATAGTTTCTCTGCACTAATAATCAAGTACAGAAACAAGTCTCTAGCGCCACACAAAGTAGTGAAGGCCATAGACCCTGAAAATAATTCAGTGAGCTAACAGAGGATCTGTCCACTGGTGACTATTAAACACAAAGTTCACACACTGCCTGCAGTTTCAGTAGTCCCAAAACCATGGCTCAGCCAAAACCTGAAGGAGAACTGAGGAACGATGGAGCTCTGCCATGCCCTTGCTACACCTGTGCTTGCAGAACACTACCAAGGCCAAGATGGCCCTTTTGGTCTGACCCACAGTATCACAGTATCACCAAGGTTGGAAGAGACCTCGAAGATCATCGAGTCCAACCTGTCACCACAGACCTCATGACTAGACCATGGCACCAAGTGCCATGTCCAATCCCCTCTTAAACACCTCCAGGGATGGTGACTCCACCACCTTCCTGGGCAGCCCATTCCAATGGCGAACGACTCTCTCGGTGAAGAACTTTCTCCTCACCGCCAGCCTAAACTTCCCCTGGTGCAGCTTGAGACTGTGTCCCCTTGTTCTGGTGCTGGTTGTTAGAGAGAAGAGACCAACCCCTTCCTGGCTACAACCACCCTTCAGGTAATTGTAGAGAGCAATGAGGTCACCCCTGAGCCTCCTCTTCTCCAGGCTAAACAGCCCCAGCTCCCTCAGCCTCTCCTCACAGGGCTGTGCTCAAGGCCTCTCACCAGCCTTGTTGCCCTTCTCTGGACACGTTCAAGTGTCTCGATGTCCTCCTAAACTGAGGGGCCCAGAACTGGACACAGGACTCAAGGTGTGGTCTAACCAATGCAGAGTACAGGGGCACAATGACCTCCCTGCTCCTGCTGGCCACACTATTCCTAATGCAGGCCAGGATGCCGTTGGCCCTCTTGGCCACCTGGGCACACTGCAGGTCTGTTTCTACCATATGGCTCATGGCTAGCCAAGGCTGGATCTGGGTCCACAGATGGGGCTGTCCCACCAGGCAATGCTCATTCAGCTCACACACATTTTTGCTATGTCAAGTTAGCAGCTGCTTTTCTATCACAGTCTATGAGATCTATGTTATTTCTGAAACACAGCACATTTTGTCTGTGCTCTTGTCCCTACGGTGACCAGACCAGTGAACTTGCTGCATAAATCAGAGAAACTGCTGCCCTTTAGAGTCCATACAGTGGGGCTGTGTGTTTGCATTACTACAATATATATGCTTTGCCATCAAGATCTTTTGTCTCATTCCAAGTAGAAACTAGCAGGCAATGCATTAAGGATCGTTTCCCTTTGCAGTAAGGCATGCTGTGTATGCTGAATTAATTTTATTCATATAAGGAACTGGCTCAGATTTCTTGAACTGATATTCTTTTCAGTATTACCCTAAAAGTCCTCTATAAAATGTTTAACATTAATTTTGAATCCTCCAGCTTCTAACAAATACTTTTTTTCTTTTTTTTTTTTTTTTTTTCCTTCAAGATCTAGGAGGAAATTCCTATGTATTTCCACCCCTTCCAAATTCTATTGGCATAATTTTATTGACATTGATTCCAGATTTCTTGCAATAACTTTCTCCTGATGCTGTGCTCTTTGCTATGACTTGGCTGGGCTAGCCTAGAAAAACAGTTCAGAAAATATTCATTGCTGCACTAATTACATATAAAAGTAATTTTTACAATTCACATATTGCAAAATTCCTCCAGGAGGGAAAAAAAGACCCCACAAAAAAACCCAACCAATCAACCCACATAGTAAAGTAATGGTTGGAATAAAACAGTTGGTTACCTCTCAGTTTTATTGGGATGTACAATGTGATTGCATTAAGCCAGTGAAAACTAGCAAAGTTATATTGACTCCAGGATCTACTACATTAACCAGAAAGAAATAAATCTTTGTCTGTTTCATTGGATGCATAAGGGAAATAAAATTAGGGGCAATTTTTAGGATCATTGCTTAGTGAGGCGGGGGGAAAGGCAAAAAATGCAGCTGAAAATATAGCCATTTAGGGAAGTAAGGCACTCCAGGGCAGGAAACTCACCAAGTCCATTCAGCAAAAGCATAGGATGGTGATTCAGTTACAACTGTGGGGATACAGAATCATAGAAATGTTAGGGTTGGAAGGGACCTCAAGGATCATCGAGTTCCAATCCCTCTACCATGGCCAGGGATACCTCACACTACATCAGCTTGCTCAGAGCCACATCCAGCCTGGCCACAAAAACCTCCAGGGATGAGGCTTCTACCTCCTCCCTGGGCAAGCTGTTCCACTGTCTCACCACCCTCATGGGGAAGAACTTCTTCCTAACACCCAATCTGAATCTACCCATTTCTAGTTTTGTTCCATTGCCCCTAGTCACCTGGCACCTCAAAAAGTCCCTCCCCAGCTTTCTTGTAGCCCCTCCAGATACTGGAAGGTTACAATGAGGTCTCCTCAGAGCCTTCTCTTCTCCAGACTGAATAGTCCCAACTCTCTCCGTCTGTCCTCGTAGGAGAGGTGCTCCAGCCCACTGATCATCCTCATGGCCCTTCTCTGGACATGTTCCAGCACCTCCAGTTCCTTCCACAGGGGCTCCTTCCACAGTATTACAGGTGGGGTCTCACCAGAGCAGAGTAGCAGGGTAGAATCACCTCCCTCGACCTGCTGGCTCTGCTTCTCTTGATGCAGCCCAGGATGTGATTGGCTTTCTGGGCTGCAAGTGCACACCGGTGGCTCATGTTGAGCTTCTCATCTGCCAGCACCGCAAAGTCCTTTTCTTCAGGGCTGCTTTCAAGCCAGTCACTAGAATCAGAGAATCATTCTGGCTGGTAAAGATCATCGAGTCCAACTGTCAACCCAACACCACCATGCCCACTAAACCATGTCCTGCAGTACCATGTCTGCAGGTTATTTGAACATTCCAAGGATGGTGACTCCACCAACCTCCCTAGGACGGGATGGAAATTGTGCAGTGATTGTGGACACTGCAGAGTCTGTTACCACAGAGAGTTACCACAGCATACTGATTCTTTTTAAGCTTTTCTTTTCTAATTGATCATGGTTATGCAAGATCTCATCTTTAGTCAGCAGAGCTTCCCTTAAGTGAAACCAATGCTGCTTCTTAAAGCCCCTGCAGGGCCGGAGAGAGAGGCTTAAGTGAGGCAGGTCAAAGAGGAAAATGAATGAGAAAGGAAAAAACCATAAGCCTGTATATGTAATGTTATCTCTTCAACAGCTTCACTTAAAACGTTTCAAGAGGCAGCTCATCTAATCATTGTACATTTTTCCCTATTTAAAAAGAACAGAGAGTTCCTCACAAACCCAGGAGAATTAATTTGGTATGCAATGTAACGAGTTTCAGCAAATTAAGGAAATCATGTGTGGCATTCTTTTGTGGGGGAAAGAAAAAAATTAGCCATGTTCACCACTCTGCTTTCCCTTTGCCCTCCATTTTCAGCTCTCAACGCTGAAAAACTATGTGGCTCATATCTTATTAAATGTAGGCTACTCTGATAAAGCATCTTTGCCTTGTTTCAGATAGCAGCAGCAGTAAGTAACTAATGTGAACAGTTCTTCCAGAGGAATTGAATGGAATGGAATGGAATGGAATGGAATGGAATGGAATGGAATGGAATGGAATGGAATGGAATGGAATGGAATAGAATAGAATAGAATAGAATAGAATAGAATAGAATAGAATAGAATAGAATAGAATAGAATAGAATAGAATAGACCAGACCAGACCAGGTTGGAAGAGACCTTCAAGATCATCGTGTCCAACCTATCATCCAACACCACCTAATCAATTAATCATGCAACCAAGCACCCTATCAAGTCTCCTCCTGAACACCTCCAGTGATGATGATTCCACCACCTCCCTGGGCAGCACATTCCAATGGGCAATCACTCTTTCTGTGTAGAACTTCCTCCTAACCTCCAGCCTAAACCTCCCTTGGCGCAGCTTGAGACTGTGTCCTCTTGTTCTGGTGCTGGTTGCCTGGGAGAAGAGACCAACCTCTGCTTGTCTACAACCTCCCTTCAGGTAGTTGTAGAGAGCAATAAGGTCACCCCTGAGTCTCCTTTTCTCCAGGCTAAGCAACCCCAGCTCCCTCAGTATCTCCTCATAGGGCTTGTGTTCCAAGCCCCTCAAAGCCCCTCAGTAGACATAACATGCCCTGTGAAAGCACACAGGGCTGTGGCTATGGGAATGCAAATTCTTCTCCTTACTGAGCAGTATGCACCCTGCATGATTCTTGTCTGCCTAATTTGAGTTCTCTCCATTTCCCTCTCTCATGGTGCCCCTGGCTGGCTGAAATCTGATGATGGATGTGAGGTGCTTGGGTAAGTAGGTGGACGGATAAACGAAAGGAGGATTAAGACTCTTTATTTCGTTAGTGTCCCTCCACACTGAGCAAATGGGAGAAACATAGACTGCACTCACATCATGTTATCTCACAAGCAAATGCTAAAAGAACCACAGTAACCAGTTTAAAATATGCAGGAATACATATAGCATGTTTACATTGGTAAGCCCAGTCTGTTTGTACTAGGAAACATTTTTAGCCAATCATTTTATTTATAACTTCTGTGCAAGCATTCCAGGCATAGGTGGTCTGCAGATTCCAGGAGACACTATTTAAAAGGGAATTCTTTAACTAGAAAAAAAAAAAAAGTAGTAAAAGTAATAGTATCCTCTTGAGGTGCTAGATACTGCTCCAGCTGGTACCAAGTGTTAATCTTTGGAGAGGTGAACTCATTTTTGTTTTGACACTAAGATAATGCTCTATGATTTCACAGTGAAAACATTATCTGTTCCTCCTCTGTCTGCCTCCAATAAAGTTTTACAAGCAATAAAACCAGCCTCAAATCAGCTATCTTCCTGTTGGTGCCTTTGAATCTTTTCTTTTGATGCCTACCGCACAGAAACCTCCTTGGTGAGTTACCGCAAGGAACACTTTAATACCACTTCTCTATTTAGGCATTCAGCCTGAGCTACAGAGTCTGGGGGTTAGGCAGACACTGGGAATGGCACACTTGTTAAAGGCAAAAAGATTCCCAGGCATGAGAAACTCTAGGTTAAATCTGGATTAAAAGCAACCTTTGCATTCAGACTTCTGGGTGTTTTCTCCTTGGCTTCTCCTGACTTGCTCCCATTGGAGACTGATAACGTGCTTTCCACCCATGCCCCAGGTGCCTTCCCCATGAGTGGAAGATCTATGGTGGTTTGTAATAGGCTTCACTCTAAATGCATAATGACACCAGTGATGAGGGAACTCCCACTTCCTACCCAAAATAACTCTCTTGGGGATGATCCAGTTTGTTCTTAGCCATGCACCATGTCCTTTCTAACCGCTAGAGCTTTCCTCCTAAAGCAGCAATTAGGAGAAGCATTGCCAATTAGCTAATTGCATTTCTCACAGCTGCCTCTGTACAGATTGCCTTATATGTCATAAACTTCTCTGTGCTTTCCAAATTGCTTATCTCGGAAGTAAGTTTGTGTTTTTTATATAAGCAATGTGTTCATTTATATTTTAATTCCAGGAAAGTTGCTGGCTTTCCTGTTGCAGCCTGCACAGAACAATGCACCCATCCAGGTTTCCTCACGGGGTTTGCTAGCCCTATGCTCACAGAGACCTGAGCAAGAGCCTCAGCACCCTCCAGCTCAGGAAATCAGGATGTGGCTCCATACGGCCTGCGAGAGCTAGAACTACCCAAAATGGCAATTCTTGTCTTATTATGATCTGAAGCTTTGAGCTGGAGTGCATCATCCACGTTAGTCACTTCCTCCCCTTCCTCCTGGAGCCTGTCACAGGAAAGGAGTAACAATGTGCCCTTGTGAAATTCAGCCCTCACCCGGTAGGTGACACGGGGCAGTGGTGGCACGTGGCACTGGGACACTCACTTGGGCATGGCTGCCCAGAGATGGAGCAGGAGCAAGGGTGGGAAAGCCAAATCTGAGGGGATCTTTAAGATCATAGAATTACAGAATTTTTAGGCTTGGAAGGGACCTCAAGGATCATCTAGTTCCAACCCCCCTGCCATGGGCAGTGGCACCTCACACTACATCAGCTTGCTCAGAGCCACATCCAGCCTGGTTGCAAAAACCTCCAGGGATGAGGCTTCTACCACCTCCCTGGGCAACCTGTGCCAGTGTCTCACCAGCCTCATGGGGAATAACTTCTTCCTAACATCCAATCTGAATCTCCCCATTTCAAGTTTTGTTCCATTCCCCTCAGTCCTATCACTCCCTGACACCCTAAAAAGTCCCTCCCCAGCATTCTTGTAGCCCCCTTCTGATACCGGAAGGTCACAATTAGGTCTCCTCAGAGTCTTCTTTTCTCCAGACTGAACAGCCCTAACTCTCTCAGTTGGAGAAGAGCTCCAGCCCTCTGATCATCCTCATGGCCCTTCTATGGATGCTCCAGCACCTCCAGATCCTTCCTGTAACAGGGGTCCAGAACTGGAAGCCATACTCCTGGTTGAGTCTCAGCAGAGCGGAGTAGAGGGGGATATCATTAAGATGTCTAAGATTAACTTGAATTCATAGTCATCCTTGTATCTTCTTGTATCACAGTATCACAGTATCCCCAAGGTTGGAAGAGACCTCAAAGATCATCAAGTCCAACCTGTCACCACAGACCTCATGACTAGACCATGGCACCAAGTGCCATGTCCAATCCCTTCTTGAACACCTCCAGGGATGGATCCAGTACAACAAGAGCTGTGGTTGCACTGCTGTAATGTTCACAATTTGGGGCTGTAAGAATGTGATAAATTGACACCTGTCCTGCTTCTGCTCAGGTTTGTTTACACCATTGTGCAGAATGTTCTCCAGAGAAATACTCCCATCCTATGACTTCCCCTGGGCATAAACCAGACTCTGCAGTCCTAATTGGGCTGAGCCAAGGGCTGAAGCAGAGGGATTGAACTCAAGTGCCAAAAAATTAAGCTTCTGCTGAGATAAGATGGCCTAAACTTTGTGCATGGTATATTCCAGTCTGTGCTGCAAAGGGAATTTTTGGTGAGCACCTACAAGTAGGGTGTTGGTTTTTTTTTCCAAACTGGATCAATATTCACTTGAAAGATTTGAATTTTCACCAAGCCATAGTGAAATCCAAACCTGGGAGGACTTTTGAGAGGATGGTTTTGTATGGGTGGAATTGCAGAGAACTAGGGAAACTAGACCTTCATTCAGGTTGAGAATGGACAACATCTACTCTGCCTTGACCAATTCTACCGTTGCATCCAATGGAAAATATTTGCCCTCCTGTGGCTTATTTCTTCTTTCTGGACTACATAACATATGCTACTATGAGGGCAGATCAAGAACCTCACATAAGGAACCACAGAACAAAAAAATACATATAAACCAAGTGCCAGGTATTGTTGCTTATCATCACCAAGTATCACAAGCCCATATCCTGTGAGAACCAGAGGAGTTAAACTTCTTTATCTCATCCAAGAATGAACATAAACAGCCTTCTTTAACTAAATTGTCCACAGACATATCCTTCAATTCCAGGCAGAATCTCCTTGTTTTCCAGAATTGTAGTGCCTAACCTTTTTTACCTCCTTGCACCTCATCTTTTTTCAATTGCTTTTTAGTGGCAAAGATATTCTTGTTATTTTCTGTTAGCTCAGCTCCTGCCAGTGTTACAGTGCAATTGCTAGGTCCTGCACATACTTACATTGATAGGCTTGTGCTGTCTTTCATCTGAAGCCAAATGGGGTTTAATGTAGTTATCTCTTTCAAAGCAATGCTCTCCTTCCTCCTTTGCTGCTTCACCAAAATGGGGCAGACAGGAAGTTTTTCATCCAACCTTCATTCATGAGCTGGTTTGTAGTAGCTGTTGCAGACAACCAGATCCAAAGCCCATTGAAAGCAACAGGGGGAGAAAAAAAAATAAAACCCCCTTGGGTCTTGGATCAGGCCCAAATATCTTTCTGGACCTTTATCTGAGTTTTGGACTTTTCCAAAATATTGATAAAGTAATACCACTCCTTGGCTGGCTTGAGAGTCAACCTTTCCCATTTGCAGAGACTGTATTCTTTATGCAGATGGAGAAAAAGTTCTGGAGACCATACTGAAGTTTCTAAAGGCAGAAGAGAGGACATTAATTTCAAACCTGCTCATTAGCAGGTAGAGTTTGGCATGTGCCTACCCAGCGAGGAAGAGGAGGATCACTCACTGCTGGAGCTCCACACTTTGAGTGCTTGGCCAAGGCCAAGCAGTGCTGCTACCTCTCCAGATCCATTCATTTGCCTCTTGTGTAAATATTTACCCTAGGCCAAAATGATACAAAAGGTCATCTCTCAGACCATCCTCTCTGCAATAAGACCACAAAGGGGATGGAGGAGAACCAATGTTGGCTGGGTCTTGTGTATTTCCCTCCATTTTCTTGTTCTGTCCAAACTGGGAGGAGGGAAGAGAAGCGAAGCACACATGTGAAGCACAAATGAAGATGATGGAGGTGAGAAACTGTCCTGTTTACCAAAAGGAGGCACTGAGATCAACTGTTCAAGTCTCTCATAAAGAGAGCTTGTTTGCAGAAGTTGTGTTAGTGCAAAGTCTCAATAGCACTTAGCTACCACACCCCCAGAAGAAAGGGCCTCAGCTGTGAAACCCAGCTGTGACTCTCCTTTATTTGTGATGTTTACTGAATTGGGAGAGATTTTGAACATTATTTTCAGGAAACAGAGGACACCAACATCTGCTTAAGAACTAAAAGGTTGCCAAAGAAATGGTTTGCAGAAGGGAGGGAAAGAAAATTGTCCTTAAAAGCATGGTGTAAGCACACTGCTTGCATTGCCTCACCCCAGCAGAGCCCAGACGCTGCTCCTTGCTCACCCAGGTCCAGTTTTCCAGGTCTGCAAAGGCTGGAGGTACTCAAATTTTATTTTGGGTTCAGATGACAAATTCCACTTTATTCCTGGGCTATGTTACTAAATCACTCTGTGCCACGTTCAGAGTGAGTTGGCCTTTTCAGACACCCTGCGCTCCAAGGAGAGAGCCATTTGTATCAAAGTCTGAGCAGTGCATCTAGGCATTTAGCAGAGAGATTAATATTAAAACACTCAGCTACCCAGTGAACTTATTAGGGTAATGCAATGACTTGAGTCTAGATGTTAGAGTTCACTTAAAGTTCACTGACTATTATGGGTCTGATGGTATATAGAATAGCTTAATCTTACCGTGGGAAAACTAAAATCATGTAGGGGAAAATTAGGCAAGACATGGAGGATAAACTTCCATTCCTATGAGAGATACCACAAGACATGCCAAAAAAGGCAGAAAAGGAACCATTTACTTCCAGTGCAGTGAGAAGGACTGTGCTGTTACCAGCACACACAGTAGCCATTTGCAGTCCTGAACTGTTTTGTAGACGTTTTGCAGAAGCAGAGAGGGGGAAAGAGCTCCTTTACGTTTCTTATTCAGACACACAATGCAGAGGGGAAACCAGAGATTCAAAGGACAGCTCTGTTTTGCAGGCTGAAGATTCCTGCTTCATTTACTGACAGGACCTTTCTGTGCGTAAAGAGGAGACCTCCCACACCTTAAATTACTGCACTGAATGGATTTACATTCTGCTGTATCCTTTGCATTCCAGCTGCTGCCCTTAGCCTTGGGATTGTGTGCTTGCGACTCCAGTGGCTGCCTGGCCCAGACAGATCAAGTCCCCCTCACCAGTAAAACCCTGAACCAAGCCCATATGAAAAAAAAAAATAGGATCCTCACCCAGATATATCCTTCTCAAATGCTACCGCTTCCCCAAGTGACATTAAACTTGCAGAAGAAAGCATTTGAGAGAAAGTTGGAGCTCATGAAAGCTGCACAAGGTTCTTTGCCTTCACTCATCTGGAGAAGAAAAAGTATAGCTGTAGGCAAGCAGGAGCTTGTTGAGCTGTAAGAAATGTTACCTGCTTAAAGGCAGGTAAAATCTGGCATAAGATGTTAATCCATCATTCAAGTTTTTACATGCCAAACTCCTGTAAATGTTTTTCTACCACATCCTGTCTCCTCCTTCCCCAGCTGAAAAATAATAATAATTTTGGAAGGGCATGAATTAAGCCTGTCATTCTTTTTTCTTTGGGTTTTTTTTTTTCCCTCCTTCTTCTTTTTTTTTTCCTTCTTATCCTTTAACTGCATCATACAAACTCTCTGTCTATTGGATTCTGCACTCCCAGTCAGCAGGCAAAATTCACCATGACTTCAATTTAAAGGGAGACTCTGAGTTTCCTTCCAAGAGGGGAAAAACTAAGCCTTCTTCCTGCCCATATCATATTCCTGGCTATCATCAGGATGCCACTTTGGTCAGTTGCTAGTGACCCAGATGGTGCTTTCCAGCAAGAGGTCCTCAACACATTCACCACAGGCAGAGGCAAGGGAGAAAGGGGAAGGGAGAGAGAGGTTGATACTGAATATGAAAAATGGGGCAAGACCAGATTTGAGTAATCTCAGCCTCAGCAAGGAGACGTGTTGACAAAACAGTCAGCCTGCTGCCAAGGCATTCTTCTGGATGAACAGTCCCTGACAGCTGGTTTCAGCACGGCCAGCAGCGTGATGGATCTCTTGCTGTGCCGATGCTCATTTGGGCAGCACTGATGTTGCATCCATTGGACCTTCCCGTCACCAGCATGTGTGCATGCAAGCACTTCATGTCCTCTAAGTAAAAGGGAAGATTACTTTTTCTTTTTACATTTTTCTTCCTTTTTACTATGAATAACAGGGATTTTGTGAAGGGTTTAGCACCCTGCCTTTGCACAGAGATAACGGCAATGGGATCCACTGCTCATTGCTCTGAAGATGCATTATTTCAGGGCCATTCTCTCTTTCTAGTGGCTGACTGGGTCACTGATGGTTTCCACACTGAGACCAGCAACCCAAGGGCTTTAAACATACTCCCATTATCTCTCTACTATCACCTCTGCAACAGGCTCCATTTCCCTTTGCAAGAAGTTGAGTCTTACAGCAGAGGTGCCACACCAAGCCCAGTGACAGCCCCCACCTTCCCACACCCCCCCACATGCTGGTTGCTGTCCTTTCACAGATTCTGGGTGTTGCAAACTCTCTGGTTCCCAGCTCACCTCTCCAGATGCAGGTAGCAGCTGAAGCACGTAGCACCTGGACTTAGAAACACAATTCTGCTGCAAGCCAGACACTAACAGAAATATGCAAGTATAACAAAAACCCCAAACTCCCCACTGCACCTGTAAACCCTGAGTTTCTTTATCATTTCTTAGCATTCCTTGGTCAGAATCCTCAAGAGTGCTTGCAACGTCTCCACCTGCACAGGGCTTTCCTGTCAACCCAGCCCTCTCACAGCCTCGTTTCTCTTTGCTTGAGGTCTTCTCTGTAAGATCATTTCTATGCTTATGTTCCCTTTGGCTCTCATCCTAAGTGGCACCAATAATTTTGCCTAGATTCCAGGGATGTGATCTGGTATTTATTGTCACATTTGCCAGGCAGGGTGGGGGGACTCCCCTAAGCAGTAGCACTTCCAAGTGCTCACAGCATCACCTGAATGTAAGGCCTCCTACTACTTCACAGAGATAAAGACTGCAGAGAAAGTTGAAGGCTCCCACATGGCAAACACAGTTGGTAGAGTTGTACAAAATGTGCAGCCTCTTGAGGTTCTCTGGCTTGTCAAACTATGCTGCTTTTCCAGGAATTTTATTTGCCCCAGAAGCAACAAAGTTATGTGTAGCACCTTTCACGAGGCCTTTGACACTTGCCATATCTATGGAAACACGAGTTGCCTCCCTGCTTTCCTGTTTACAGTGTCACCTCTCTGTGGAATGCCTAATCTCACAGAGGCATTGCTCTGTTGCTTAATATTGCTTTTAAGATTTGTACAAACAGAAGACAGCATTGACACATTCTAACTTTAGGTCTAACTCAAGGCCAAGCTCCCTATAGTGTCAACGCAGCCTCCAGAGAGCAATTCAAGACACCTAAGCTAAAAAAGTCCTCCATTAAGCCATGTGAATACTTCCCAAAGTGTACAAGAACTCCACGTTCAGTGCAAGGAGAGATCCCAGGATGAATGAACCAAAAAGGAGTAACTGACCTTAAGAAGAGCAGGATTTTCATTCACAAGTTTAATGACCTTTTGTTAAAGTGAATTCAGTTGGGTTTTTTTTTTAAGCCACTTACGATCTTCCTTCAGAGCTTTATGAAGCTGCATGGAATAATTAAGCAAACAAATCTAGTCCCATGCTAAGTTAATTACATGCCTTGTGGTTTCATGTATTTTTTTTTCTCCCTTTCATAGTTGCCTTTTAATATCTCCCCATATTTCTTTCTGACTTTCCTGTATTACTCTCTTTAGTCTTCAGGAAACCCATTATTACTCATGGGACCAAGTAATCAAATAAGTCTCACTGAGTGCAATTAATCTCTTCAGCTAGGAGGCTGGCTGTGAGATGGCTTTCACCTGTGTGTTTTTCAGTTGCTATGGATCAGCACAGCTTCCCCTTAAACTCACGTGTCCATGTCCCTCTGGACCCTGCAATATGTAGGAGCTCCCTCCAGGGAGAGTTTCCAGAACTCCTAGACACCCATGAATTGATCCCTTACGTTGAATGACTACGTTGAAGAAGGAGTGAAGGGAGGGCTTATTTCAGAATGTCAGTGGGATCCTTAATGAGGGAAAATGATTTATCTTCAGGAAGGACAGATTAATGATAGTCCTGTTAAATGTGTGGATTTAAATTGTTAATATTGCAGCAGAATTATAGCTAAGTGGATTTTTATGCAGTTTGGCAGAGTCATCGCCCGGGGACAAGGCTTTCGGCCGAAGCTCAGAAGACCAGTTCTGGAGCCAAAAAAATGATCATGTGCCCTACAGAAACACTAGAAAGAAGAGATTTTTTCAGTCTTCCAGACTGTTTGGAAATCTACCTTGACTTTAGTGAAATTTCAACAGTCTCATAATATTCTTATCAGCAAGTTTGAGAAACAGATTGAAAATATGCAAGATGGGAACACAAAGTGTGAAAAACTGTTCTCAGAAAGACCTATCTGCAAATTGCTCTTAGAAGAGAAGTGTAAGGGTGAGGATATTCTGAAAGCCTGTTGTTGATATGGTACTTTAAATAATAACTCATATAATTGACTAGATAATGTGCATATTAAATTTGGAGATGGCATCGAGCTAGAAGGTCTGCAAGATGCTGGAAACTCATAAAGATCTCACAGACTGGGGGAAGTTATCAAGAAAGGATGAAAGTCAGGAAGAACAAATAGAATTTTCTGCAATGAGACATGAATAATTGGTTGCAGAAGTACAGGATGTGACTGACCATTGGCATAGCAGTTCTGCTTGCAAGGACCTGAGTTTAAGAGCAAATGAGAAGCTAAGCATGGGTTGGGAATGTTCATGTTATATGACAAGCTAGGCATGGGTTGGGAATGTTCATGTTATATGACAAGCTAGGCATGGGTTGGGAATGTTCATGTTATATGACAAGCTAGGCATGGGTTGGGAATGTTCCCGTTGTCACAACAAACACACTCATGAGATGTTCCAGCCAGCAGCCCTGTCTCTAGCATGTACCCAGCCTCAGCTGGAAGATTTCATCCTATTTTAGCACTACTGATAAAGAAAGATGTGGGCAGTTGGTGAGAATCCAGAGGACAGCGGGGATGCACAAATGTCTTAAAAACCATGGCCACTGAATTTCGAGATTGTTTAGTCTAGAAAGGGAAACAGAAAGTCTTCAATTATAGGAGAGCTGTAGGGAGGGAAGACACAATTCTTGTCCTTTTCAATTCCAGGTGTGACAAGAAGAAATATTCATGAGTTACAACAACAAACATCCTGCTTAGGCATTAGGACATCTTTCCAGTGGTAAGAATAACTGGCACCAGAAGATATTTCCTACAGAAGCTGTGAAACTCCCATTTACTTGAGGTTTTTTAGTTGCTATCAGAGCACAGATGATGAGTAATCCACCCCTGGGGCAGAGGGATGAACTAGGTGACCTCTTGAAGTCCCTTCCAGTCTGTTTTCTATGCCTCTAAGTAAGCCAAGAATGAAATGGGCATGGGAAAATATCCTGTAGCAAAATACTATAGATCCAGTCCACATAGCTTTGAAGGCCAAGTCAGAAATTAACTGATCTTTAAGGGATTTTAAGCAATAATTATTCTATTGCTCTCCTAAAGACAAACTTTCTTTTTTTTTTTCTTTCATAGCAGTGTAGTACTTATAAATTATTCCACTATAGTGTTGAAGCAAGTGGGAGGACAGTGGGAATGCAGAGCTACTCTGTGGTGTGGATGTAGCCTGGGAATTTTAGTCTAAAGCAAAGAACCAAATTCTTCTCTGTTTAATCCCACAGAGGAAAATTGGTCCATGTGTTCAGAGAGGGCACACCTGGGGATGAGGCACTTCCAGATAGCCCTACATGAGCCCTAAGCACAGCAGATTTTGGCAGAGGGGTGAAGTCATCTGCAGTGTAGTTTGTTTCCCTTTTGTGATGGAAAGCAGTACAATGACATGTATGAGACCCGCTCACCAGGGAGCACGTAGCCAAGGCTTCCAGGCATGAAGAACCACTGCCTGGAGCCAGCTTCCAGCCCTGTTGAGGGAGCTGCAGAAAGTCTTCTGCAGGGCACAGAATAAATTGCAGTCTTCACTTGGAAGAATGTCTTCTACCACCCGTGGGTGTACATACCTCTAGCATTTGAGCCAATATTGAGCATTAGAGTGCTTAGACAATCATTCAAAAGAAGTGAACCTGGGAGACATTTACAGGCAGAGCCACCAGGAAAACTGGTCAGACAAACAGCAAATGAAAAGGTTTACAAGTTGCTATGAGTTGTCAAGCTGTGCAGGTGTAACCTTTTACTACCTTTCTTTTGTAAGCTATGTAGCTACATAAAAATGGGATAAAAGATGAGTAACTTTGAGTGATTTGATGCCCACCTTACCCTATGGGCTTGCAACCCTTTCTGAGTGGACCTCATGTCTTGAAGGTAAATACTAAAGGAACAACTCAAAGGAAAGTTAAGCTGTGCTGTTTACTGATGGCAGCACTAATCATTATTTGTAACATTCCTATTGGACTTAATACCTCTGGAAAGCTCTTAGGTGGAATGGAATGGAATGGAATGGAATGGAATGGAATGGAATAGAATGGAATGGAATAGAATAAATGGAATGAATAGAATAGAATAGAATAGAATAGAATAGAATAGAATTGAATTGAATTGAATTGAATTGAATTGAATTGAATTGAATTGAATTGAATTGAATTGAATTAATGGAATGGAATGGAATGGAATGGAATGGAATGGAATGGAATGGAATGGAATGGAATGGAATGGAATGGAATGGAATGGAATGGAATGGACCACGTTAGAAAAGACTTTCAAGATCATCAAGTCCAACCTATCACCCAACACCATCTCATCAACTAAACCATGGCACCAAGTGCCTCATCCAGTCTCATCTTAAACACCTCCAGTGATGCAGTTCACAGAGTTTTCTTGCTTTAATGAGACATACATTCTGATAGCCATATAGAAAAAGTATAGCAGAAGATGGGAGGAAAGAGAATATAACACAATCACAGGGTTGTTCTGAAAGGGGGTGGGGTGGGGGTAAGAGGGGAAGAAGAGGGGTCAAAAGACCATCCCTTCAGAATTACCCACTGCAAAGATGATGCTCATTATGTAATTTGAGATCTTGCTGCATTTCAGGCGCTTAAATCTTATTTTGGTGTCTTTCTGCAGCAAATATTTATAGCCCTCTCTTTCACTTGCAGGAACATTCAGTGGTATTTTAAAAGGATTTAAACAAGCAATATGTCCCTGTTAATATCCATTTTGCAATCAGCCTGACTCCTTTTTTCTGGGAGTTATGGTTGTGGGGTTTTTTTTTCACCACCCCCCCCCCAGTGATGGCAAATGAAAGCTGCTGCCAGACTGAGCTAGGATCTGTCAGGAAGGGGTAAACAGAGCATCACGTTGACAAGCCAAATGCATTTGTCTGTACTTTAATAAATTTTTAGCTCAAGTCATATCAATCCCCATTTTGCATTTCTTAACTGCAGAGCCAGAGCCGTGTTTTCATGCTGCTCTTCTCTATTCTGCTACTGAAGGCTCCATCCAGGAAAGAAGCATGCCATTTTTATACATTTGGGGTGTTAATTCCTGTGTCTGCACCAGAAGATTAGAGAAGTGCAACCTAGAGATGAGGAGGGGGACCTCTGAACTCCAAATCTCTTTTTCATTTGTGCTCCTTTAGAATCATAGAACTGTTAGGCTTGGAAGGGACCTCAAGGATCATCTAGTTCCAACCCCCTGCCATGGGCAGGGACACGTCACACTACATCACCTTTCTCAGAGCCACATCCAGCCTGGCCTTAAAAACCTTCAGGGATGAGGCTTCTACCACCTCCCTGGGCAACCTGTTCCAGTGTCTCACCAGCCTCAAGGGGAAGAACTTCTTTCTAACATCCAATCTGAATCTCCCCATTTCTATTTTTGTTCCATTCCCCTATCATTACCTGACAGCTGATGAGTACCTGCCAATCCACACTTGGTTTTTTTACATCTTCAGTTTTCTGTATTCAGTGTGCTCCAGAGAACTCAGTGTTTTCAAGTGTATAGGTCTAGATGGTTGACCAAGGTCATGGGCAAAGCTGGAGGTGAAAAACAGACCTCTGTGCCCATTGCCCCCATTGAGCACTACCTGATGGAAAGCACTACTGTGATAGTGTAACTCCTGTCTGAAGCTCACTCATAAAATCATAGAATCAATAAGGTTGGAAAAGACCTCAAAGATCATTAACTCCAACCTGTCACCCAAGACCTTATGACTACTAAACCATGGCACCAAGTGCCACATCCAATCCCCTCTTGAACACCTCCAGGGACAGGGACTCCACCACCTCCCTGGGCTGCACATTCCAATGTCTAACAACTCTCTCTGTGAAGAACTTTCTCCTCACCTCAAGCCTAAGCTTCCCCTGGCACAGCCTGAGACTGTGTCCTCTTGTTCTGGTGCTGGTTGCCTGGGAGAAGAGACCAACCTCCTCCTGGCTGCAACTGCCCTTCAGGTAGTTGTAAACAGCAATAAGGTCTCCCCTGAGCCTCCTCTTCTCCAGGCTAAACAACCCCAGCTCCCTCAGCCTCTCCTCATAGGGTTTGTGCTCAAGGCCTCTCACCAGCCTTGTTGCCCTTCTCTGGACACATTCAAGAGTCTCAATGTCCTTCTTAAACTGAGGGGCCCAGAACTGGACACAGTACTCAAGGTGTTGCCTAACCAGTGCGGAGTACAGGGGCAGAATGACTTCCCTGCTCCTGCTGGCCACACTATTCTTGATGCATGCCAGGATGCCATTGGCCTTCTTGGCCACGTGGGTACACTGCTGGCTCATGTTCAGCTGGGTGTCATTCACCTATTCCCTCAGAGGACTGAATCTGCTAACCCAGACCTTTCCACAACCCATTTACATCGCTGCATTGGGCCAAATGTCCATTTCAGAGGCGTGCATGGTAAAAGGTGGCGATAGATCACATTTCATTTCAGTATCAGGCATTGTACAACAGCTAAGCTAAATAGCATCAAGACATTAAATAGCATCAAGCCATTCAAGGGCAACGAAGCTGGTGAAGGTTTTGGAACACAAGCCCTCTGAGGAGAGGCTGAGGGAGTTGGGGTTGTTTAGCCTGGAGAAGAGGAGACTCAGGGGTGACCTTATTGCTCTCTACAACTACCTGAAGGGAGGTTGTAGACAGGCGGATGGTGGTCTCTTCTCCCAGCCAGCACCAGAACAAGAGGACAGAGTCTCAAGCTGCACCAGGGGAAGTTTAGGCTGGATGTTAGGAAGAAGCTCTATACAGAGAGAGCGATTGCCCATTGGAATCTGCTACCTGTGGAGGTGGTGGAGTCACCTTCATTGGAGGTGTTCAGGAGGAGACTTGATGGGGTGCTTGGTGCCATGGTTTAGTTGATTAGGTGGGTTGGATTGGTTGATAGGTTGGACGTGATGATCTTGAAGGTCTCTTTCAACCTGGTCTATTCTATTCTATTCTATTCTATTCTATTCTATTCTATTCTATTCTATTCTATTCTATTCTATCTTGTCCTATCCTATCCTATCCTATCCTATCCTATCCTATCCTATCCTATCCTATCCTATCCTATCCTATCCTATCCTACCCTATTCTATTCTATTCTATTCTATTCTATTCTATTCTATTCTATTCTATTCTATTCTATTCCATTCCATTCCATTCCATTCCATTCCATTCCATTCCATTCCATTCCATTCCATTCTAACTATTACAGGGAAGTTTTTGGAAGTCCAATAAGACACTTGCAGCATTTCAGGGAGGGCTCGTTCCTCTTGAGCTTTACCACGCAGAGCTGGATAAATAATTTAAACAAACATTTTGAACAGTTTTGCAAAATGCACTTCATGAATTATTCAATGGGCTCTATTTGATCATCCTCAGACACAATACTGCTGTCAACAGCAATGCAGAACTTCCTAAGTAGGTCTTAAATATTCATATATATATTCCACCACACACCCCCCCCATTTGAGAAATAATGTGTACTCTGTCCTATCACCCGTGTTAGCGTGTCATAGAGAGAAATAGCTTCACAAGCTGTCATCTCTCCTTCTATTTGTGTTAAGCTTTAAATTTAAGATAAGATTATATTTTACTTTTTTTTTTTTTAATTTTTTTTTTTTTTTAACAGAAGTGTAAGAAAATGTTTGCTGTGCCAGTTAAAACCATGTTTACAGTGTCAGAAAAAACCCACCCTAGTGCATCTCTGGATTCGAATGGTTGCATAAACCCCCCACACACACACACCAAACCACAAGGGAAACAATGGAAAAGGAATGGCATTCCTGGAATGCAGTCCAGATGTGTATGGGCTGGGTAAAGCTAGATAAAGTTTTTTGAATAAAGAGCCACAGTCATAATCACTTAAGACAAAAAGGTCTCCAAAGCTCTAATTGCTGAGGTAATCCTCAGGTCTTAAGGAGAGAGGGCTGAAATTTAGATCAGCAATGAGTGCTATGTGATTTTGCTGACAGGTAATGAGAAAAAGGGGGGGGGGGGGGGAAAGGGAAGAAAGTTGTGATTCTTGAAAGAGGGAACATGAAAATTAACACTCCCCAAATTCTGCATCGGGGTGAGAAGCTGCTAGAACGGAAGCAAAGTTCCCACCGGGCTCTTTAGGGATCAGAATTGCTCCGGTTTTGCATTTAATACCTGTCTGACGAAGGCAGTTTGGTGCAGGATCCAGCAGCAAGAAGAGAAATGAGAATAAAGGCACAAAGTGGAGCAAAACTATGGCACTAGGCTTTGTCATGCACTGCAGCCCCTTTTTCTTTACCTGCATGATGAAACTCACAGTCAAGATAGATCCATTGCTCATAGGGGGAAGGCAGAAAGAGAAGGGAAACAGGCAACGTGCCAGCTCTGATTCTCTGGTTCCTGCCCTACTTTCATACTGGATCTGTGTTTTTGCTGGCTCTGCAACAGCAGATCAACATGAAAAAGCTTCCCCCCACCACTGACTAAAATGGTGGCTTGTATTAATGCAGGGCCAGAAAGCCAGAGTGTTCACCTGGCCAGCCAGCAGCCCCAGAGCCATTGCTATTTGTGAGCCTGAAGGGTCTCTGGCTCTTTGGCAATGAAATAATGTTATTCTACAACACTCTGAATTCAGGTAAAAGCAGAACTAATGAACAACCTCCAACTGGCATGCATCTGACATCATACCTCTGGCCCTGCCTGCACCATATCCCATTTTCAAGATTTCCTCCTCCTGTATCACCCCATGAGTATCAGATGGAGAGATCTGTTGGATATTTGGCTCCTGCCTGCTGCTCAAAAGCCAGAAAGCAGCTAGAGCAGGCAAGAGAAATCTGACTCAGAGTCATATAAGGAGAACGCTTCCTTACAGGAGCGTTGATATTCACTATAGCCTTGAAGAAATATTCTAGTCATTGGAGATCTTTGGAGAAAAAGGGGTGCTGTATATATTTATGTACAAAAAATGAATTTATACACCCAGCAAATGGAATGTTAGGTTTAGGAAGGACACCGAGACACTTGAATGTGTCCAGAGAAGGGCAATGAGGCTGGGGAGAGGCCTTGAGCACAAGCCCTATGAGGAGAGGCTGAGGGAGCTGGGGTTGTTTAACCTGGAGAAGAGGAGGCTCAGGGGAGACATCATTGCTCTCTACAACTACCTGAAAGGTGGTTGTAGCCAGGAAGGGGTTGGTCTCTTCTCTCTAGCAACCAGCACCAGAACAAGAGGACACAGTCTCAAGCTGCACCAGGGGAAGTTTGGGATCAAGGTGAGGAGAAAGTTCTTCACCGAGAGAGACGTTCGTCATTGGAATGTGCTGCCCAGGGAGGTGGTGGAGTCACCATCCCTGGAGGTGCTCAAGAGGGGATTGGACGTGGCACTCGGTGCCATGGTCTAGTCATGAGGTCTGTGGTGACAGGTTGGACTCGATGATCTTCGAGGTCTCTTCCAACCTTAGTGATACTGTGATGTTACAGGAAGGACAAACTCACTGATGTGAGGGCCCATATGCACTTCTTCAACTTGCAGTTTTCTAGCTGGAAACTTTCTGACACCTGCTATCTTCACTCCTTAAGAAACATCTTTTCTTCAACTTTAAACAAAAATAAAAAAAGGAAGAAAAACATTGCAGCTTTCCCCAAAGACTCTCAAGCCCCTATGCGATGTGTTTTTCTTTTAAGAGGAGGTGAAACTTTAAAGCTTCTGAAAGGAAGTTAGTTTAACCTCCGCCTCAGAAAGCTTTGTTTGCAAGTTAATGTACTGCTGTTACTTGAATGGCAAGAGCATTACAGCTCCCACAGTCTAATGACTTAAAAGAGACTGAGGATGTCAGACTCCTGAGAGCTTCCACCTCAGCTGTTTTGTTTCAAAGTCATCCAAGACTGCTGTAGAGCCAGGAAAGGACCCCACATCTCCCACATCACCTTTGTCTTGCTACCAGATGAAACATTATGCCTGGTGATGGAACACTCTCTGGATCGAACACAAATGCACGAGACTGGAGGGGGCAGAGAAACTGCAGACTTCCACACCACACAGCACTGTCTGTGGGCTTTTCTTAGCTGGGTACACTGCATCTTAGCAGAAGTTGGATTGGTAGCATCCAGTCCACGTAAAGGCCCTCAGCCACATAGATTTAGTAGATTTGTGGGGTTCGATTCGTGTTATCAGGCAGCAAGTGGATAATTCACCGTGTTCCTTTCCAGGGCATATTAAACCTAGATTTAAATCTGTGTGTCTGGAAGGTAGAGGCTGGAATGCTTTCCCAGAGCCCACACATTAACAACCTTGCTATAAAATTCATAGGGGAGGTTATTTATTAATTTCCAACCCAGCCCTTTAGCAATGAACACAAAGCTGACCGGTGCAAATGTAGCGGTGGTTTGCTAGTGCTTCAACAGTCTGCTAGTTAATCCAGGAGGCTTTCTTTTCTTTTCATACAAGTAATGACCTCTCTTGCTACTTTTATGCACGTTTCTCTTTCATCTGCACGGTTCTCAATTCTTCACCCTTGCAGAAATGTGTCAGACAAGCCCTTGCTGCTCGGAGACACTGGCTACATTGTGGAGGTATTGTAGTAATCGAGTTGCTGTG